>CAJNDS010002264.1:0-91752 GCA_905221605.1 Symbiodinium natans
GACAACATAAAGTAATAGAATACCAGAAAAAGAATGACCATAATAAATTACACTCAATACTTATTATTGTGGACGACTTCGCAGACAGTAAGGCTTTTTCAAGAAACTCACCGCTACTAAATCAATTGTATGTGAGAGGTAGACATAATGCAATTAATATTATAACATCAACACAGAAATTTAACGCTTTATCTCCTATAATTCGTGTCAATAGTCGTCAGTTATTTTTCTTCAGGTTAAGGAACTACAAAGAAATAGAAACAATGGTTGAAGAATTAAGCGCGGTATTAATTAAGAAATCCAGTGTAGCAGATACTAAAAACCTACAAGAAGCAAAGAAACTATTATTAGAAGTGTATAATATAGCAACAGAAGAACCATACAGTTTTTTATTTATTAACTTAATGAAAGGGGATGTTAATGATATGTTTTATAAACGATTTGATGCTAAATTAGTTATTGATTAATAATATTATTTGATAATATTATTAATTATATTAGTGAATAATTGCATAATGTCATTGGGGGAAGTTTGTAATATATTTTATCGCTTTTTGTTTCCTCTAGTTTTTCAACTCTTTCAATAACATCTTTTAAGGTATTAAATAATAACATATCTGTCCTTGTTTTTCATTAATATCTAATTCTTTTATTTGCTTCATATTTTCAGTAGCTGTAGTTTTAGATGTTTTAGAACCCATATATTATTATTTAGTTTTTTTATTTTGCTTCCCCTTTTCCTTTGCCTTTTAATGTTTTTATCTCTTTTTCTAATTTATCAATGCGATTTAATGCATTTTGTAAAGCGCTCCATAAAATGGGTGTTGTCATTGTATAATCAAATTTCAAATATCCGTCTTTTCCTTCTTTAACCACATTAGCAATAAAACCACAACAAGATTTACCTTGTTGTCTGTCATCAATAAAATGATATGTTTTTGGAACAATGTATTTAACTAACTCAACTGCTTTTTTCTGGTTAAGTTCCTTAATGTCTTTCTTCAACCTTTTATCAGAACTTGGAATTAGAGAGCCTGTATACTCAATATCTCCATTAACGAGAATGCCACTTGGTGAAATAGAAAATACATCATTACTTGTTACAACACTACCAAAATAGAATGCATATTCCCCACCTGCGTCAGTATTTAAAAACCTTATCTGATCTACTGTGCTTATTGTCTCTTGTGCTATTTCTAAATTATTATTTATCTTAACTTTACCGTCTGTTAATTGTATTTCAGGTGTGCTACTTTCTAAACCAACAGTTAAATTAATATCTCCTAAAGCATCACCATTTCTAACAAATAATTTATATTGAGTATCCAATACTTCCTTAAATTCGCTACTATTTTGAAACATAAAACGCCCCCAGCTAATAACATCTGCCTCTCCAACGATATTACCAATACTATTAAATGTTTGATTATTTGTAACTGCTCTATTAATAGTAATTCCGTTAGTGTCGTTTAATTGTAACGCTATTGTTCCTGTTGTAGGGTCGGTTGTTATATTTGATTGTAATGAAAAATTAATTTCATTTGTTGATATTACATTTAATGAATTATTGACGTCCGCTCGTTGAAATATTCTACCTGAATTATTAACATAAATATCTCCATTAAATGTTGATGTGCTTTGAAATGATGCTGTTCCACCAAAATTACTATTACCACCCGATACATTTAGTTTATTTGAACCTTGAATAACTCCAATACCTAAACTTAAACAATAAACTCCGTTACCCTTTGCTGTATTTAATAAAAGTAATGAAGAACTGTCGTTACTTGTGTTATAAGCATTAATACCGAATGAAATAAATTTTAAATACCCCTGTGCGTTTTTAACACACATCACATTAGAGGCGTCTGTTGTATCTTTATAAAATGTTAAACCGTTAGTATCATTAATATTAAAATTTTCTCCATCAAAATTTATATCATTTGTTAAATCTAAATTACCATCTACTTTTAGATTTTGTCTAACAATAGCACTATCAACAACATCTGTATATCCTCCTGTTAATGTATTTGATGCTGTATCTACTAATAATGAATGTGATTTAACATACTGATTAGAATTACTATTTAAATTTAAAATTCTTCCTGTATCATCAACTGAATTATAACAATCAATACTATCATTATTAAAAGTAAAATAATTATCAGTATTTCTAACTGTAAATGATAAATTAGCATCCGCTGTATTTTCTACTACTAAACCACCTGTTGGTGTTTCTATTTTACCTGACATTTTATAGCCTGCGTTATTATTTGATAAATCTAATTGTTTTATTGCATCATCTGATGTATTATTACATATTATTTTATCACCTTTTAAAGTTATATAACTCGTTTGATTTCTAAAAATCGCTACATCTCTATCTGCTTCTGCTCCAAATTGATTACTGAAAATCAACCCTGCTAATGGTTCAATATTGAATGTTGAATTTTTAATGTTAGTCCTTGATGTAAAATAGTAGGTCTTGATAAATCAATAACTGGAAAAAATGAAACATTATCAGTAAATAATGATAAATTAGCTTTTAATGCGAGGAAATTATCAATTTCTGTATCAGTGTATCCACCACCTCCTGCACCTGCTATTAATGTATCCACCTCTCCTTTGTTATAAAAATTGGTAGCTAATAATGTGTTGTTTTGATAATTGGTAGATAAAGTTGTGTCTATTTGTGTTGATGTATAATAATTAGTAAATGTAGCGTCTATTTCTGTTTTATTGTAAAAATTGCTAGCTAGAACTGTGTTTGTTTGATAATTATTAGTTAAATCAGTATTAATTGCATTAATACTATTGAAATTTTGTAGTTGTTTTGTGTTTAAAACTGCTATAGCGTCAGTATTTGCTGTTACTTCTGTTGTGTTGTTTATGTCGTTAAGTTCTGTTTTTGTTGCATATAAGTCGCTTAAACTAGTTCCACTGACAATAATATTATCTGCTGTTAATGTGTTTGTATTATTTAGTGTCAAAGGCATTAGTTAATATTAATAAAATAGATACTTATTTTATTAATATTATTTCATTGTTTAATCATACACCTTTAAACCTAAATCCTTAATTTCTAATATTTGTTCCGACAGTAATGTTATATAGATATTATCAGGCATAGCAGTAGTTGTTATTGAAGCATTTGCAGGTTTAACTTTCACTAGCATCTGTTGTCCGGCGCGTGTATTAATTCCCGTATATGAACTGTCAGGCACTTTTTCAAATGAAAACCCAAATACAAATTGTCGGTCGCGATATTGTCTAAAATCAATTGACATTGAATGTTGATGAAACATTGGAAGATTTAATGCCTTTCTTAAGTGATAATAGCATTCTTGAAGAGATGTAATCGTATACTCGGCATATAGTTTAGAACCCAATTGTATTTGCATTTGTAAATCAAAATTGTTATCATAAATTCCTTCCGTTTGTTCGTCTGATTGTTGTTGTGGATGATAGAAACGACAAAATTCCTTGTCACAGTATTCATATCCGGTGCTTGGGTCTCCTTCCTTGTAAAATGTAATGAATGATGCAACTAATTTTGATACTGAACGGATGACTTGGACATTAATGTCAGTTGTGCCTTTTACTGATTGAGATTGAGTAATATAAGTTGTATAAGTAATGGGTAGGCCTTTTCCTTCTAAAAGATGTTTTACATATTCATTATTCAAATTATTATCAAGCAAACATCACAAACAACACAAGCATTATTAATTTCCCAATCAGTGCTTGTATTTCTAAATTCAGCGTCTGCTTCCGTGGCAGGATTAACATCAGTTACAAACCTATTTCCTACAGCGTCCGCCGTTGTAACATCTTCAGGGTCAATTACACAATCAGTAGAATTAGTAACCAATTCTAATTCAATTGTTAAATTTCCCATATACTTTAATGGTAAATACTTAAACTGACTGAATAAACCACATAAAGGCTTAAACCCAACAATAATTTTATCCTTAAAGCCTTGACAAGTTAAACCATCCACTTCATATTTTAGTCTTGTGTCATTATCATTAACTAGAGTTTTAATTTCATCATCATATCTATAACCGAACCCTTCATTTGCTTCATCTTTTCTTGCACCTTGGGACATCATTTTAGAGAACATATGATGAACTCGGTTGTAATTATCAAAGTCTTCAACAACCTGATTACCAGCAATAATTCTCATTCGTCTGAAAAAACTATAAGGAGGAGATAATGGACGGAGTTTGTTATTAAATGTTCCAGGGTCAAGATTTTGTAATGTAAAAAATATTCTTACACTTTGAGGGTCTAACCAAGCATTATCTTCTGCATTTAATGAAAATTTCAATACACGATTACCACTTGTAGGTTTATAGATATTTGAACCAGAAGGCCAAAATGTAACGCTTCGTCTGTCAGTAATATAACTTGAACCTTTGTTTAATTTAAATGACAGGTTGTCAATGAGGATATCTTCGGGGCTGAACGTCTCCATAATTATATATTCATTTATAGAAAAAATTAAATTATATTTGATTAAATATTTTTAAATAGTTAATCAAATATATTAAATTTAAACTTAATATTATTTTCATTGTTTTTCTTACCTTTCTTTGTGTTTATAATCTCCTTCAATTGCATCTCTCCTCCGTCATCAACTAACTTTCTTATCTCTTCATAACTGTTCTGTTTAAACTTTTTCTCTTGCTTAGGCTTTTCCATTTTTTCATAACTATTAGATTTATAAGCAAACATTATTAATATCATTGAGAAATTAATTAATTAATTAAATTGTTGCATAAACTCATCGCTTGTTATTGGTAAATTCCCTTCTTTATTATGAACATTGCCTATATCTTGATATGAATGATTTTGTAAAGGGTTTAATGTTGATTTGTTTAATGTTATACTACCTTTATCAAACATACTAACGGGGTCTCCGGCTTTCCGTATTCTTAAATTAGTTCCTGTATCTTCTGGTCTCTGACTTGAAACAAAAGGAGACCCATAACTCCTACTTCTAAATATATTACCATAATCATTATTAATTTGTTGACCCACCGCTGAACCTAAACTATGACTAATTATATCAGTAATTCCTGTAAGTTGTTTACCGTCAACTTCTATAGTTCCGTCTTTAATAAATTTATTAACATCTTTATATCTTTTCGTTTGTTGTGTTTGATACAATGGTAATTTTAAATCATCATATACATCTCTACCGCTTTTCGTTCCTGCAATGTATAAAATAGAACCATTTTGATAAATGCCTTCTGGGTTTTCATATGCAAGTCTTAAACCTTGAGTATCAGTTAAATATGTTTCAGTTCCTGCTAACTCTTCCCTAACATCGTTATGTATTTTATTTCTTGTTTTAGGTGGTTCATACAAAATACCTTCATTTCTTCGCTTATGTTTATGCATTATAAAATAACTTATAAATTATTTTGTAAGTTAATTAATAATGCTTAAGTTTAAAAAAGTATATATTGATAGTAGTTATAAAGTGAGTGGCACTCCGTCCGATTTTACAATTGATTTACCTGAGACAGTTCAATTAGAAGATAATATGCTATGTCAAATACACGAGGTAAGCATTCCTCATTCTTGGTATTCAATAAACAGCACTAATAATAACATTTATTGGAGACATCAAGTTATACCCCCAGGTGTAATAGCAGGTATTACTTATCGTAAAGTAACAATCCCTGAAGGAAACTATACAGCAGTTGATTTAGCACAAACAATACAAATAGCAATTAATTTATTGATTGATACAGTGGACAGACCTAATACATATTCTTTAAGTTACAACACATCAACTAATAAATTTACAATCAGTTCTAATTATGCAACTGTTATTTTTGTTCTTTTGACTGACGGTGAAGTAGCTCCGTTAGCTGGTAGTTTTAGTGACCCCGTTGACATTAATAATTTAAGTTCAATGAATAGAGTAATCGGTAATACAACGCCGGCAACTGATGCATATACTAATGTGGCACCTTACACAAGTAATTTTGTTGACCTTGTTCCATTCAAGAGTTTGTATTTACATTGTAATGAAATTAGTAACTACAACCAATTAACAGTAGCAGGTAATTCATCAATAGTAAAGAAAGTAAATGTAACAGTTCCCTATCTTGGCGTTATAAACGATAATGAGTTAAGTAGTGTTGATTATATTGATGTATCGGGTAAAATGCTTCGTCGTTTGAATTTTAGACTTACTAATAATTTAAATCAGGTAGTAAATTTGAATAATGTTGACATCTCATTCACTTTAACCTTTTTTAGAGGTTAAAATGTATAAATAATTTTCTATATAGAAAATATGGAAACAATTAATGAGGATGTTGAGGAGGTTAAAAATGAAGAAGAGACTAAAGAAGTGGTTAATGAAGTTATTGAAGAAGCAACTAAACAGGAACAAAAGCAAGAAGAGGAAGTTAAAAATGAAGAAGTAGAAGTAGAACCTAAACCAAAAGCTAAACCAAAGAAACAAGCGAGAAGTGTTAAAGTAGTAGAGCTTGTTGAATGTGAAGCGTGTAATAAAAAGATGCTACCAAAATCATTGAGACACTCACACCCGAGAAATTGTAAAGGTCAACCAACAGAAACAAGGCCAATAAACAAACAACAAAATTCATATGGGACTAAATTAAAGGAACAAATGAGAAAAGAAATTGAAGAAGAAATGAAAACTAAATATGAAAATAAAAAACCTAAAGAAGAACAAATACAACAACAACCGACAAAACCTGTTAGAATGTCTGAACCAGAACCATCACCAAGAATTCCAACAGCAAGAGAACTTTTAGCATCATCGTATGCAGAAATAAGAAGAGCAAAACAACAGGAAAAGATGGAAAAGATAGCAAGGTTTAAAACGAGTATGTTTTAATTATTAATAATATTTTTAATCTAATATTATTAATAATATGAGCATTTGGAAAAGTAAACCAGAGTTTAAAAGAATGCCACAGGTGCAACAATACTATGATTTAGAAGATACTATAGGAGTAGCAAGTAGGAAAAAATATTTAGAAGATTTAAAATTAAGAGTAGAAGAAGCAGAAAACAGAGGTAAAAATATTGCTATGAGGAATGATTGGGTGCAACATCAAAAGAAAAGTTTATATCAGGGACAATTAGATGATATAAACAGACAATTAGAACGTCCAATGATGCCAGTAAGAACAAAAGAAGAACTTAAGAAAAAACAAGATGAATTAAAAACGATTATGGCAAATTTAATATAATTAATTAAAATCTAACTTCAAATATAATAATGATAAAAACATTAAAATCTGAGTTAAGATTAAGACCTACTTATGATGAATTGGTGGGTATGATTGAAAGTCAAGGAGATGAAAACAGACCTCCTATTGAAAAAATAATTGACAGAAGAGCAACATTGTTTAGAAACAACCAGTTTGGAAGTCAATTTGATAACATTGATTTTTTAGGGTTGAAGAAGCAAGAAGAGGATAAAGTTAAGAATGATTTAAGAAGAGCACAATTAAATCATCACGGCGTTATGAATGGTGTATCAACTGCTGTAGCAGGAATGCAAACAAGTGCAACATCTAGCGGATATGACACACCAATAGAAGTTTATGAAGGAATGGAAGAAGAAGAAGGTGATTATCCAACTGCTATTAGAGATTTAGATGATGCATTAAAAACATTGGAGCTGTTATCAGAAAAAAGAAAAGATGTAGAAGATGCTAAAAGTGATTTAGATGATGTTCACCATCAATCATTACCGGCAGGTGTTGAAGTTCATTCAATGGATGCCCCAGTTCAAAGTAATCAAGGTTATCCCCCGTCATTACCAGCACCGCCACAAGCAGAGGATAGTGAAGAAGACGAAGAAATAACCGCGTTAGAACAAAAAGTAGCATACACACAAGGTTTTGACCCTGACAAAGTATTAAACGATGATAGCGTTACTTATAGAGGGTTAATGTTTCAATTATTTGTTAGAGATTTGTTATCAGATGAAATGGTAGACTTATTAAATAAACTACCAACAGACCAGAAAAAGAAGCAATATTTAGTATCAATCATAGAGGGTCATAAAGAATTAGATGAATGGAACGCAGATTTTGACAGTGCTAAATTAAGTCGTAAAATAAAGTTATTTAAAAGAGAGAGAAGACGAGTAAAATCCAAAAGGGTAGAACAATCCGCGTCATCAAGTGGAGGAGATGCATTAGTTCCATCTCAACCAGCATCATCAACGCCTTTAAGAGACATAGCAGTAGCAGGAGCAAAAGCAGGTGTTGAAACACTAGTAAAAGCGGGGGCAACAGCAGTAGCTAAATCATTTTTACCTTGATAAAATATAAGTATTAATAATAATGTTAAGATTACGCCCAACATATGAAGAAATTGCAAGGGAAGCAAGAACAAGAAGATTAAGAATCTTACCAGAGAAAGAGAGAAGAACACAACAAGGTTTATTATTAGATGATGTTAATTTTGATGACTTTGACTTAGGTAAGTATGATAAGAAGACAATAATAATGAATGATAACCCTAATAAGGGAACGCAAACGGATGTATTCAATGAAACACCAAGCATAACAGAAAGTGAAAGTATGAAATCATTAGAAGAAGAAGTTAAACAGAGACAAACAGATGAAAGTGTATCAAGTATAAAAAGTAGTGAGAAACAACAAGAAAGGGATAGAGAACGAGAACAACCACAGAAAAAGTCATTAATGTCTAGAGTTTATGATGCTATGTTTGGCGAGGACGAATTTAAAGAAGAAAGAGAAGAAATGAGAAGCAGAAGGCAACAAATAGATACTGATGAAGAACAAATTATTGTACAGCCTGAAGCATCTATAAGAAGCCAAGAGAGCGACGATGATTTACCTATGAATGTTAAAAAATCTTATGAGCCTTCATCATCATCAAGTTCTAGAAGAAGTTCAAACAGAAGTGTATTATTACCAGTTGAAGAGGAGGCATTAAGTGAACATATTCATTCATCGCCTCCTGAAACAGTTCAAAGTTCCGTTCCAAGTGATAGAACAATTGAATATGTTGAAGAGCCAAGTCCACCTCAAAGTGTCATTAGTTCTCGTAGAAGTCAAGAAACCATAAAATACATAAGGAGTAGAAGCAGTAGTAATAGCAGAAGAACATTAAGTAGTTAATTATTACTTTATGGGGGGGTGCTAAAACGCCCCCTACTTAAAGAATAATTAACATTAAACAGTAAGATGAACTCCTGCTTTGTAACGGAAAAAGGCGAAAAATTAAACATTGATGATGACCTTTTTGATGTGCTATGGAACTCGCTAGATGAAGAAAATAGCGAAGAAATAGCAAAAGCAAAAAAGAAATCATTCAATGACAAAATCAATGAAAAAAATAAACAGAATGGATACTATAAAGAATATTTTAAAAATAATAGTCAGTGTTTTATATGTGAGAGGTGTGGAAGAAAGATAAGTAGTAATACCATTAAATCTAGACATATGAACACGAAGAGATGTAAAGAAATATATCAGGAAAGATTAGAAAAGGAAATGATGGATAAGATAGGAAGAAAAATATTGTTGTGGAATTGATATTATTATCTAACACATAATAATATTAATTCGTGTATTTGATATGTTTTTGTGATTGTATATGTCTATTCATCTTATGTTTAGGAACTATAGAACCACAAGAACATTCAATATGATTAACTAACTCACTGTTTTTGAACTTTAAATATCGTTGGTGAAGTTTTGATTTTTTATGTTCACTCATCCAATGACGAGAAATGAAAGCGCCACACTCGCACTCAATAACTTCTGAAAATTTGTCTTTATTTTCAATGTAATATTTCTTTTTGTTTTCTGATATACTCTCTTTATGAGTTATGTTGTAATTCTTGCAATACTCACGCCTATATTCTGCGTTATCTTGTAAATATTCTGTCCTCGTTCTACCTTCAATTCGTTTATTAACACATTCAGTAGCTTTTATGATTTCGCCTTCTCTTCTTCTTAACTCTTCTCTTGTATTACAGGGGTAATATTCAATAAGTTCTATTTTACAATTATCAACACCATATTCGTCAAACATATTATACAATGAATTTCTTGCTCTAGTTTCTGGACTTCTGTTATAACTTTTATAAAAATCACGGTGTCTTGTCATTCTTTTACATAGGCTTTCACAAGTTGAACCAATGTAGCATTTATTATAACCAACATCAACAACTTTATAAACTGCTCCATTTCCATACCTATTTTCGTCCATTATTACCATAAACTAATAAACCTTTAGAGTGTTTTTATATAATATAATATATGAATAAAAACCAAGTTTTAAGCGACTTGTATTATGATATTCAAAGCGGTTTTGGTAGTGCAAAGAGTTTATATGATGATGCTATAAAAGCGGGATTAGTAGTAACGCTTAATGAAGTTAAAGAATGGTTGAAAAGTCAGTCAATAAACCAGAGAAGCAATTACAAACAGTATAATAGTTATTCAGCACCTTTTGCCCGATCTATTTATTCAGTGGATTTGATGAATATGATTAGTCTAATGAAAGATACTGACACCTTTAATAAAGATTATCCAACATATGGTTTTGTTTGTGTTGATAATTTTAGTAAAAAATGTCACGTCGTGCCAATGCATAATAAAGATGGTGGAACAGTATTAAATGCTTTAAAGGAATGTTTTAAAGTAATGGGTCATCCTCAGTCAGTTTATAGTGATGATGAAGGAGCGTTGAATGATAAAACATTACAAAAATATTTGAAAGATGAGGGTATAACACATAATACAACTTTAACTCACGCGAATGTAGCCGAACGAATGATAAGAACCTTGAAGAAAATGATAGGCGATAGGGCACTTGTTCATAAAGGAGCGTGGACAATAATGTTAAAACCTGTTTTGGATAAATACAATAAACAAATGAAACACAGCACGACGGGAATGACACCGAATGAAGCACATAAAGATGAGCATCATATAGAAGTAAAAGCTAATTCAGTAATGAAAGAAAAAATATTTGAGAAATTATCCAAATATTAAAGAAGGAGACACTGTAAAGGTTTTTACAAAAAGTGGCGGTAATTATACCAGCAGAAAAGAAACAAGGAGCAAATGGAGCGAGAAAACATATGAAGTAAAAGAAGTTGAAAGAGATAAGCAGTTAAATAAATATTATGTTCTTGAAGGCTTACCTAAAAAATATATGAGACACGAATTATTGCTAGTAAATAAGTAAATGCACTTAAAGAAAAAACGCCCTAGAATATTAAGAGAAATGGAAACATTCAACTTCAATTTTAATTGTAAATATTGTACCAGTTATAAGAGTAGAAGAAATGAAATATTAAATGAATTATTTGATGATAATATTACTAAGAATATCTTGTCTTTTACAACTTGTTTCTTTTGTCATAAAATGTATGAGTATGATAAAGAATATAAAGAAAACTATGATGATACATATAAACTAATACCTCATTTTAAAAGAGTAGAACATAGACAAATTCATTGCATATTAAATCATTTTGACAATGGATACAAGAAACTGACAAATTTAAAAGATAAGAAGAACTATTTAAAAGACATAATAGATAAATCAAAAACTGAATTAAAACCATTGTTAAAGAAGTTCTTGAATGATACAGAGAAGATAAAAATGATTGATGAATACAGAATGTTCTGGTTGTTGGATTATAACATCTATTATCTTTATGGTAAATGGGACTTTGAAGGAGAGACTTATAAATATAGAAATAAATATGAAGAATATATATGCGATATTATGGTTGCTATTTTGTTCCTTTATTTTCAGAAACAAGTAGGTCTTTACAGAAAATATTTTGATTTAGAAGCTATATATAATTATTTATGTGATATCTTTGAAGAAGAAGAAGATTAAACAAAAACAAGACAACCATAATATTATTACTAAATATAATATAACGGTTGAAAAATCCTAATAAATCCACTTAAAGACAGAAAGCCCTAGAATAGTAGGAACTATGACCATCCTAGATTATAGCAAGTGCAACGCGTGTAAGAAACTTAAAAATACAAACTCAATAATATTAAGTAAACTATTTCCTGAAGTTTTAACTGATAAAATCGTTTCATATGATTGTTGCAATTATTGTGGTGATATGAGAGCAAAAGAGCAAGAAAATAAAGCCAATGAGCACTTGAGTAAAATTGAAAAACAAATACAATACTTTAGAAGAACGAGATTTTCAGTCTTTAATGAAGGTAGTATAGTTAAGGAAATGAAACAGTTGAAAATCATAATTGACAATGGAAACAGTCCGTTTAAGAATGTTTTAAAATCATATGTGAGAAACTGCTATAGAATAATAACCTTTCATTTCTGTATGATTATTAGGAATTTGAATGAAAAGAAGTGGTTAATAGACTTTATAAATAATAAATCAAATATATTAACAATGAGATATAGTTATTATAAAAAGACATATGCTCATAAATGGTTATGTAAATTAATTGTTTATGAATATTTAAATAACTTAATATTTCTTGATAAGAAGTATATTAATAATGATGAACTTAAAAATTATTTGAATGATGTATTTGATGATTATAATAATTAACCTTAAAGACCAAAAACCCCAGCAAACATTCATAATAAAAATTACTATGAATATTTGACAAAACATTAGAAGGTCAAACACCCCAGAAATCCCCGAATTTATGAAATCCCTGAAATTATGCATAAGGTAGATATATAAAAAATGTAATTTTTTAGGCATAAATTATGAAAATTTTGAAATAATATTTACAAATAATGAATAAGGTGTCTAATGTCCCAGAACCAACCCCCAAAATTCAAAATCAAATATTTTTGAAAATCCCCTAAATTTTGAAAAATAAAAATGAATAAGGTAATCTTATGAAAATGGAAAATGAATGAGGTAATTTTTCAGGAAAATAATGAATAAGATTAAACATTAAAAAATAATTGTAATAATTTAAGACTTAAAATAAAAAGCCCTAGAAAAATTATTTTATGAAATGAAAAAGGTTCATAAAATGATTTTTTGTATATTTTATATTTTAATTATGATAAAATGAATGAGGTTAAATGTATAAATTGATATGTGGGCGCCTGTGGCGGAAGCCCCAGAACCACCCTTTTACTAATTTTTGGGGGGGGTGCGGGGAGGGGGGGGTGCGGGGAGGGGAGCAGGGGGGCGGGGGGGTGGGGGGGGGGGGGGGGGGGGGGGGGGTGGCTTATGGTGCTAAAAGCCTCAGGCTTGCCAACTGCGAGAAGCAATGCTGACTGCGAGCAGATCACGAGTGGGCACATTGAGGGTCAGATGTACGCCCGCATGCCCTCACGACCAGCACTGTGTCAGAAGAACTGGCCGAAATACTGGAAGAGGACGTTGTCAGGCCATTCGGCCTATAGTCCCAAGTTACGGGAACAATAACTAACGCAGACTAACACTTAATCGACCGGAACAGACATGTCCCAGAAGGACCCATCCATGCATCCCTCACAGAGACATGACGCCATGTCGATGCTTGCGCAATCCAACCAAACTAATTAGACGTAACACAAAACTCAAATCACGACAAATGAAAGCAAAATAACGCACTCACTGGCAAAAAGGACAAACAAAACCACAACACAGTCAGCGAAAAGGGGATCAACAACTACAAAAGGGGAACCCGTCTCAAAAGAACAACGAGCACGGACTCAAGAAAAGGATGGTCAGACCCACCAACTGCAATAAACTGGAGCGAGGATTTTTTTTGTCAATTTTTCTGGTTTTTTTCTGTGAATTTTCTTGCTTTTTCTTGCTTTTCCTGTGGTTTTCAGAACATGCCCTCCTGGTTCTGCCTGTCGTCCTCCTCTGGTGGGAATTCTTTTCTGTGCATTTTTTTGGTTTTTTTGGTGAATTTTGCTGGTTTTCAGCTTCCGATGGCCTCTCAGCGGCACCGCGTGTCCGGAACAGGTCCAAATCTCAACGTGCTACAACAACACACTACGTCCAACCCTTCGTCCTTTTGCAACTCGCGCTTGGAGCGTCGGGGCGGCCATCGTTGGCCCCGACAGGACTCAAAAGCTAGTTAACGTCCGGGGCTGGTTCAAGAGGAACCTCGGATGCTTCAATCTGAAACTTTGCTTCGGTTTAGGGCTTACTGCGCATGTAGGCCGCAAACATTCTATCAGGATTTGCGGCTTATGGTGGACGGTTTGGGTCTTATTAGGCTCTACGGTTTGCGGGGTCAAGGTTGCTCCTCGTATCATTGCCCCTTCAGTCCGGAACTACGGCTTAGGGTTTAGGGTGTAGGGTGTGTTGCGGGAAGCGGGGGGTTGGGGGGGGCGCAGCCCCCCCCATTTGCAAACACGATTCTCGCATGATGGGTTTCCGAAAATGTGTGCATATGGCATATGCTTTGAGGCAAGCTTGCACGGCTTGAGAAAGCGGGGGGGTTGGGGGGGGCGCAGCCCCCCCCCATTTGCAAACACAATTCTCGCATGATGGGTTTCCGAAAATGTGACGATTCTCGCATGATGGGTTTCCGCAAAAGTGTGCATATGGCATATGCTTTGAGGCAAGCTTGCACGGCTTAAACAAAGCGGGGGGGGGGGTTATTTCTTTCTTTCTTTCTTTCTTTCTCTCTTTCTTTATTTTCTTTCTTTCTTTCTTTCTTTCTCTCTTTCTTTCTTTCTTTCTTTCTCTCTTTCTTTCTTTCTTTCTGTCTTGCTTTCGTTCTTTCTTTATTTCTCTCTGTCTTTCTTTCTTTCTGTCTTGCTTTCCTTCTTTCTTTATTTCTCTCTTTCTTTATTTCTTTCTTTCTTTCTCTCTTTCTTTCTTTATTTCTGTCTTGCTTTCCTTTCTTTCGGCCTTTCTTTCTTTAGTTCTTTCTTTCTTTCTGTCTTGCTTTCCTTTCTTTCTTTCTTTCCTTTCTTTCTTCCTTTCTTTCTTTCTTTCTGTCTTGCTTTCCTTTCTTTCTTTCTTTCTTTCTTTCTTTCTTTCTTTCTTTCTTTCTCTCTTTCTGTCTTTCTTTCTTTCTTGCTTAAAAAACAGAAAAAAACACAAAAAAAAACATAAAAAAACACAAAAAAAATACCCTACCCCAATAAACTTCAAGGGGGAAAACAGAAAGCACAAAATCAGACACCATGTCTCACTAGAAGAAGGCACAGACCTACCCACCGTACGGACCGTACGGCCGAAATAAACACACACACACACACAAACAAACTCTGCTGACACATTCCGGCTGCAAAACTCTTATGGACTCTTCAAGCTCGCCCTCTGTACACTCTACAAATATGGCATTGCTTGCAACATATTGCAACAAGAGCTGCAACGCTCTGCCAAGTCGTACTGTAGGGAGAAGGGGCCAGTGGAATACACGATGCCCTGCCTGCTTCAGCAGCAGCAATTCCCTGGCTGCTGCACTGCCTCGGCGACTCCCGCACGAGGGTTCGAAGTGCTCATCTTTGTTTAATGATTGTTCGCGTGTCTTCTCACTTTCAGTCTCTCTACATTTGCGTGCCTCCCTGCATGGCTGCTTCTGAGGGCCGTGGCTGTCCCTGAGTGCCGCCTGGGCGGCCTCCAACTCGAAGGAGGACCCAGAGTAAGAAAGAAGAGAGACAAAGGCAACACGAACATCCTGCGAGCTTCTCCCGCCCCGGGCCTCCTTCTCCCAAAGCCTTTCTCCCCTCCCCGGGCCTCCTTCCCTACACAGCATCACACTCCTTTTCGCCAGTCACCCAGCGAGACGCACAGCTCACAACCGACTTTGCCTGGCGGATGCGCTTCCTGCAATGTGCTCATGTGACGGAGATGTGACAGAGAACTATCTTACAGAGAGTGGGGTGTGCTGGGAATTCAGCGGTCCTCTCGCTGGCATCGTTGCCTTCCTGAAGGTGATTGACATCGGCAAAAGGCGCGCATAAGATTGTGTGATACGGCGAAATGCAGGACAATTTTTATGGCATTCCCAGTATTTTTTCCGGGCATGCAGGGATCCCACTGCCTGGAAGCTGCGGCCCAGGTTCTGTAGCAAGTCCTTATACAACGTGGCAGAGGAGGCGCATGACCAAGTTTTTCATTAGCTGTCATGGGAACTTGCGGCTGGGCGTTGGTGCTGAACAGGCTGAACACTCCAGAAGCGTCTCCAAATATCTTGTAAAGTATCTTAAAATGTATACTTCCCGTGTTGCAAGCCCGACTGGTCACCAAGCTCTTTTGAAGGCCGAGGGGCTGCCGCCCCGTCGACCACTCGAGTGATGGCAGGCTCAGCCGCACTCCGGACCTCTGGCGATTGCTCCCTTCTGACTTCTTCTGTTCTCTTTCCCATGTCTTCTCAGAGTCTTCTGAGAGTTTTCAAATTTTCTCTCTTCTTCCAATTCCTTTCCGATTGTGGGCCCTCGGCCAGGTCCGCTTCAGCAGAGCCGCCCGAATCCCCCGAGTAGGCGAGCTGAGGCCTTGCAGGACGTGCAGGACGGGGGGAGTTGCTTCAGCTTTTTCGCAACTTTGTGCACGAAATTTTTCGAAAAGTCACAAGTAGCAAGTTTTATGCAAAAGTCAAAAGTCTCAGGCCACCCGACCGGGCCGCCAGCTCGCACAGCAGGCAGCAAATATCTGGGGTCCAATCGAAGGGGCAGTGTTCAATGATGTACAATGTGATCATGCAGGTCTGCATCAACGACCAAGCGCGGTTCAAGGATGTTCAAGGCAGAAAAATTAGGGATTTGAGGAGGTGGACAAATGGGAACGCGCTCCTTATGTCCTTGCCCTGTTTGATCTGGCCTAGCGTCTCAGCTGCCGCAGACAAGGCCGCCTCTTGCCTTTTCCTGGCAGAAGGCTTTCAGAACACACCTGGGAACACACTACAGTGTTCACTACAGGAAGAACATTGAACTTCATTGAACCCAACACTTCGCGAAATCTCCTGGCCATGGCGAAGCGGCCGGCCGGGTCGAGAAGTACCAGCGGGTTGCGGTACGAGGCCGTGTATCGCGCCTCCCTGAGCCTCAACTCGGTGAAGGCCACTCCGCCGTTGTGCAAAGTTGACTGCACATCCGCGCGCTTCAGTCAAACACAAACACACACACACACACACACACATATATGTATACATATGCGTGGGATTCCGCCCCGCCCCAAACATCTGCGTGTTTTTTGGAAACGGCGGGGACGCATTTCTGGACTTTTGATGAATTTCCATGCGAGTATATGAGAGGGGGGGGGAAGGTGTCCAGGATGCGAGTCAGCTTATGAAGAGCAAGTGGTTTCTCGTTTTTGCTTTGCGGACAAAACCGATAGAGCACTCAATCCGATCAATTGGCTTCTGGATCGAAGGTGGAAGATTGAAAGATGCCTGGGAGAATTGCAAACATGTTCACTTTCTTAATTTTCGATTCAGGGGCCGATTGAGCAGAATGACTGCTCACTCGGGCCGGGCCTTGGATCGAAGATGCTCTGACACTGAAACTCTCCCAAGACAATCTTCAGTCCGGGATCCTATTGAGCCGATGGAGTGTTCAATCGCCCAGATCGGGGATTGAAGATGTATGAGTAACTTTCTTAAGACGGCGTGACAGCTGGCATCCACATCATGGCGTGAATACTGGGGAAGTGCAAGGACGAATGAGGTTGCAACAGTTCCAGCAGCAGAGGCTGAGGAGTAGTTGATCTTGGCTAGTGTGGTGCGTTGTCATGACTTGTCTTTCAAGACTCTTATCTAGATTCAGTTTAGCTGAATCGCTACAAATAATTTTCAATGTCATCATCGTCGTCAATTTTTCTGGCAAACTAAATGTTATAATAATGTTATAATAATGTTATAATAATGCTATAATAATGTTATGATGATGTTACAATGATGTTATAATAATGTTATAGTGTTAAGCAACAGACATACAACATAATCTATTATCTACAATAAACACATAAATAAACATAACCCATAAATAAAAATAGTTTAAATTACAGTTGTTTTTCGAGATTTTGAAGATTGTTGACTAAATTGTTCTAATGGCACAACCAGTTGGCACAACCCAACTCCTTCTGAGGGTGGCCTAGCTGACATATACCTTCTGTAAGTGTTGAATTGTTGAATATACAGACTGAAGGTGATTCGCAAACTATTGCAACGAAAATGCTATACTGAGAGGCCAAAATCCTGTATTTAGTGGCGGAAAAAATACTAAGTGTATGACGGAAGGCGAATTTAAACAAAGGCGCTTGGTTCTAATGGTTCCTCCCAAAGTAGCATGCAAAAGTCCGAGTATAATTAACATACTTGGAGGATGCTTAAATTCTTCAGTCCAATGATGATTCGAAATTTCATCCAACCTTGATTATTATCATCAAGAACTATTAGTTAACAGATCTACAATGACATGTGCCAATGAATATTCATGAGCAGAGCTTATGGAATTAGACTCTTCGCTCGACTCTTGCAATACGACTTGCCTCGAAGTGTTTTTTGAGCAGCTTCATTAACTTAATTGGAGGAGCTCGATTAAATTACTCACATGACTTCTCTTGTTACATGGTTGCTTACGCAAATCGCAGAATACCTTCATGTCTAAAGCATAGACAAGGGCGAATTATCCGAAAAAATATCACAAGGTAAAATGACCTTTCAATCCTACTGGGGTATAAGAGGGAACTCAGCCGTTGCGTTGTGAGGGGTTTTCGTTTCGATCGCAGAAGCTCATGAGTTGTCCTCGATGCTGTTCGTCATGATTTCCCTATCCTCCAATTCAGGGATATATGAGGCTTGTGAGTGACGGCTCTGCTGATGTCGGGGGTGAACTCGAGCCCGCCGTCGTTTTGGAAGCATGTCTGCGCAAGTCTCCAGCTTCGCGTCGCCAAACCATGAAAATCATGAAAATACGAAGATCTTTGAGGGGGCGGGGTCGCATCCGAATGTATCGAATATATATTTAGAAAAAGCACACACGCTTTCATCAGTTTATTACTCATCGAAGGCCGCCTCTCCGAAAGCTTGCTCAGGCGTTGCTGTGCCACAGCTCTCCAGGCTTCACCAGCACCTCGGCCCCCATACATTGCCGTACACATTTCTTTCCTCACGACGACGGACGCTTTCACGTCTTACGAAACGCTGTGGCAGAATGTGGCACAGACCTTCCACGCCTTTTTCTACTTTTTTTTCTCCCGCCCGCCTGTCCCAAGGAAGGCGGACTTGGCTTCGGTGATGACCTGACAGCTCTCCGGCTCAACAACATTCTCGACATACAAAATGTATACTGTACATATATATATATACATGGTCACCCACCCCCCAAGATCTACACCCTCCTTGTCTACACTACTCTTCTGCTTGCTTCCACGCACTTGTGTACAAGTAGTGCACGCCGAAAACACTGTAAATACCGATAAAACCTTACTTGTCGAGTATTTCCGGGACTATTGTACGTAACACATCATGCATGCAAAATGTCTATAAATCTGCAACCGAATTTCGGTTCAAAATTATGTGACCTTCTATACTCCGAAAGCCAAAAAACCCTGGAAGGTATAGCAGCTTTGCTGTTAACACCTCAAAAAACTCGCGTTTTTGTGTTTTACTGTTGTCTTAGTAAACAAATACGTGCTGAGCTGCACGTGTCAACACTGGGTCTGAGGCGGCTTCTTTCAGGATTCCCGGGAAAGGGTCTCTTTCTCTCATACAACAATTATTTCCTACCACTAACCATGACTATATTATCATGCCTACTTTTATAGTAATCATTGGTTCCGTGGGTATGTGCTTCGTATTAAATTTCTATGCAATGAATATTACATTGGTGTGCTTTTAAACATGTACCAGGTGTTTCAATAGTTTTTAATTTGCCTATTTAATCGACAGTTTGATTGGAAAAAGCGTTGCTAATTGCATTATTTGTATCGAAACACCTGAAAACCCAAAAGTCCAAACTTCGCCAGAGATTATCCCAAGGCTTTAGGATTTGGAATTTCCGAAGTTCACGAGGCAAATAGGTTTCTAAGAAAGAATATGCATTCTTGAGCTTGTCTATGCGACTTGTGCGTTTGAGACAGAGTATAATCTGTACAAGTGGTATTTAATTCGTGCGCAAGCAGTGTTTCATCATTATGTGCTGAAAACTGCTTGTTTTATAGTCAAATCTAGTGTACATAATCGTTGTGCTAAAGTCGTGTTGCTTTAAGACTCTACGAGAATTATGCATTTGTAAGCTTGTCTATGCTGTTTAAGAGTTCTACGTTCATAGGAGAACTGTGTACTTGTAAGCTTCTCTATGCGAATTGTGTGTTTTAGACTTAGATTTTAGACATAAGGCTAGGATACTTCACTAGCCAGCCTCTTTCATAGGGTAGGAATTCAATATTATTGCCGTGCTATGTGTTTTTGAAGAGAATTTCCCTGGGTTTGGGACAAGCACTGCTTCTCTAGAAACAGAACGAATTTCTTTTAAACAAAGCGTCCTGTCTCTAAAATTGCAGTATTTGTCTAGGTTGCCGAGCACAATCGCTACATTTTGCAATAGATATTCTATGAGTGAACAAAAACTAGGATAGTTCACTTGCCTCTTTCGTATAGTATTAGTTCTATATTTGCCTAGTACAGGCACTATGCGTCTGAAAAAACACAGTATTTCCCTAGGTTTTGGGCACGCACCATGTCTCTAGACAAAGCAAAAACCACAAACCAAAAACAACAAAACCAAAACAGACAGACAGAACTCAAACATAGGTTCCATTATTGCAAGACATATACAGTCAGTCGCAGTGGGCTGTCCCAGGCTCACCTGAAAGACCACGCCTGCTTCTGAGGGCGGTCCCCCATACAGGAGACGAGCCCAGTGACAGGATCATGAAGCTACCAAAGGGTTGCTGCTACGGACCGCTGCAGCGGCTGCCAGTCAGCAGAGAATTGAGCCCCGTGGCCCCGTACACCTGAGACCGACTCGCAAGCAGACTCGCGAGCGGGAACTCTCCTTGCCAATCTCAGCACCTTCACACTGCTGCCACGTCGGAGCCGCGGGACGAAGACGCGGCGATGCCCGTCAACTTCCCCTCTCCTCTACGTTGGGTCCTCCCAAACGCAGCGTCCAGCCAGTCTGGTCCTGTGCGCAGACCCGCTGTGCTTTTCTGGGGCCGCGGGAGGAAGACGCAGCGATAAACCAAAACAACCAACAAACCAAAAGAACCAAAATAAAAATTTTTCTGAGACTCTTGGAAATCCAAATCCAAAAAAACAAACAACCAAAAACCCCAAACCAAAAAAACCAAAGCCAAAAAAACAAAAACCAAAAAAAAACATTATTCCGAGACTCTTGGACAAGGGAATCATTAAATTACCCCCTGACGTCAAGAATTCGAAAATAATGTTTTTATATTTTTTTTTTTTGGTTTGCGTTGTTTTGGTTTCACCTGTCCAAGAGTCTCAGACTAATGTTTTTTTTTGGTTTGGGCTTTTGGCATCCTGATTTTGGCGTTTTTGACCTTTTTGGGTTCTGGAAACCTGTAAACGTAGATCTTGGGAGGGGGGCGAGCTATATACATATAGATATATATATATACAGAAACGTCGCACTGCAGACATATATATATATATATGTATATGTCCGTGTGTGTGTGTGTGTGTGCGTGCGTGCGTGCGTGCGTGCGTGCGTGCGTGGGTGTGTGTGTGTGTGTGTGTGTGTGTGTGTGTGTCTGTGCGCGTGCATTCGTGCGCCTCTTGTACATGCTCATGAACAATGGATAAGCCTAGACAATGCAATGTTGCATGCTGACTAGAATTGGCCCGCCCACACCCGCCCACCCCCCTCCCTCTCCCTCAACAAATTTAAATGGGCGCGTGGACGTGGGGGGGTGCGGGGGCCTGGCCGCTGACCCATGAGCTCAGAAGTATCTCAGAAGAATCTCAGGAGTCTCTCAAAAGAACTTCACAAGGACTTCAGAAGACATTCAGAAGGCAGGTTAGCTTTGCTCCGACTCTGCTCAGGCATCTCAGGAGGGATGGGCTCAGGTTCTTCGGCTTTGTTCAGGCTCAGCCCAGAAGATCTCAGAAGCTTAGTTTGAAGAACTGATGCATTCATAGTCTCTGATGACCCGCAAAAACCCCGCTCAGCAATTTCGGCAAAATCTACAACAATTCCGGTGGATCAGACGAATCAGCATTGAACATTATGTGCCGGCATGGCTGTGGCAGCAAGAAGTGCTGCAAGTACAGCTGAAAAAACTTTGCGCATCGTTGCATTTTCTTACGCTCTGTCTCGGAGTCTCTGACAATTCCATCCTTCGGAGGGTTCGGCGCCGGCTGGCGGCTCGGATACCTTGATGTAATCCATGCATCCGAGGTTGTCAAGTCCTTTCAGTTCGGCCTTGTCTGCTTCATATGCTTGATCTGATTGATGTTATGAGCTGTGAGGCTTTCTGGGTTATAGCTTCTGATTCTCCACATCCATGCAATGCACCCTCAATTTCAAACTCTCCGATGGATACTTCTGGTTGGACAGGTGCAAGTCCCATGTGCGCAATGCAATTGGACCACACGTCGCATCGCATGGTTTAGGACTTAGGACTGCTTGAAAATTACACCGAAAAAAGACGAGAGCTGTTTCCCTCAAGCAGCTGTCGTTTCCAGACGCTTGCACTCTGGCACCACAGGACACTGGTCACTGGTTGTGCTTGCTTGGCGCAGGCCCCGTTTCCAGCAACTCCAATCTTCCCACCTCGGCACAGCCCTCGGCGATGTCCGAGAAGGCTGCTCCTCTGCGTGCTTGCAAAAGAATTTGCAAATTGCAACAACCACAAAGTCACATTGATATGTAGAGCTTGCCAAGTTGCCAAACTTTTCTGCATTTAAAGGCAACTGCGCCCCTCACATGATGCATCATGGCAGAGCAGGCTGGGCATGACAACGGGTGAGCTATAGAGCAAAGGCGATGCCCCAAAGCGCAGGTGTCAACGTCACTCGCGCGCCCGCGCGCCACTTGCCAACGCTTTTGCAAGGAATGTGGCAATAATATGCAATTCGTGCTTGGATCATCGCTTCGTGCTCGCGTGCCTGGCTGGCCGGCCACAGCCAAATCGTACGTTTTCACCAAAGAGGCCAAGAGTGCCTGCTTTGTGCATGGATACCCCATGGATGCTTCGTGCTTTACATAGTAAGTACCGGTTCGTGGCTTCGTTCGTGGCTTCCATCAGGTTTGCAGGAAGTCTGCCTTACGACCGTCAGTAGTGCAATCGGCTGGCCAGACTAGCAAGACCCACTCGCGGGCCAAAGTCTTTATGACCATGCAGGGCTGCAGAGGTAACTATGTACTTCAAGCACCACATGCAGCCAAAAACACCGAAGACAAGGCTGGCTCCTGCGCCCTTTCGCGCACGCGGATCCTGGACGCCTACGGTGAGGATCCCAATTCGGCAGACTCTTCTGATCTGCGTTGTGTTTCCCTGAGCCGCAGTCCCGGAAGAGGCATGAGGTATGCTGAGAGCGTGCACACCGACCTTAGTCCACGCAGGTGATGGGTGTCCAGGGTGTGAGGCTGGAGGAGCACAGCAGTAACATGAAGTAACATGAAGTAACATGTCACAATGCAAGTCATGCAAGTATATGCAAGTATATGCAAGTCATGCAACTCGCAAGCTCTGGACCCGAGCAGGGAGACCATAAGATACTCCAAGGGGAGCGGGCCGGTGCTGTTCCCGGATTGACAGGAGTCCTTGCAACACTCTGCAACACTCCGAACCAGAAACTTCATTGAGCTCTGAGGCAAGTCACCATCGTAAAGTACGCCGTGAGGCCGACTGTGTACCTGCCAGGAGGAGAAAGCGGGAGGGTTCGGAACAAATGCACGGAGCATCACAGAATATGTCTCTGCATGCTTTCTGCTGATGAGCACATCTTGGCATTCTCGGATACAGGCAGCAGACAGGCGACCATCACCAGCGCAACGGAGCCCACACAGATAAACAGCGTCTGTGTCTGGGACTCCTGGATGGAGTAGCTGAGCAGCAATAGAGGGCAGCAGGTGTGCATTTAATTTGAAGGCAGAGCGTGGCGAAACTATTGCGAGCGACGCATACTATGCATTGCTACGCTCCGTATGCTCTCCTGAGCGAGGCTACGACTGACAGTCACGTTGGCCAGTGCAATCAACCTCCAACAAGGGTGCCAAAGCAAGGAACGGCGGTGGTACCTTTGCACTGTTCCCTACTTACGTCGTTTCTGTTGTTTCCGTCGATCTGAGGCAGGCTCGTTCCCAGGACGGACTCCAGGCACAGGATGCCGGTCTCCTTGCCAGATGAGATTCAGCACACATAAGTAATACGTATTAGAACTATTCAGTACTCAATGAAACGGCATGGCCTCGAGAGAGTTCCCTGCGCAGAACAAGGACATGATCGCCGCCGTTGGGAGAAGTGGTTGCACCTTACAAGCTGAGGGTAAATCTCCGCAAAACCCTGCACATCTCCGCTCAGTTTGCAAACAGTTTGGCCTCCTGTGTGAAGAGCCGCTGCAGATTGGGCACCAAGGCAAAAGCACTTGCGAGGCAACAGCCCAGAGCAGCACCTTCGGACAGGCAAATCCAATCGTGACAGACAACACAAAGATCGCAAAAGCCAGCGTTCTTGCACTGAGCACCACTTAGCTCTGGGCGGAAGGCATGGCTCGCATGTGCTGACAGCATGGGGGCTCAAGCACTTGAGGCTACATGCTGGGGGGAAGTTCTGCTACGGTGAATGCCACGCAGTCACTCACAATTCTTGTGGCTCATTGCGGTGGAGCCTCTACTGAAGGACGACGACTGCAGTGCTCTCTGTAAAGCTACGCTTACAACGGCTTGGCGGCTAAGATCTGAATCAAACAACATGCAACTCTAGATGATAGCACTGACCAGCACCTGAATCTGACTGCTTGAGCGCGACATGGATTAGCTGCTTGTCCAGGGGTGCTCGGATTGGGAGCAGCGAGGAAAGCCCCTCTAAACTCCCTCTAACCATGTGCAACATCTGTGGAGTCAAATGACTTTAAAGCATACAGTAGGCATTGCAAAACACGGTCGGTTGTGATGCGCCTCTGGTTCAACTGAACTCGAACAAAAAAATCAATCCAGTGCAGCCTGCGCTACGGCTCGACCAACGGCAGAGAAGGACTGTACAGATACGACGCCGCCCGCCACGAGGATGTAGAGGGCTGTATGGCAAATATAGATGTGTGTAAGTGCATGTATGTATGCGTATGGCAATCAAGGCGTAACTTTTTTTGTGTATGGTTCAGCAAGCTTTCTGGCGTTGTTTGATTTTTGGTTTTCCTGCACGCTCGTTTACTTTGCCACTTTTGGGCTGTGTGAAACGCTCATCGGAAACATTGCCTTAGATTGATCGCTTCAGAAAGACATAATGGAGAGTTCCGCGGAGAGAACTGCGAATGCTTGAATACGACGCTCTCTATCCAACTCACTATCGAGTCTCGGCGTGTCGGTGAGGAGAGGCATTCTCCCCTCAGCTGGTCGGTGTCGGCTGTAGCTCGCGCCTGAGAGGACTCGCGATTCTTTCCTTTCCAACCATTTGCCCTTCGTCTTCCTCTTCTAACTTAACTTCCTTCAAACGATATATTCATATTCACGGCCATTTCGTCTGAATCCGGGCTCTCCAGCTCCGTGGGCTCAGCTCCCTGAGCACCCTGGTGGCCGCTCCCATGGCCGCCGGCATTCAGGCGCTGGTCGAGGCCGGGCGGCAGGCCACGGAGCCTCTGCGCGAAGACCTCAAGCTCAGCAAAACTCAAACACATCACTGACATACTCGGTTGTACCAAGCTGTGGAAGAATAGAAGCAGTGGGGGGAAGGTTTGGCGATACGTAGAATCGTAGATGTCATCATCTTTGACGCAGGGCAAGGCCAGCCGCTGCCACTGCCAAGCAAAGGGAACCCACCTCGGAGATGAGAAGTCCGGAGAGTGAGAGAGCTTCTCAGGGAAACTGAAGTCTCGAGGGCACGACCGTCATATCCACAACACGCCTGCAGACTCTTTGACGCTTGACACTCGTCATTGAGGCCAATCGAGGCATCAAGGTGCGTCAGGCACGTGCTGTCCTTGCCTCCAGCCAACGGTGTCCCTTCCCACGACGTACCTCTTGGCTACAATCAGGCAGCCAAACTTCCAGTATCCTTCACGTCACTTTACGTCACGAAGCACTGACTTCAACGAGGTCCGGGCAAGCCCAAAAGGCAGTAAAGCGCTGCTCGGCCGCTGAGGCGCGTCAGGTACCTTCACCAAATTGTCTGTACCCCCTCCAGGCCTTTATTTCGCTTCATCACTTCCCAACGGACCTGTCTCATGTCACCGATTTTTGGTCACCAAGCCCGATACTTCATTCAGCACGCATCTCCAACATGCACCCAACATAAGCCAGTTCGTGTGATGCCTGGCTCGGTCACAAGTATGCCCAATTCTGCGCAAACTGCATATCACGGAGCACAAGATGAGCTGATGAGCGCAGACATGTTCTTGCAAACCGAGTACAACGGTTGCACACAGAACTTGGTCAGACGCGATGAACAGATCTTCTCTGAGTGCTCTCACAGCGAGCGTCTTGGGCCACGGAAGTGCAAGCGACATCTGAGGTAGACCCAGAGGTGAGGGGTCTAATGATTCTAATGGGAGTAAATATGTCGCGGTGTCCCGCCCCCCGCCTCTGTTACGTACGTTTGTTTGTCGCGCCTCTCGCGGGCTTGTCGTGGGTTGCCAGTGTCGCAAGATGGTTGCAAAAACGGGCTTATCGCGGAGGCTTGTCACGCCGAGCTAGTTAGTTACAAACCCTACGCGCAAAAGGACGCCCCGGGCCTGTCCATACCTTGGACTGTTGACCCGCAACCTATATGAGGTAAGATGACAATAAGGCTGTGCAATTGGGTGTGAAGCGTGTCAACTATCGCGACTTCTCTCCCCTGTCTGGTGCCAAAATGTCCAAAACTCCCTGTCGTTCTCAATGCCTCGATATCCCGTGATGTTCTCCTTGCGTGCTCTCAAGTCTCAAGGCACCACGTGGACTTCAGCGAAGAACTTGCTGGATGTTGACGGATGCAATGCACGTCTGCGAGCGGACTTGCTGCCGGCGGCCGCCATGGCCCCCCTTCCTTCCCTTCCCTGCACTTAGGAGCCCCCCCCGAAGGAGGAACCCGGCCGCGACGGCCAAGTGGGTCTGTGGCCCCCCCCTCTCTCTCTCTCTCTCTCTCTCTCTCTCTCTCTCCCCCACGCATGACCCCCCCGAAGGGAGGCCGCCCCCAGGGGCGCGTGCTGTCCACGGTCTTGCTCTCTCTCTCTCTCCCTCTCTGATCCTCTCTGAGCGTTGCGCTGCGCTCTCATGTGAAGGGGGCACGGGAAGTTCTCGCTCACGGCCTCAAAGAAGACGCGCAGCGAATGCGACAGTTCAGCAAAGCGGAAAGTGCACGGGCACGGGGCACTTCGAAAAGGATAACAATGATAACAATGATAACAGCATGAGAAGAGAAAGCATGAGTGAGAGAGCGCGAAAGAGATAGGCGGAACAAAAACAAAAAATAGAAAACGCTAGAAAGACAGCAGGACAATGCAGGGTGTAATGTAGTTTTTGTTTCAGCTGGGTGCGCTGCTGGGTGCGGCCGGATCTCCGCCAGCACCCCAGCCACACCTCCACAGACTTCTGAGATTCTAATTTCATGCGCTGCCATGCTGTCAATGCATGCGTCGTGCTCAAACGACACAGAGACGCAGCGGTGCTGCAAAGTCTCATGGCGCCTGCCCCTCCCAGCACCTCAGACTCTCTGACGACTCTTCTCTCCTTTTGTTTTTGTTTCCTCTCCTCTTCTTCTTCTGCTGAAACCTTAGGGAACCCCGAAGGTGCCCTGCGTGCGAGCGCGCCCGAAGTGCTGTCCTTCCGTGCGACTTCCCCTGGAGGCTTGCTCTTGCCGTGCAAGTTTCCCCTTTTCACCTCAACCCCTTTTCAATCACTTCCCCTCTTTAGTGGGGCCTTTGCCCTCCGGCTCTGCTCCTGGCTGTGACACAGCTGTCTCGTGGCACTTTCCCTGTGTTGCTGTTCGAGCCTTTCGTTCGCCCACACCTGCATGCCCGGAAAACACGCTACGACCCTAAGACCATCCATTACCTGGCGACACCTAGATGAGAAAGCCTGTCCAGTCAACCTTCCGAAAGCCTCCCCGGATCCCCTACTGCTACCCCTCGGGTTGTCAACACTACTGGCCCCACTTGGACTAGGGTTCTTCCGGACTTGCTTGGCTGTAGTGGTTCTCCAGGGCACTACTGTACTATTCTCTCTCTCTCTCTCTCTATCTTTCTCTCTCGCTCTCTCTGTCCTTAGTTGGCCTCTTTCTTTCCTCCGAGCTAGAAAGTCAGGCCCGAAGGCACTTTCCTTTGGCAATGCGCCAGCTCGGGAGCAGAACGGAAAAGCTTGGACAGTGGTTTGTTTGTGGGGAATGTTTTTTTTGTGTCAGGATGTTGACTCGCGAAAATCAAGGTTTTAAATCCTTCCATGCGCTGTCAAACCTCAAATTCCGCGAATGTCCTGTATACAGCGCTACGACGGGCTCTTCGACGTTTGAACATGCGACCTGTTTCTTTCCGTCTTGTTACATGAAAACTGAAAAGCCATCAGTTTATTTCTCTTCATCACCAGGTAAGGCTTTGGCCTGAACTGTTAAGGGGTCTCTGGGCTAGAGATGCAAATCCGAGATACCGGCGCCGGAGCATCACTGACTCTTGTACGATCCCAATCTAGAAGTTTCTTAAAAGACTCCCTAAGCCCTATAAGCCCTATGAGGAGCCGAGAGCGAGCCAGTGGATGCTGTTTCCGCACATTAACAAACATGAAATGAATGGGCACAGCTGTAGGCTTTTGCGATCGCCCCCGACAGATGCCTGCCCGTCCTTCCTTCCTTCGCTCCTACCTTCCTTCCTGCCTTCCCTACCTGCTAATCATTGTAACTAGTATTAACTCAGAGATGGTCCTGTTCCAACTTGCTTCTAGTGCATCAGATGTGGGGTTTTTCTACCTTCCAGACCGTGTTAGTAGTACTGGTGCGTGAGGAAAGATCGCTAATGAAGGTTGCGAATGAAATTTAGGAATTCCTTTGGTTTTCTGGTTTCATTCGCTTGTACATGATTCAAGTTAAAGGAACATTGTCTTTTTCTTAGTTCCGCGAGTGAGTGATTCAATGGCCCTCAAAAGTCCTACCGTATCAAAAAATATTTTCAGGGCTAGTCATAATAATAAGAAGATGAAAACTAAGCGAACAAGGGCCTGTCTACTTTGTTCAGTATTTCGCTTGGTTAATGTGATGATAGCGTTAAATACCCTTAATACTCGTCCACCTTGTGCTCGTAGTTGCCGGGGCCCTGCCCAGTGAGGTCTTACGAACACGGGGCAGCCTCGACCTCCTGCACCCGAAACTTTGCGATGAGTGGCTCAAGCCGGTTCCCGACTTGAGCCAAACTGCCCTCTCTCTCTCTCTCTCCAGCCACGAAGCCCCCCGAAAAGAGGGCTGCCCCGAAGGGCGCGAGAGTCCTTGGCTCTGTCCTGCTTGTCAGCCCCCCTCTCGCTCTCTCTCTGTCTCTCTCTCTCTCTCTGTCTCTCTGTCTCTCTGCACGCATGGCCCCCCCCCGAGAGAGGAGGCCGCCCCGAAGGGCGCGCATCGTTCATTGGGTTCCCCCGGTTTCAAGTTAATACCTTATTCCCGATCTCCCCGAAGTAGTACGCCCCCATGTACCGGGTTCCCCCTCCATATGCCCCAAATACAAACCAGGCTCTCAATGATGTGGAACTCCCTCGCCCCAAATTACAAACCAGGCTCTCAATGATGTGGAACTCCCTCGCCCCAAATACAAACCAGGCTCTCAATGATGTGGAACTCCCTCGCCCCAAATACAAACCAGGCTCTCAATGATGTGGAACTCCCTTGCCCCAAATACAAACCAGGCTCTCAATGATGTGGAACTCCCTCGCCCCAAATACAAACCAGGCCCAAAAGGAACTTCGCCTACCCTGTGGTGGCTGGCTAATCGCGACTAGCCCCGTCATGTGTACGACTATCTCTCCGTCTCTCCCTCTCTCTCCCTCTCTCTCTCTCTCTCTCGCTTCCTCTCCAGGCAGTGACGAATCAAAGAAAAGCTTTGTTCGTATTCTGAAGGCGGCATTTGAGATACACAGAATGTGGTAGGAAACCTGCATCCGAAAAAAACGTTCTCTCCCGTGTCTCCACTGTGCGGTCCAGGCACGACGCATTCGGCCAGAAAGTGCCTCGAAAATTCACAACAGCAATTCAACCAGAGAGGAACAACTAGCAATCCAAGCACCTGTACATTAACCCTTCTATACTCAAGGAGAATCTAGTTCAGATTTCTTAGATTCGCCCCTCTAAGCCCTTAGCAAGACAGGATCGCGAGAAGCTAGCAAAAGCAAAGGCTGCGGCAAGGCCCTCAGCAAGTGGCCCAAGGCGACTTGATGCAGAAGGTCCTCTTACGGGCAGAGCCAAGACTGCCAACACTGCAGTGAAGTTGACTCAAGGAGGTGCTTCCGACTTCCCTAACTGTGTGGGCTAATTCTTCCTAGTCAAGTTTGCCGGCTGAAACGGGATGCCCAAAACGTGGCCTCGTCCTCCTCCGAAGCCCAATCTGCTAGTCACCTACTCTTTTTCTTGCTTGGATAAAAAGACCCAACATGTTTCAGGGCCTTTTGTTCGGAGATGTTTGGTGCACGTTTCCTTTCTTGACATAAGGAAACCCCTCGGCTCCGTCACCGCGAAGAGTAGCGCTGCCAGCACCAGCAGCGACGACGCGAGGCCTCCAGAAAAAGCTGGACAACAGCGAGATGGATGGAGAGGACAGAGAGAAACCAGTGAGCGAACAGAGTGTGTATTTGTTGATCTCTGGTTTTTTGATTTGTTTATGTCTTTATTCGAATTTACCGCAGGGTGCCCTATGGGGACTTTTAGCCCATAAGCGCTAATTGGGTCTCATTGTGGAAAATTAGCTCTCTCTCTCTCTCTCTCTCTCTCTCTCTCTCTCTCTCTCTTTAGCTTGTGAAAACGCATGCAGATTGCAGCGGTTTGAGGTGGCTCATCCCCCTAATGGTTGAGATCCGACCCTTTGAGGGCACTCCCGGCTCGTGGGCTCTCCGTAGCTTGCACGCGGTGCTACGTTCACTTGCTGATTGCAGCAAGCTTCGGGCTTTGCTTTTGGTTCTCTTCTTCTTCTGCGAGGCTTGAGAGAACCCGGGTTGCCCCCCTTGCCCGCAAGGCGCGCCCACGGTCTCAGTCCTCGTGACACTGACCTCCAGGAACTGCTGTTCCCGGATTGCCTACTTCCCCGACCCCCTTTTACAGGCTGCCCCGAAGGGTTCTCCTTCTTCTGCTTCTTCTTCTTCTTCTGCGTGCGAGCGCGCCGGACGTACAGTACATTTACGGAGTCGGTGTGACACGGCTGAAAACCGGAGCGACTTGCTGCCCGTTCTTTCCCGGAAGGTCTCTCTCTTTTTCCCCCCCCACTCTCTCTCTCTCTCTCTCTCTCTCTCTCTCTCTCTCTCTCTCTCTTTCTCGTTAAACAAGACGATCGTGTCTGGAAGTGAACATGTGGAACCTCCTGGTTCTTAAGAAGCAATGGTGTTTTTTCTCTTAAACACGGTCCTTGCGTTGTTCGAACGAAAACTGCGTCCTGTAGAAGAAAGCCATTCCAATTCACATCTTTCGTACTCTCATGAAACAAGACCTTCGTCGTATCAAGCATACGGCCTCCTTGCAGACAACACGAGATTGACTATTTAGTGCGAGGGACAGTCTTGTTGCAAATTTTCCGTTTAATGGCAAGAGGCCCTGCTGTTTCATGTGCCTTTGATGAAATCACTGAGGTTGTAAGTTTTGGGAGGGGAAGGACGGCTCGCTCATCCTATTTCTGGCTGCAGCTGAGCTCTCTCTTTTGTTAAGAAATGCTTTTTCGAAGGCTTTACTAACCAAGAGGAGGTCTTTCATTCTTATGAAGAACGTCAAGCCCTTTCAGTTCTTTACAAAAAGACACAGCAGATTTTTTGAGACTGAAGGCATCGTGACACCTGCACTTGCGCGGCATCTTCGATTTCATTTGCCACTGCTTCATCCCAGCAGTCACACTAAAGCCCGTCGTCCAAGCACAACAGTTTGGAACGAACACCATGTTTACTGCATGAACATTGGTTTTGCTACATAAAACGTCGGCCACACGCGTCTTGACATGTCTTAACCCCTTGCCCATCCTCCGGCCAAGCGCAGCAGCGCCTGGGCAAGCATTGCAAAAGCACTTGCAGTTTGAACATCAGCTGATGGCGACATTTTTGGACCCTGCCTGAGAAGAGCGCATGGCGCCCGGGAACCAGGCACTGCACTGGAGCCACAATAGACCAGCGAGAGCAACCCTCAATCACAAAATATGGGCAGGCCGGCGATCGCATGCTGTCATCCTTGGCAAAGCAAGCCATGCACATGGTTTCTGCGCCTCCAAGCCTCTGCCCTTCCCTGCCGCCAGTTGGCTTGGTCTCAATCGACTGACTGCTTCTTCGCGTGTCGTTTCGGAGGTGGAAGCCGGAAAACATGAACAAATCGAGGTTTTTGCGCGTCGCACTCGCTGGGCGTGTTTTTTGTCTATGCTCAAAATCACCAAAAACGCCGTGCACAGCGATGTTCTCGACACTTGCTCAGTGCGAGTTTCAACCTGCTTTCTTTTTGGACGCGTTTTTCGGGCGAAGGCACTGCGCACAGCGTTCGTGTGCTTATGCTGTGCTGCAAATACCAATGTGTTGCGCATCTTCAGCATACGCTGGTGACCGCGTGTCTTGTTCCATAATATGTTGTATAAAGAAGCAAAAATGCTGTGAATACGAGTAGTTGTGGCATCTTATCTTCGCCAGGGCCATGAAACGCTTGTAACCGCGTGTCCTGTTCCATGAACATCAAGCATCCTCGGCAAAAAACCCTCTAAATACCCATGGTTTGGAATGGCCGCCATATGCACGGACGCAATTGCCCCCGCCCCCCACCCCAGACCCGTAAACATGCAAAACCCTCGCAGCCGCAATGGGCGGCGTAGCAACAACAACAACAACAACAACAACAACAGCAAACACAACAACACAATTCAACAAGTCAGTCAACAAGTCAACGCTTCAACAATTCAGCCTTTCAACAATTCAACAGTTCCACAATTCAGCAATTCGTCATTCAACAATTCAACACCAGCAAGCCAACAATCCAACAATCCAAGAACCCAACAACAATCCAACCAAAACATACCAACAGCAATCCACAAAGAATCCAACAACAACCCAACGACAATGCAACAACACTCGGACAACACTCCAACAACAATTCACCAACAAACCAGCAACACTCCGACAACAATCCAACAATAACCCAACTTTCAACAACAATACAACCAGTACAACAGCGATACAGCAACAGCACAACACGACGACGACGACCACCACCACCACCACCACGAGTTCGGTGGCACAACCTCCATCTCTCTCTCTCTCTCTCCTTCTCTCGGTCATCTCTTCCGATTCTTGCAGGTCCAACTTCGACAGAAGCCTGTTATGTGAAGCCATTCCTCGTCACAACTCTGCAATCGCGAAGCTTTTGTCACTCGAGTTGCAATTGCTTGCGCAGCATGTCCTCCACCTCAAGTTGAGACTTAGAAATTTTGAAAGGCTCCATGAAACGAACACAATCTCCAGAGCAGTGCGCGAAGAGCGCACAAGAGCTCCTGTCTTCTAGGACCCAGACGGCTCGATTCAGATCCCCATCCGCTTGCTGTGCCAGCCGGAGGCTAGGCTCCTGCGCAACGTCAGTCGCAAAACTTTGGGGCCCGGATGTTGTCGACTTGTCGACTGCAGCACGGTTAGACCACAAACGGGCTCTGCATGACGTGAAGGACAGCCTTACTGAGCATTACTTGGCAGATTTGACTCTCGTCGGCCGGTCACCTCGTCGAAGCCCATGTACCGCAGTGTGGCCGCCAGCTGCTCCTGCCGCACGTGCTCCTGGTGCCCGAACGTCCATTTTGCACAGAAGCGTTGGAGTCTTTTTCGTTTGACACAATTTGGGGACAGAACTGGGCATGAGTCTGACAATGACCAGGTCTTGCAAATGTAGGTCATATAGACTCTTAGCAATCTTGGAGAGTCCTCTTCCTCCTCGTCGTCCTGGCGAGCATGCGGAATCAAACGCGAGAGGAGGGCCAAAGCCTGCAGCCTGCGAAGCTTTAATGAACCCAAACTCAAACGTTGCAAGCGGATCGTGTCCGCTGCAAGGGGCGGTCGCTCGCGATCCGGAACCTCATGGAAGAATGGTGGAGACATGGCAGACTATTCGGTGACTCACCACTCCACAGGCCCTGGCAGGAGACGAAGCTGACTTCGAGCTCGGCTCATGTCCAACAGCCTTTCCGAGGTGCATTGCTTTCCCGGGTGTGGCGGATTGCTTGGGTGAGGTGGTGTTTTCTTTTCTTTTTTGGTTCGCCAGGTGTGCGGCAGGGCTTGAGATGAGACAGGCTGCTGGTATGCCGTGGTCCTGGTATGGCGAACTGCCAATACTAAAGTTGACATGGGAAAGTCAGACTCCAACAAGAAGCAACAAAGAGTGGTGACCCTGTGGACAAGCACTTACATATGCGTATTCTAGAAAAGGCAAGCGGGTTCTCTGTATAGGCGGACATGATGCAAGTGATACCAGGACAAGGTCTAGAATATGTCTTGGGGCCCACAAGATCGAAAAGGCCGAGGCTGTTCCAGGATGCTTATGCATCAATCTGGGATCCAGTCAACACCATATTGGAATATTGAACTGTATGTATTGTGGGAAGCTTAACACATGACTCCAGGGCTTCCTGTTTCGGATCATGAGGATGAAGTAGCGGAATACTCCATGTCTGTGTGGCATCCAAGACTTTTCTAGGGTCATTGAACATGAACCATTACCAATCATTTCACATGATCTCTGCATCGCAGGGATACGCCGACTCAAAGCCTGCGATGTTTTTGCCCTTCAATACCGACGCCTGGGTGTACACATTACAGTGCTGGTCGCAGCATAATTCTGCAAACGCTGCCCTTAACGCCCTCGTTCTTTCGTTCTTTCGATGCACGGCTGCGTCGGCCAATTTAGGCCCTAATTGAAGCCATGGCTTTTGTCACGAGCCACTACAGTCAAATTCCTTTCAATGGCAGAGGTTCGAAGAAATCAGTTGAGTAAACAACTGTTGATGTGGTAACTTGAACAAGTGCTGCTCATACGGTTCAGTCTTTAATGCTGCAACCCTGCAACCTTCAGACTTTCGAACTTCCAACTGTGAATAGTACGTTTAACTTCTTCGAAAGTCTTTAACTTCAACGGCTCGAGATCGAGTGTAGAAGGATACCATGACCAACTCCAAAGCAAAAAAGAGTCTATTATTCGAGGTTGTCTCTCGGATTGCGTTTTCTTTGCATGTCTTCCACGGGACGAAGAGGCATTATGGGAAGCCCCAAAAGATGCATGTGCCTTGTCTAAACACTTCGGGCCCCCTGCACAATGCAGAGTACAGTAAATCTTGGCTTGTTCTTGCCACCGATTGCATATTGACGCAGGCAGCTTTTCCTTGGCTTCGGTCTAGCTTCTTTCGCAAAGCCAAAACGACTAGTACTAGGAGGGGATCAAGAATGATCAAGAATGCTCAAGATGACTCCTCAATCTCTGCTAAGAAAGCAAGCACCGGTTCAAGGCGAGGATTCTTGCTTCTGGGGATCGGCCCTCTAGTTTGAGCGGTCTTGCAGCGTCCTGGTGGAATCACAGTATATACTTGCTGCACACGCCAGGGAGAGAAGTGCTGTTGCGCGTGTTACAGTGTTTTCACGCATGCTTTCACGCACGCGTTTTGGGGCCTCCACAGTGCCGAGGGTGCCAAAAGGTGCCGACGAGGGCACCTCCCCGCGAGAAGGAAGCTGCGCTCTTATTTCTGAAGGCGATGGGTGCGATGTTCATTTTCATGGCATACGTTATGAACTTCGAGAGCGCCTGGATTGTATACTCAAGAGGCAGCAGCACTACTGTCTTCCGACTTCCCGCGCTTGGGAGTGTCCGATTCAAACGACGGTTGGCGCCTCGACGTTCTTGTAGCCCTGGGCATAGACCTGGACTGCAGTGACGGGTGACTCAAGAGTCATGACAGACGAATAGATCCGCAAGCCTCTGAGCCTTCGGGCTGCTGGCTGCGGCTTCGTCTCCAGCATCAGTGCAGGGCCCACAGGCTCGTCACTCGGGTGACGGTAGAGACACCTCCGGCCGAAGATTTGTGGAACAAACGATGCTGCAAGATCCGGAATCGAGGAAGATCGAAGGCTGCGGGCACCCGTCGGTGCGGCAGCCACGGCCCCACTGGCAGTCGATCTTGCCATAGCGCTCTTTGATGCTTTGACATGACGCCTTGCTCTTCATTTGTCACTTGCTCGACTCCACACATGTGCTCTATATCTATATATATATATATATACATATAGTTATGTGCCAGCCTCAACCTGACGCAGCCGCACGCAACCGCCCACAACACCGTCTGCACACTGCGGACTCCCGACCTCATCGGGATGCTTGTCGTGACACTGCCGGCCGAAGGCACACTTGCCGGCCACGAAGGCGAAGCAGACCTATCCACATATTGTGGGGGTTGGATCGTCGGAAGCACAGGACTGTCCTCCGCAGACACCCATGCGAGTACATCCCGCCTTGTCGGACTTTTCCACCGGGTGTGCCTTCAGCGGGCACAAGCTCAAACCATCCAAGTGAGTGTCTGTGCGCATGTGCATGTGGTCGTGGAGTAGCGCAGTCAAACCTCTGAGAGCAAGGCATTGGACTTCGCCGGCTTGGGAGGGTGCTTGAAGACGCAATCCCTCAGCAGGGCACCCTTGATAGAACAAGCTTTTGTCAGGCGCAACCTTTGCCTGCACTCTTTCAGAATGCTCTCTCGCTCCAGCTCAACACAGCTCCTCCGCGTGCATGCGGTGCCATAGCGGCACTCAGGGATCTGGATCTTCGCTTTTCCCCGGCCCATGGCAGTGCGCAAGAGCTGGTGACCTTCCCCTTCCCGCTTTGGGGATGTGAAAAGGAACTTCCCTCTCTTAGTCTCCCACGCTTTTGCTACTCTATGGTCGATGGCTCTTTGTGCACTAGGCTAGGCTCATCTAATGAAAAAGTCGGTGCCCCTCAGTTGGTATAGTTTCATTCTTGAAATTACGGGCAGTTCGGATCGGGTCAGTAGTGGTTGCACTCAAGTCCAAGTCGGAGGTCGCGTCGACACGATTTTATAGGAGAAAGAGAGAGGGAGAGAGAGAGAGAGAGAGAGCCAGAGCGAGAGCAAGAGCGAGAGAGAGGAGGGATCAAGAGAGCGGGGGGAGGGGGGATGGAGAGGGAGAGGGGAGGGGAGAAGGGGAGAGGGGGGAGAGGGGAGAGGGGAGAGGTAGAGGGGAGAGGGCCTGGAGCTGCTTGTGGGTTTTCTTGTCGTCCCGTGTGTTGAGGAGGCCTGGGCCCCAACTCTTCCTACATCTTCCTACCCGTCGCGGTCCGAAGGCTTAGGGTCACGCATTCTTGTCTGCACCAGGGACTTAATTGCATAGTGACATTGGTGCGCAAGCAGTCGTTGGAGCATAACCAAGAGAATATGCCTCTTCTGCTGAAGATAAGAGGAAATTACCTGCCACCTTGAAGGCTCATCAGCTAATTTTTTCCACTTCCCCTAGTTTTTGCCTCCCCCTCCCCCCTGGCCGCACCAAGTTGCATCTTGCCCAAAGCCCTGTCCTCGCTTGCCTACTGCACATGCTTTTTGTACAGAGCTTCACGAGCAGCATCTCTGTCACAGATCGAATCGTGGCTCAGTGTTGACGAGCTGCAGTCATGCAGCGCACCAACGTGAAGTCTCTTTTAAGCCCCAGCTCTGGGAACAATTGGAAACGAGAACCCGAAGTCCCTGATATAAACCCAGAAACATGTGAAGTTCTCATCGTTGTGAGCTTTGTGCAGTACTCACAACTAGTAGCATGGTACACAGTCAAGGGCTTTTTGCATGGACAACAACGTGTTGTGACCTGACATTTCCGAAAGATCGAAACTGAAGCCCAATCATGCCCAGAGCGTGAGACGAGGGCTTCTTCTCCCATGGCCATGCAGCGCCATCCCAGCCTCGGTTGGAAAATGAAACAAGCAACATGAAAAGAAAGTAACGCACATCTCTATACTGATTTCTCTGCAGCCTGCTTAGCCATTGTTCTGGTACAAAAGGCTTCCGCGACGTATGCCAAGAATTGCAACTATATATATATATACATATACGAAGCAGGCCACACACGACCACCACAAAGGGCACGCAATCAGATAAGGATTTGTTGGTGCCCACCTTCGGTGTGGGGTTGTTAGATTTTAAACTCAACTCTTCTCATCGCCCGGAACTCTTCTCCTCGCCCGGTCTACTCCTCGCTCCCTGGAGTGCACAGCCCCAAAGTGTCCCTGGAGTGCCCAACTCTGGAGTGTCCCTTGCTTGCCCAACCCCAGAGTCTCCCTGGAGTGCCCCAGAGTTTCCCTGGAGTGCCCAACCCCATCCCAACCCCAGTCTTCCAGCCCCAGAGTCTCCCTGGAGTGCCAACCCCAGACTCTTCAAACCAGATTGTCCTCGAGTGGAAAGCCCCAGAGTCTGCCTGGAGTGTCCAAACGCAGAGTCTCCCTCAAGTGCCCAACCCCAGACTGTCCCAGGTGCCCAACCCCAGAATCTCTCTGGAGTGCCCAACCCAGAGTGCCCCTGGAGTGCCCAACCCCAGAGTATCTCTACCAATAGAGGGTGGGGATGTTCGAAGTAGAATAACTTTTCAGGGGTTGTGCCTCTCGCCTAGGCGCCGTGCGCTTTCGAAACCGCGAACGGCAACCCTCTCAGGCAGCTAGTTTCCTTTTCTATGTTCTTACGAAAAAACTCTTTCCCGAAAATTCGATTACGACTTTCCTCTTTACTTTTTAATATGAAGCCTGTAATTGCTGAATTTGAGAAGCATTTGCATACTAACATTGGTGCGCAAATAAGGAATGCTTGGTTTGCAGAGTTGCGAACAGTCGGGCGCTGGTGACCCGTTTCATGCGCAGTCGCAGATCTCCCCTGTCGAGTACTTATGATGGACTGGATTTTGGCCGCACCTGCAACACCACGCGGCAACGAGTCTACATGTGCTTTGCAAGTCTTTAGTGGTTGGTATTGGCGCGCACCCTGCAATCAGGAAGACTCCGCGACCGCGGCAGAGCTGATTGCAGAATGTGTCATGCTTGACTTAGCAATAAATGATAATTATTTTAACAATGATGTTCCAAGTAGTTTTCATGACTCTATATATATTTATACATATACATTAGCATGTTTCGTCTCATCATGTCATTGTGTCTGGGTGGTGCTTGTGGGAAAGGCAGAATGTTGTGCTACATGTTTAAGCTATGTTGGTTGCCAAAAGGACCAGAAATAAAGACATTGTACGTCGCGACTGACGACATTAGTCATTAGTTCTAAAGGAACCATCCACATACGCAATGGCTTTTTTAGGTCCTAAATTTAAAAACTTACACAATATCCGCCCGCGGTACGTCGCACGTCTACTGAATTCCAGCAACACACATGTCTTGGCACAAAGGTGTCGCATTTGAGAAACCGGCAGCATTTCCATGGACCCCGCTACGTTTCAAGGCGCCAGCACCAAAATTTCCTATTCCCGAAAACCAAGTGACGCCGCGTACAGCATGTGTGATGTGTGTACATTGCACGGCCTCCTGTCCCGCAGCAGGAAATTGCGATGCTGTGCGACTATTTCAGGAAACGAAACTCAGTAAACACCCACATCCATAACTTTGTATGCTGTGTTGCGCCTTCTTGACTTGCGGCTTCTGCTCTAACTGCTTCGTTTTACCCTAGGTCCGCTAAGGAGGCCAACTCCTGCGGGGCAGCTGGCAATGGAGCATGTTCGTGACTGGAGCTTGATGGCTGGGCTGCTTTTCAGCCACGTCAGACAAGGAGCCGTCATCTAGCCATGGACTCATTACAATCATTACAAGATCTTGATGGACGCACAATGACGCACATCTGCGTGAGCTCGGCCTTGGCTGTGTCTTTCGGTTGCACTTGCTCCAAATGCTGTCTCGTCTGAGTGTGTCGCCACGCGGTTAACCCCCCCCCCCCCCCCTAACCTCAATCAATAATGCTGTAAATAACCGTGCTTTTGGCATGCTCACAAAAGACATGAACGCTTGCGGCAGCACGTTTTGATCCAGAAACGTCAAGCATCCGTTTGCATTACGTTGTGCAATGAGGCAAGAACGCTGTAAATTGAGCGCAGGAAGGGACGTTATCATCCCCCGCACCCCCTAACCCAGAAAAGCCCACAAACAAGCAGGCTAGTACCAGTGACCCAGTGCCCGCCACTAACGAATAACCTTACAAAAAAACACATAGCAAAAACAAGAACAACATCAAAACAATATATTCAATATATGTCCAAACGCATATATTCAATGAAAAAGGCCAACGGCAGAGTTCGATGGAGGCCTGTGAACCTTCGCAGGTTCGGCCGCTTCGGACTCGCCTCATTCAGGCCAACCTGATGGCTTTGCCACTTTGTAAGGAAACTAAGGAAACAGGGCCGCCAATGCCGCCAAACAACATGCCTCCGCTCATGCGGCACAGGTGCGGAAGCGAGAGCTGTCTTTGGGACACGGGCGGGTAACTCACCGCAGTGTGGAGGAGGCGTCGCCTGGGTCTTGGAGCTGCTTTGCGCTTCACTGGTTTCTTTCATGGCTTCCCCCCACCCCCCCCCCCTCCCCCTCCCAATCATGCATCCAAAGAGCTTGGCGAACCTGGGATGACAATCTGATACCCTCTCTCTACATTTGCAATGCCTCTACAGTGAAGTTCTGCAGCGAGAAGTGCTACGCAGATGACGCTTCAAGAACTCCGTTGAACTACTGCTAGCTGCTGCGAGTTTGAAAGAGGGATTGGGGGGGGGATGAGGACGTCTTCTTCTCCATGCAAGAGAGCCCTCCACTGCAGCTTGTGAGGCCTCCTTCAGGCGTGTCCTCGCTCCTCTCTGCACCTCGGACAGCACGTCACGTGCAACACGCGGTCTGTGTCTCTGTCTGTGTGTGTGTGTGTCTGCCGTGCAGAGGCACTGGAGAGGCTTAAGCCCATGAAGGCCAGTGCTTGCTATGCATTCTCGAAACATCGCACTAAGCATCACAAGATTCCTTGTTTCTCGCAAATCCTGGCTAAGGAGGGCAATATCGGCATGTCGCGTCGTCCGGTTTCTGTTTCCTGTGGCGCAATTGCTGCAGTCGCAGCAGACTCGTTAATTCAATGGCTCCTTCAGTTTGCAAGTAAGACTTCGTGAAGAAGCCCCAGCGGCAAGAAGCCAACCCAAATACGTCCCATACAGTAGCTTTTCGGATTCCCCCTCTGCGCAGCCTTCGTGTTCTTGTGACAGGAATTGGCGATCCGGAAGCGCAAGCCTCCGCTGTGCCGCACGCAGAGCTGGCAAAGTCGAAAACGCTCTCGACATGTCTCAAGACACAATCACCCAAGAGCCCTGTTGGGAAACGAAATGAACTTAATGAAGACCTGCTTGCAATGAGGGGGCGAAGGGGGCTTCAAAGGCACCGTAGGCGGTGGCGGTACCAAGGGTGCGTGCGGCTGGTCTGAGAGCTGAGACGTTATCGAAACCGATGTAGATGTTACTGTTGCTGGCTGGCCAGCTTTTGCCTCGGAAAGGACCGAAGTCTCAGACTGCAAAGGAACTCAAAGCTGACGAGCGTTCATCAGGCGATCTTTAACACTACGGACATCAAGAGATGCAACATGGAAGTCGCCATTAAAGGAGCATAGCATGGTATTCTTGCGTTGTCTTGCATTTCTGGAGCTCGTTTGATGCATGTCGTGCGAGATTTGGTCAATGCCGTGCATGCGACGCAACCGATCTAGAAAATAATAGAAAACACAAAACACTTCCAAGGAGATCCGAACAACAGCACTGCGCAGGCTTCGCAAGCTGGAGCTCGAGTTCTGCTCGTGCGGGTCGAAGCTTCGGCAGCTTTGTGGCCGGATTGGCAAACATGGCACTGCTTGAGCTGCCGGCAGAGCTGGAGGTGTAGGCGAAGTTCGGGGCAATGGTGGGGGGGGTGGCCGGAATGGAGGTGTGGCCTTGGCGATGGTCGGTACAGCAAAGTCGCGGGTCCAGTCCAAGAAGGCCTGGTCCACCCTCACCTCAACATGCTCGGCATCCTCGACCATGGGTGGGTCGACAAAGGATTGCATGTTCTGCGGAGGAGGGTGCGGCGGCGGCTTCGGGGCCAGCCTTGTCGAGCTGCTGCACTTTGGTGGTGGAGGTGGAGGTGGCCAAACGTGTCGGGAAGTTCGGGAAGCGGGAGAATGCGGGAGCATGGGGATGCCCAAGCCAACGATGTCCCTCAGCTCCTGGAGTGCAAACATGACAAGATGCTGACAGATTCATGGGCTCTACGGCTTTCATTGACTGTCTACTCCAATGGTCAGATACCACGTGTACAGACAACAACCTAACCGGACCTAACCCATGGCCCATGCCCTCCTGCTCAAAGCTTCTGAAATATTCCTCCTTCTCCTCATGAGGCTTGGGAGGAAAGTGTGGCCTCGGAAGGCTTGGTGGGGTGCTGGCCATGGATTGGCCTAGCATGAAGGAGTTTGATGTGCCCGGCAACTCAGGCAACTCCGGTTTGGCCGATCGTGAAGAAAGCACGGTGCGTGCCGAGCGCACGGAGCATGCAGAGCCGGGCCGGCCGGCTGGGCTATGATTCGCTCCCAGCTCCATCTTGTCCCGCATGTCCGTGGTCCAGTCCGAGAAGTGGTCTCGGGCATCCGAGACATGCGTTGGGCTCTTTGGGCTCTTTGGGCTCATGCTCTCCTGGATCTCCACGTTCTCGGGTTGGCTCAAAAAATTGGGCACACTCTTGGCCCTCTGAAGCGTGCTTGGAGAGGGCAGAGAGCTGGATGCAGGGTCCCCAAAGTTGAAGGACTGGCTGTATGGGAGCTGTGGAAGGCTTGCAGAGCCCACCAAGTCCCTTGCCCAGTTCCAGAAGTCCTCCCGTCCCTGCAAACTCTTTGGGCTGAAGTGCTTGGGGCTGACGTGGCCACGGCTGATGCTGCTCAGAGCACTCAGCCCACTGGCTTGCCAGGCAAGCTGTGGGACACTGCGGGGTGTTTCGATTGGGGTTGGGGCCACGCGGCTTTTCTTTCCTTGGAAAGGCTCGGCCATCCATTTGCACGCGCCATTCGCCAGGTTGACCTTCACGTTCCCGGCGCGTGCCTGCCAGGTGACTATGCCGCACATGGCGAGCACGCACACAGAGGCAATGGAAGTTCCAACCGCAAAGGCCATGTCGGGCGCGGTGGATGTCTCGGGGAGGGCAACAGGCAAGTAGGCAGCCGTGAAAGCCCCGCCACTTTCAGTTGTAAAGCAATTGATGGTATTGGCTTCAGGGTCTTCCCAAGCCATCGCACTGGTCGACCATCCCTGACAGGGACCCGGCTCGAGGGCCCACAATGGCCCACAACTCTCAAATCTCTCAAGCACCCAACCTGTTTCCAGAACCACCTGCCTTCTCCATGGGGCCAAGCCTGACACAGCGCACCTCGTACCCATAACCGTACGGGGCTGGTACTGTGGGCGCTGCCGGCCTTAGCCCGCCCCCATATAGCCACAGTCTATATTTCCACATGTATAAAGGTATATACGCACACATAAACAATAGTTAAACAATGTAATGTATAGAATACACTTTTCTAGAATAATGCCGGATAATGCCGTCATAGACCCCAAAACGGTGTAAGACCAAGCCACATCGCATGCACCTACGGAAGCAAGTGGCACTTACGTGATCACTTCCGCAGCCCAAAAGATCCCAAAGCGATGGCGATTCTGCACGTCTGCACTTCACGAAGAGAATAGGCACAGGGCCGGGGCATGAGCGTGATTTCAACCACAGAATGTGCTCGCACGATTTCGAAGCCAAACCCACGCTTCGCGAGGAGACTGCGAGATAGCATGTGCACGGGACCAGCACGGGACCGAGACAGCGGGGCACGATTTCTCAAACGTCACGACAATAGAGTTTCGGCCTCAGAAAGCACACCCTTGATACCTGTTGAGGCCCCAATTCCGCACAGGCGTGGCGAGTCGCTGTCAATGTTGTCGGTCCTGTACTCCAAACGAAGCATATATTTCATATAATTTTGTTTATATCCCATGGGCCCATTGGGCATGCACTGATTGTGAGCTCTTGCTATAGTCAAGAACCTCACGAATGGCTTGACGTCGCTCAGTGGCATTGGCAGGGACATGGCGATCGGCGAGTCGAGACCCGATGTTGATCGAATTGCACCACACTGCTTGATCTCCAGTACTTTGATTGTCGCATTGGCCCGGATGTACTCGTTAATCCCGACGCCTGGGCAGGATGGCCCAGACACATTCAGACACGTGATGTACTTTCAGACACGTGATGTACTTGCGCAGGGCCCACAACATAAATAAAACTGTGTCGGATATGTCGAATGGTCCATGAGCTCCCATAGGTCAGCTTGGTGGCTCTGGTTCAGGAAGCCAAAAGGATTGCCTGAGTCTTGCAAGACGCCGTGCACGGTGCAGGCGTCATCGAGCACATGATTGCTGAGCGAGTGTATGATCGCAGCATGTTCAGCCGAGCTTCTGAGGACCCAGTCGGTTTGTTGCACCGCGAGCGTCTCACACTCTGCAAGGCGGCGCTGCTGACTGAAACTGTTCACAGCGGCGCCAGGGATCTTAGCAAGGCAAGCGTGTTCCCAGCCCATGCATTTGCACTGATCCGAACTTTCATTCGCCGCCCCCCCCCCCCCCCCCCTCTCGAGTCAACACATTGCATCTCAGCGCCTGCAAGCCGGAGTCCGAGAATCCATTTGCCCTGGCACTGCCAATGTCCTCCTTCTGAACCGTCACTTCCTGCGACAAGCAGGTGGATATCTGCAGGAGTTGCCCTTAATGCCACTCACGAGGCAGCTTCGGTGTGGTGTGTTTATAGGGATGTCCCAAGTTCCGTTTTGTTGTTCTCCGTTTTTGTTCTCCGAGGCGCCAGGCCCCGGCCATCTCTGAGCGCTCGGAGTTGACTCGGGACGCCCTCCACCGCGCTCGCCAGCAGCGCGCTGCCCAGCTTCGACGTCTGAAACGAAGGAGCGCTCAACAAGAATATTTTCCGGCTCTTCATAGCTCCGTGTCTATTCTTGTTTCTTGTTGCTACCCACTGCCCAAAAAAAATCCCCGCAGCCAGGGGGCCATGATTTCCACCTTGGCGGCCCGTGCCCAGGAAGCGGCCTGGCTCTGCCCGCCTTGGGCAGCAGCATAGCTGTCCCCCGTTGCTGCGATGGAGGCTAGCAGGGCATTGCCCGCGGCCTCGTCCACACCTGTCCGTGTCCCCGCCCTCCTTTTTCGAACGCTGCGAGATGCATACAGACTGCACAAGCACGTGATAGCACGTGCAAGCAGCCCGCCCTGTGCGCCTGCAGCGGCCACTGCCTGCTCAGCAGAGATGCAATGGGCAGCAGATAAGAAACTGACAGATGCATCAGACCCAGAAATCGCGTCTCAATGCGTCTCAGGTGCATCCAAGACATTGTCAAGTGCCAGGGCCGCCGAGTCTGCATCAGCCGCAGCAACACCCTCCGACACCAGGAAGTCGGCAAGCACGTTGCCGAACTTGACAAGGCCTCGGTGGACTTCTTTTCTTGTGTGTCATTTTGAACTCCCCCTTTTGTTTTTTCTCTTTCTGTTTAACCTTTTCTGTTTCTCGCTGAATTTCCTCAGATCTCTATCTCTCTTCCTCCTTGTGTCCTGAGGCCGCTGCTGCTCGTGTCCGTGGACATCGCCGCAGACACGGCCGAGATGGCCTCTAAAGTGCATCTGTATAAGGCTCTCTGACACACAAAACGGAAAAGACAAAAATGAAATAGCGCAATGTGGGGGAAACGCAGAGAACGGTAAGCTCTGCCAGCAATCTCTATATTCCAGATGCCCACCCATATTCCACGCCCTAGCGATTCCACCCGAACGAACGACGGCAACTACACCCAGACAGCAGTCATATTAGCTGGGCTTAGCGAAGCCTCTTTGGTTTGTCGGGCCTCCAGCTGCTTCCGTCTCACGGCCGCATGCTCACTGGCGTTGCCTTCCTCGGCCAGCGGTACTCTGGGACTCTGATCTAGAGTCAACTCAACAAGTTTACTCCATCCTAGTTTGGCGCAAATTCTCGACACCAGGGAACTTGTTTGCAGCGCCTGAACTCAAGCAGACAAGGATGCAACCCACGCCTCAAAGCTCAAAGCGGCTGTTCAATGCTGAACCGCACTCAGCCTAACCTAGCACATGGGATACATCTGTACAGCAAAATAGCGATATATAGCTGGACCCTCATTGTTACCATGTGGAGCTAACTAAAGGCTTTGGGTTGATTTAGGACCGTTAGGTGTGTCTCTTCTTCCCCAGTGGCCAGCGTGATGGAGCCCAGGGCATCCAGCGCCCCCAGCAGTGTGAAGGGGTCGTCCGTTGCCAGTGCCGAATCTAAGGCGGCCAGGGCTGTACTGCTGTCCAATCCTCGGTTTCGCTGCTGAAGAGAACTCCCAATTCTGAATTATCAGCATGTACATATTCAGGGAGTAGAAAAGCATTGGGAGTTGCTTCCTGATCCCACTATAAACATCCAATGAGTTCTGTGGCCTGGCACAATTCCCAAGCTGAAGCTTTGGGATTCGGATGATTCGAGTCTGGAGTCTTTAGGCTGTGGATTGGCATTACAACTGGCAAGAAACTCCAACAGCTCTAACCTCCAAATCCTGCCAACGAGTAAGCCCCAAGCTCCACAATCAACTACAAGCGATTTGGGCATGCGCCTGTTGGAATTCCCACCACAGGACCCAGGGCATAGGCTGCTGAGGTAGCTCCTTGGGCAAGGAATCAATGTTGCCTAGCTGTATGTGCATGACAGGCACTTCGCAGTGTTCGGGGCCCCCTTCTCTGTGTAGTGGGGGGTCACTTGTTTCATGTGTCACAGAGGCTTGTCGCAGGCGCCCTATATCACCGGTTACATACACCCTGGACTTACGGCTGGCATGCCAGAAGTATGCTGGGGCGACGGGCACATGGAAGAAGACAAAACATCATGAGTTCGACTTGCGCCCGGAGTCCCAGATGGTCGCGAGCAACCACGGCCATAAAATAGGTGCCAGCGGCAACCTGGAAGACAGCATGCATGTCTTGGTCGGTGCTTTGATGTCTTAACGAACATATATATATATATATATGAACTTATGGCACCACCAGAGCTTACCAGATTTGCGCGGGGTATGTTTTTGCTGACCGTTTATCGGCAATGTCCCATGGCGAGTGCAGCGCCTATGGCCTAGACGCCCGGCATATCATAGCTGTATTCTCAGCCAGGCTGCCGGCACATTCCATCCAGCTGTTGGATCGGAGATGTTGACCAAAAGCGTGCCACCCAGATTCACCCAGTACGAGGGACTACTGGCATTATTCCACTCCTTGGATCTCAGTGCTTTTCCTTCCCTGAGTTCTGCAAACCTAAGGAGGCTCTGCGCCACTCAAGCACAACAACCATGAAGAGAGAAAGACAAACAAGGCATGATCAGACACCAATGAAAGAGAGCGAGAGGCGCACAGGGAGAACGAGAGATAGAGAGAGAGAGAGAGAGGCCGCAAAGGCGATAGAACGACAGACGACAGAGTTACAGCGTATGAGAGCGCAGTGCACAGTGCTGGCTTTGGCTCAACTTGCGGGTCAAAGGTGTCGTCGACTGCAAGGCCTCCACGACAGCTTGGTGTCCAAACGACCCTAGCGCCCCCCTCAAAGGATTTTCTGGCTCTAGCACAAGACCCTCTTGCCTTCAGAGTCCATGGTGACATTCCTCAGGTGTCCAAGCAGCTTACAGCGCAACGAAGCTCAAGTTCTGCGGAGCAATGGCAGGATAGTCAGCCCAGTCTCTCTCTCACCGGAAAGATGTAGAAGGCGAAGGTCAAGCTGCCGACATCTTCGTCGACCCAGCCACTTGTTGCTCCAGAAAATGCCGTCGTCACCGCATAGCCAGAAAGGGGTGAGGGCGCGACCATCCCGCCAGAAGGCGGCCCGTCTGCCAAGAACCTAAGGCAAAGGATGGCACAGGATGGCAATGGCCATGGATATCCATGCATGGATGACGCAAGTGCCCTGAAGATCCCTGAACTCTGCACGCTTGAGCGCGAGGCTCAACAGACCAAAGGGACAACTTCAGCTCTTTACTTCAGCATCGCTACTCAGTGCCTAGTTGGCCAAGAGATGCCAGGAGTCCTCTGGCCAAGAAGCGATTGAGACTTGGCCACCTTGGCACCCTGATCTGCTGCCTCCTTCAAAGTCGAAGCGCTCTCCAAGGACTCCATGCCCTCCTCAGTAGCCAGTAGGTGCCAGTAGTACGCCATTCTCTCGCATTCTGAGTCTTTGCTGTGCTACGGACCGATGCTTTCGTTTTAAGCGGAGGCTCTGGCGAGGGCATCTGCAGCAGCGCGTAGAGATAGCGTTTGCCTGTCCCGTCATCGGTTCATTGGAAGGTAAGCCAAGATGCTGTGTCGGCAGCGTTGCTCAGGTCTGATCTTGGGTGCTAGAGATCTCACGGGTTGTAACGCACTCACAGCTACGCCGGGAGCGTGACACATGTTCATGCCCATTTTGATCTCAAAAACTGTTGTGACTGGCGAAGGCCACGATTCTTGTGAATTATTGTTGTGCCGACTGTCTGTTGGGCAGAACGCGGACGAACCATGTGTGTGTGTGCCTAAATAACTAAATAGGGCCACTTATGATCAAGAAGATCCTCGCAATGGGTTGAAGAGGATCCTGACACAGTGCCCACCCAGACATCTATGTCAAGCCTGGGGGTTGACGTTGGGAACATTATCCTGGTGCATTGCAAGAATTCCAATAACGTATTGGCCCTTAGTGGACCCATGGGCATCACCAAGTTGATGGCACATGGCATGCGCGCTGCATCACGTCCACCCATTCCCAAGGCGAGCTTGGGCAGAGCAACATTCTGCCTCCCATCTGCCAAGCACCAGCAGTTCTTTTTAAAGACAGAATGAGTCCGATGCTGAGAACGTGTGGCCTTCACCCACTCAACAACAGACTTTACTATAGCTTGCTTCGACCGACAGCGAGGGCAGCCATACTATCAATCTTGCGAAGAATGGACAGTGATGGACAATGGCTCTGTGATGTTTTGCTGTCTCTCTGCGCATTGTTTTTGGCCTATGATTGTGTGCCGCAGACTTGTCAGCAGGCCTGGGGTCAGGTACTTTCCGGGAAACTCGGAAGTGCTGACCAGAAGGTCCGTTCCCAATGCGGACTGGGAGGTCTGCAGGAAGGCCGCAATCGCGAAGGGGTTAACATCTTCCTGGGGCTTCCCGACGTTCCCGAATGTTCCCGAATGCTCCCGAATGCTCCCGAACGTTCCCAAGTTCCAAGCGCTGAAACAAGGAATCCGGGCATGCATACACAGCATGGTCTTCAACTCCGACACCAGTCTAGACACAATAAATCTTCAAACCGAAGTACAAACAGCACTGCCGGCCACGCTTCCACCAAGGCCCACTTCCAGGCGCAAGCTTCCGGGCTGCTGCAGCCTGGTGGAGAACACCGGGTTCCGGGTTCCGGGTTGGGCTTCGGGTTGAGGATGTCTTATTCTTTGAGAATCGGAGGTTTGGAACACGATTGGGGCCTGCGAGTGACTAAACGTAACTAAACCCCAGGCCCTTCACCCCCAAACTGTAAACTTTAAACACAAGGTCGAGTGGCTGAATGCGCAAGCCAGAACCGCAGAGCTATAACCAAAGAAACACTCAACCCTGGCCCTTGGCCCTGTTGGCCCGTGACCCTGTGGGCATTTTCGACCCAGGGGCTCTCTGATTCGCCCCTTGGGCCTAGCTAAACCTCTTAAACCCTATAGCCTATAGATACCTATAGATCATACAGGCCCGAGCAACGCTCACTAGGACCTTAGCTGTAATTAGACATGCTGAAGCCCCAAGTCGAAGCCAAGGTGCACCACATGCAGAACCCCCCGCCCTAAATCATCATCATGCAAAAGTGTGCTGGTGAGAGGCTAAGAGGCCTTGTCCCCCTGCTACCGTCGCAGTGGAAGGGCCGAGATTCCCACCAGTTTGCACCGACACCGCCTGACGTCAAAAACGTGTTCGGGTTGCGTTGAGGTTTGATTGGGGTTTGCAGGTCAAACCAGGCAAACGAGTAGCTGTGCAGTCTCCGCTGCCGGGTTGGGACTAAGGAGGCTCAGGGCTAAAGGATGCGAAGGGCGTGCGTTAAGCTGCCCTGCCTGGCCACCACGCCAAGGGACGTTGATGACAACATCCGGCAGGGATGGAGTCGCCTGGACAGGAGCTCGGAATAGCTCGGAGCTCAAAAGGAGGTGCGATAGTAAGAACACCTTTTGTTTCTGCAGCTTCTGAAGCTTCTGGTACCGGGGCGCTGTTGAGCTGGAGGAGGTTGTTGTCGCGCTGCTGGAAGTCCTCGAATCTCAGGCGATACAGGACCTTCTGCCTAGCCCATCTAGAACAGACCAGAATCTTGTCTCTTTCCAGAAAACACGAAAAAGGCGCAGAACCCAGTCTGCCTGCGGCTTCCGACCCTCCCTGAGACCACCATGAACTTTTGAAACCCTTCCCTGAGACCTCCTGGACCCCTCCTAGGACCGTTGCACGTGCTACACCCCCGGGCCAGGCCGGCTGCAGAGGCGGGCGCAATCGTTTACAATCACGTAGTCTTCGTCATGCCAAGAAGACTGTCTCCAAATGCCGCGTGCCTACTTTTGCTGAAAGCTGCATCTCCCTATCAGAAAACCACTATGCTCTGTTGTGTCTGACTGTGCGGAGTATTCCTCGCGTCATGCTCTCGGTCCGCAAAGGAGCCTCTGTGGATCTCTGCGGGCCACTGCGGCGCAGGAGGTTGCAACAATTCTGCGTGGCTTCAGAACGGTTTAGAGAACGAACTGCGGGTTCACGTGCTTGGCCAAACGGGCTGAATGCTTGAAAAGCCAGGTTATTCCACTGAACTCAGCTCCTAGGTCAGGGGAAATCTTATTTGTTCAGGGCGCTGAATCACATCACGTGAGAAGTCGTGAGAAATTCCGTCGGACCACAATGACCATACGGGGAGCCACCATCACAGGAGCTCTTTGCTACGAAGAGGCGAAGTGTTGGTTGTGCTGAGCGAGGTGCCTGGGACGGAACTTTAGGGGAAGAGATGTTGAAGCTTTTGCAGAAAGGATGAATCCTTAAAGGGAGTGTTCATTCGCTCGAGTGGCTGGAGCTGCTGCTGGAAGAGCTCGTGGATGTTGTGGTAATGGAGGTGCTCGTGGATGAAGAAGTGGAAGTTGTTGTGGAGCTCGAGGTTGCGGTGCTGCTCGTCGAAGTTGCGGTGCTGCTGCTGGACGATGTGGACGTAGAAGATGTTGTGCTGGAGGAGCTTGATGTGGTGGTGGATGATGTGGCAGAGCTTGAAGAGGAAGAGCTGGTGGTTGAGGTGCTTGATGTGGACGACGTGGATGTAGAAGAACTCGAAGTAGTAGTGCTTGTACTTGAAGTTGTTGAAGTTGTTGTGGTGCTCGAAGATGTGCTTGATGAAGTCGATGTGCTCGAAGACATGGTGGTACTGGTGCTTGAACTCGTGCTGGATGTTGAGCTCGAAGACGACGTTCTGCTTGTGCTGGTCGAAGTGGATGAGGTTGTAGTGCTCGTGGTAGTCGTACTTGATGACGTGGAACTCGAAGTTGCTGAGGATGATGTTGTAGATGTCGTGCTAGTCGTGGCGCTGCTTGTGGAGGATGATGTCGATGAGGTGGTTGAAGAGCTAGAGCTTGTCGTGGAGGACGTGGAGGAGCTACTTGTTGAAGTTGAGGTCGATGTGGATGAAGTCGAGGTGCTCGATGTCGTCGAGGTCGAAGTGCTGCTAGATGATGTTGAACTGCTGGATGAAGTGCTTGAACTTGAAGAGGAACTGCTGGATGTGCTGCTGGTAGATGTTGAAGTTGAAGAGGTGCTGCTTGACCTATGTCGATACCAACAGTGCACCATCTGAGCATAGGCACCAAGCACACGCGTTGGGGAAAGCAAAGGCAACAGCTTAGACCAAGGCCGCTGGATGGACATTCGTGGCTCACTGGCTTGAACAAAGAAGTGACATCAGGACCCTCCTGGCACGACTTGACGTTTCCTAGAACCCCCCCAGGATGGAGACAGGCACCACAGAGACATCCATTAAACATGCGCGCTTTAAGTTGTTAGGACAGACTTCAAGAAAGGCTCCCGGCTCCAGGCAACTCCTGATTCAAGAGTGTTTTTCGCCAAGGTTTTTTCGTGAACGCGTGCATTGATCCAACTCGTGCTTTCGCGATTGGGCCCTTGAAATCGCAAGAGCTTAAGTGCGCGTAAAGGCAAAGGGTTTTTTCATGCCACAAGCAAGAGATGACCACCAAACCACCTAGGACCCCAGGATGCCTAGGCCATTAGGCCAGGACAGACAATCGGGGCAGGAATGCCTGCCAACAAGACCGGCGATGTCATGCTACCATAGCATGCCATAGCCTGAGGCTACATGCCGTGCAAGTGCCTGGGACTGCACTAGACTCTCATACACACGTGACGGGCTCCAACTGAGTGATCGACGAAGTGGAAGTCGTAGATGTTGTTGTCCTGCTTGTGGATGTGGTGCTGGTCGAAGACGATGAGCTGCTTGAGGTTGATGTGGTTGAGGATGAAGTGGACGTGCTTGACGTGCTGCTCGAGGAAGTCGTGGTGCTGCTGCTTGATGTGGAAGAAGTCGATGTGGAGGTGGTACTGGTGCTGGTGCTACTCGTGCTGCTTGATGACGTGGATGATGTCGTCGTCGAGGATGTCGAGCTGGAACTTGTCGAAGTGGACGTGCTGCTGGTGCTACTGGACGAAGTGGATGTTGAGCTTGTCGTTGTGGAGGTGCTGCTGCTGGACGTTGAGGTGGTGCTGCTGGTCGAAGTGGATGACGACGACGATGTCGTTGATGTGCTTGACGTGCTAGAGCTTGAAGTTGAAGTGGTGCTTGAAGATGTGCTGGAAGAAGATGTGGTGCTGGTGCTGCTGCTGGTCGAAGATGTCGTAGATGTAGAGGTGCTGCTCGAGGACGTGGACGTGGAGGACGTCGTAGTGGAAGAGCTAGACGTGGAGGTGCTGCTGGTCGTTGAGGTGCTGCTCGACGATGTTGAGGAAGTTGTTGTAGATGAGCTGGTCGTTGAGCTTGTAGTCGTCGATGTGCTGCTGCTTGAGGTTGAGCTGGTGCTGCTGGATGAAGTGGACGAGGACGAAGTGGTGCTGGACGAGGAGGACGTGGACGTCGTGGTGGTGGATGAAGTGGAAGTTGAAGACGTCGATGACGAAGTGCTGCTTGTTGACGTCGTGCTTGAAGTGCTGCTTGAAGTTGTGGTTGAAGTGGATGAGCTTGACGTGCTTGACGTGCTCGAAGTTGTAGTGCTGGAGGTCGAGGTCGAGGTGCTACTGCTTGTCGTTGTGGACGTAGATGTTGTTGTGGTGCTGGTAGTGCTTGATGTCGTACTTGTTGACGAAGTGGACGTTGAAGAACTTGAGCTGGAAGATGTGGAGGTCGAACTGCTCGATGTGGATGAGCTAGTGCTGGTGGTGGATGAGGTGGAGGAAGTTGAGGTGGTAGTGCTGCTGGAAGATGTACTTGTAGAGCTTGATGTACTTGAAGAGGTGCTTGTGCTGGATGACGAGGTTGTGCTGGATGTGCTGGTGGTAGAAGATGTCGTCCTGGTGCTTGTTGTGCTGGAGGAAGATGTTGAAGAAGATGTGGTGGACGACGTGCTGCTGGATGTCGAGGAAGTCGTGCTGCTGCTTGTTGTCGAAGACGTGCTGGAAGAACTGCTTGTTGAAGTTGAGCTGGATGTCGATGTACTTGATGTGCTAGACGTCGTGGATGTGGACGTGGTCGTGGACGACGTCGTCGTGCTACTGGACGAAGAAGTTGATGAAGAACTTGAGGTCGTGGTGGTGGATGAGGTCGTGCTGCTCGTGCTCGATGTGCTTGATGAACTGGAGCTCGAAGAGGTTGACGATGTCGTTGTGGACGTGGTGCTGCTCGAAGACGTGGATGAAGATGAAGTGGAGCTGCTTGAGGTACCTGAGTCGTTGTTGCGGGGAGGGGGAGGGAGAGGGGAGTTACCTACAAAAGCAGATGTTGGATCAAGCTCCGTGACCCATGCCATCTTTTTTATGGCAGCGGGGTCCGCAGGGAAACCGTGCAAGCAGAGGGCATATAGCGCATCACCCCCCGCTGCTCCAGGCGTGGGAGGTTTTTTCGCTCCCCTGCCGCAAGTTTTGTCGCTTCTGACCTGCTGTGCTCCACGGGGGCACCTCTTCTTTCGGCCTCTTTGGGTAGCAGGGACTTGCCCAGGCCGGTGCATGTGCATCTCCCCTTGGGACGTCGAGCTCTTGGAGCGTAGCTTGTTTGTCATCTTGCATGCCTGTCAGCCTATTCCTGAAACTACATCATTCCTGATCATGCGGCAAGGCCATGTCACAGCCAGCTAGAATCTTTCCCCTCTGCAGGGGTCTCACCACCCCCTCTATATTCGTTGTGATGCCATAATTACAGACTTGCGCATAGCCATACGCTGTTCCGCCAAACCTTGGCGCGGAAATGATCGGCACAATCGGTTTTACGAGTGTTTTACGCATGGCTCAGGGAGTTTGAGAGACTGGCTTCGAAGCTTACCGAGCGGCTTTTCCAGCTAGGGGCTACGGCTGCGGTCCGAACAAAGACCCTCTTGCTCATCGTCTCGGACTGCGCATGTCAAGGCGCCTCAGCATAAACAATCGCCTAAATGACCAAAAAGAACTCGCCAACATTGGGACAGGTGCTGCTTGTGGATGTTGACGTTGACGACGTGCTGCTTGACGAAGTCGATGTGGAGGATGATGTGCTGGATGAAGACGTGGTTGAAGTGCTGCTGCTGGACGAAGTTGATGTGGTGCTTGAGGATGTTGAAGATGTCGAGCTTGACGAGGTTGATGTTGACGTTGTGCTTGAGGACGATGTGGTGGTGCTAGTCGTCGAGCTTGAGCTCGTCGACGAAGTGGTGGACGAGGATGATGTAGAAGATGTTGATGTGCTGGATGTTGATGTGCTGCTTGAGGACGTCGAGGAACTGCTGCTTGAGGTGGTTGAGGTCGAAGTGGTACTGGTCGAAGAAGTGCTCGAGGATGTGGAACTTGAAGAAGTGGTGCTGGTGCTACTGGTGGATGTCGAGGACGTTGATGTGGAGGATGTAGTGCTGGAGGAAGTTGTGGTAGTGCTTGTCGACGTGGTGGAGGATGAGGTTGAAGAAGTGGTTGTAGAAGAACTGGACGTTGAAGAAGATGACGTCGTCGAGGTCGTAGTGCTGCTGGAGGATGTGGTTGTAGTGCTACTTGTCGTGATGGAAGTTGATGACGTGCTGCTGCTGGTGCTGCTCGTGGACGTGGAGGTTGATGATGTCGAAGTCGAGGATGTCGAACTCGACGAGGTTGTGCTGGACGATGTGGATGTGGAAGATGTTGTGCTGGAGGAGCTGGATGTGGTGGAGGATGATGTGGAAGAGGTTGAAGTGGAGGAACTGGATGTAGATGAGGTGGAAGTAGTAGAGCTTGTTGAACTGCTGGAGGATGTGGTTGAGGATGAAGTGGACGTGCTTGACGTGCTGCTCGAGGAAGTCGTGGTGCTGCTGCTTGATGTGGAAGAAGTCGATGTGGAGGTGGTACTGGTGCTGGTGCTACTCGTGCTGCTTGATGACGTGGATGATGTCGTCGTCGAGGATGTCGAGCTGGAACTTGTCGAAGTGGACGTGCTGCTGGTGCTACTGGACGAAGTGGATGTTGAGCTTGTCGTTGTGGAGGTGCTGCTGCTGGACGTTGTGGTGGTGCTGCTGGTCGAAGTGGATGACGACGACGATGTCGTTGATGTGCTTGACGTTCTAGAGCTTGAAGTTGAAGTGGTGCTTGAAGATGTGCTGGAAGAAGATGTGGTGCTGGTGCTGCTGCTGGTCGAAGATGTCGTAGATGTGGAGGTGCTGCTCGAGGACGTGGACGTGGAGGACGTCGTAGTGGAAGAACTAGACGTGGAGGTGCTGCTGGTCGTCGAGGTGCTGCTCGACGACGTTGAGGAAGTTGTTGTAGATGAGCTGGTCGTTGAACTTGTAGTCGTCGATGTGCTGCTGCTTGAGGTTGAGCTGGTGCTGCTGGATGAAGTGGACGAGGACGAAGTGGTGCTGGACGAGGAGGACGTGGACGTCGTGGTGGTGGATGAAGTGGAAGTTGAAGACGTCGATGACGATGTGCTGCTTGTTGACGTCGTGCTTGAAGTGCTGCTTGAAGTTGTGGTTGAAGTGGATGAGCTTGACGTGCTTGACGTGCTGGAGCTCGATGTACTTGAAGAGGTGCTTGTGCTGGATGACGAGGTTGTGCTGGATGTGCTGGTGGTAGAAGATGTCGTTCTGGTGCTTGTTGTGCTGGAGGAAGATGTTGAGGAAGATGTGGTGGAAGACGTGCTGCTGGACGTCGAGGAAGTCGTGCTGCTGCTTGTTGTCGAAGACGTGCTGGAAGAACTGCTTGTTGAAGTTGAGCTGGATGTCGATGTACTTGATGTGCTAGATGTCGTGGATGTGGACGTGGTCGTGGACGACGTCGTCGTGCTACTGGACGAAGAAGTTGATGAAGAACTTGAGGTCGTGGTGGTGGATGAGGTCGTGCTGCTCGTGCTCGATGTGCTTGATGAACTGGAGCTCGAAGAGGTTGACGATGTCGTTGTGGACGTGGTGCTGCTCGAAGACGTGGATGAAGATGAAGTGGAGCTGCTTGAGGTACCTGAGTCGTTGTTGCGGGGAGGGGGAGGGAGAGGGGAGTTACCCACAAAAGCAGATGTTGGATCAAGCTCCGTGACCCATGCCATCTTTTTTATGGCAGCGGGGTCCGCAGGGAGAACCAGGCAAGCAGAGCGCACATAGCGCATCACCCCCCACTGCTCCAGGCGTGGGAGGTTTTTTCGCTCCCCTGCCGCAAGTCTTGTCGCTTCTGACCTGCTGTGCTCCACGGGGGCACCTCTTCTTTCGGCCTCTTTGGGCAGCTGGGACTTGCCCAGGCCGGCGCGTGTGCATCAGTTCTTTCTGTGTCTCCTGCCTCTCCCCTTGGGGCGTCGAGCTCTTGGAGCGCAGCTTTTTTTCTCATACTTGCATCATCTTGCATGCCTGTTAGCTTATTCCTGAAACTATTCTGATATCGTAAACTCCTCCGTGGAACCCCAACTCTTACTACGCATTCGGGAAAAGACAGACCTCGCGTCTCAAGCCGGTCCGGGGAGTACTTGAGGGGAATACCCTGAATACCCACTTACAGCCCCAGCAAGCCTAATTACTTCATTGAAATAGTGCTCTCTTGGCAATTGCTGAGGGGAATACCGACTTGCCACCCTAGAGAAGAAAAAACAGAAGCCGGCTTCATTGAAGAGGGCGGTTTGTGCCGAGCGGGAATCACTGTCCACAGCCCTGTTGCCGGAATACCCTTCTTGCCGCCTTATAGGTGCAAAACAAAGCTTGCTGCATTGAGAAGCGAGCCTACTTCATGAAGCAAGGCGTTTATGGGTGGCGCCTGCGTCGTGGTTTCATTCCCTGAAGCACTGTCTAAACTTGAAGAGCAGGTCTAGCATGCTCAAAAAATCCAGTCGCATGGCGCATTTACCAGTGAGCTCGCGTCGCTGATTCCACTATTTCGGTTGACCTCGCGTGGCCTCGCTAAAAAATGCCAGAAGCCAAAGACAACTCGCCAACATTGGGACAGGTGCTGCTTGTGGATGTTGACGTTGACGACGTGCTGCTTGACGAAGTCGACGTGGAGGATGACGAACTGGATGAAGACGTGGTTGAAGTGGAGGATGTTGAAGATGTCGAGCTTGACGAGGTTGATGTTGACGTTGTGCTTGAGGACGATGTGGTGGTGCCAGTCGTCGAGCTTGAGCTCGTCGACGAAGTGGTGGACGAGGAGGACGTAGAAGATGTTGATGTGCTGGATGTTGATGTGCTGCTTGAGGACGTCGAGGAACTGCTGCTTGAGGTGGTTGAGGTCGAAGTGGTACTGGTCGAAGAAGTGCTCGAGGATGTGGAACTTGAAGAAGTGGTGCTGGTGCTACTGGTGGATGTCGAGGACGTTGATGTGGAGGATGTAGTGCTGGAGGAAGTTGTGGTAGTGCTTGTCGACGTGGTGGAGGATGAGGTTGAAGAAGTGGTTGTAGAAGAACTGGACGTTGAAGAAGATGACGTCGTCGAGGTCGTAGTGCTGCTGGAGGATGTGGTTGTAGTGCTACTTGTCGTGATGGAAGTTGATGACGTGCTGCTGCTGGTGCTGCTCGTGGACGTGGAGGTTGATGATGTCGAAGTCGAGGATGTCGAACTCGACGAGGTTGTGCTGGACGATGTGGATGTGGAAGATGTTGTGCTGGAGGAGCTGGATGTGGTGGAGGATGATGTGGAAGAGGTTGAAGTGGAGGAACTGGATGTAGATGAGGTGGAAGTAGTAGAGCTTGTTGAACTGCTGGAGGATGTGGTTGAGGATGCAGTGGACGTGCTTGACGTGCTGCTCGAGGAAGTCGTGGTGCTGCTGCTTGATGTGGAAGAAGTCGATGTGGAGGTGGTACTGGTGCTGGTGCTACTCGTGCTGCTTGATGATGTGGATGATGTCGTCGTCGAGGATGTCGAGCTGGAACTTGTCGAAGTGGACGTGCTGCTGGTGCTACTGGACGAAGTGGATGTTGAGCTTGTCGTTGTGGAGGTGCTGCTGCTGGACGTTGAGGTGGTGCTGCTGGTCGAAGTGGATGACGACGACGATGTCGTTGATGTGCTTGACGTGCTAGAGCTTGAAGTTGAAGTGGTGCTTGAAAATGTGCTGGAAGAAGATGTTGTACTGGTGCTGCTGCTGGTCGAAGATGTCGTAGATGTAGAGGTGCTGCTCGAGGACGTGGACGTGGAGGACGTCGTAGTGGAAGAACTAGACGTGGAGGTGCTGCTGGTCGTTGAGGTGCTGCTCGACGATGTTGAGGAAGTTGTTGTAGATGAGCTGGTCGTTGAACTTGTAGTCGTCGATGTGCTGCTGCTTGAGGTTGAGCTGGTGCTGCTGGATGAAGTGGACGAGGACGAAGTGGTGCTGGACGAGGAGGACGTGGACGTCGTGGTGGTGGATGAAGTGGAAGTTGAAGACGTCGATGACGAAGTGCTGCTTGTTGACGTCGTGCTTGAAGTGCTGCTTGAAGTTGTGGTTGAAGTGGATGAGCTTGACGTGCTTGACGTGCTGGAGCTCGATGTACTTGAAGAGGTGCTTGTGCTGGATGACGAGGTTGTGCTGGATGTGCTGGTGGTAGAAGATGTCGTTCTGGTGCTTGTTGTGCTGGAGGAAGATGTTGAGGAAGACGTGGTGGAAGACGTGCTGCTGGACGTCGAGGAAGTCGTGCTGCTGCTTGTTGTCGAAGACGTGCTGGAAGAACTGCTTGTTGAAGTTGAGCTGGATGACGTCGTCGTGCTACTGGACGAAGAAGTTGATGAAGAACTTGAGGTCGTGGTGGTGGATGAAGTCGTGCTGCTTGTGCTCGATGTGCTTGATGAACTGGAGCTCGAAGATGTCGACGATGTTGTTGTAGACGTGGTGCTGCTCGAAGACGTGGATGAAGATGAAGTGGAACTGCTTGAGGTACCTGAGTCGTTGCTGCGGGGGGGGAGGGGAGAGGGTTCCTACAAAAGCACATTCTGGATCAGCTTCGTGATCCATGCCATTTTCTTTATAGCGGAGGGGTCCATGGGGTGCAGGTTGATTACGCGGATGGGGCTTTTTGGGGCGACGATGGGGCGCAGGTTGGTTACGCGGATGGGGCTTCTCCGGGGCGAACGATGGGATACGGGTTGGTTGCGCTGACTTTTCAAGTTAGGGGCTAGGGCTGCGGTCCGAACAAAAGCTCTTTAGCTCATCATCTCGGACTGCGCATGTCAGGCGCATCAGCTTAAGCAATCGCCTAAACACCAAAAAGAACTCGCCAACATTGGGACAGATACTGCTTGTGGATGTTGACGTTGATGACGTGCTGCTTGACGAAGTCGATGTGGAGGATGATGTGCTGGATGAAGACGTGGTTGAAGTGCTGCTGCTGGACGAAGTTGATGTGGTGCTTGAGGATGTTGAAGATGTCGAGCTTGACGAGGTTGATGTTGACGTTGTGCTTGAGGACGATGTGGTGGTGCCAGTCGTCGAGCTTGAGCTCGTCGACGAAGTGGTGGACGAGGATGATGTAGAAGATGTTGATGTGCTGGATGTTGATGTGCTGCTTGAGGACGTCGAGGAACTGCTGCTTGAGGTGGTTGAGGTCGAAGTGGTACTGGTCGAAGAAGTGCTTGAGGATGTGGAACTTGACGAAGTGGTGCTGGTGCTACTGGTGGATGTCGAGGACGTTGATGTGGAGGATGTAGTGCTGGAGGACGTGGAGGAAGTTGTGGTAGTGCTTGTCGACGTGGTGGAGGATGAGGTTGAAGAAGTGGTTGTAGAAGAACTGGACGTTGAAGAAGATGACGTCGTCGAGGTCGTAGTGCTGCTGGAGGATGTGGTTGTAGTGCTACTTGTCGTGATGGAAGTTGATGACGTGCTGCTGCTGGTGCTGCTCGTGGACGTGGAGGTTGATGATGTCGAAGTCGAGGATGTCGAACTCGACGAGGTTGTGCTGGACGATGTGGATGTGGAAGATGTTGTGCTGGAGGAGCTGGATGTGGTGGAGGATGATGTGGAAGAGGTTGAAGTGGAGGAACTGGATGTAGATGAGGTGGAAGTAGTAGAGCTTGTTGAACTGCTGGAGGATGTGGTTGAGGATGCAGTGGACGTGCTTGACGTGCTGCTCGAGGAAGTCGTGGTGCTGCTGCTTGATGTGGAAGAAGTCGATGTGGAGGTGGTACTGGTGCTGGTGCTACTCGTGCTGCTTGATGACGTGGATGATGTCGTCGTCGAGGATGTCGAGCTGGAACTTGTCGAAGTGGACGTGCTGCTGGTGCTACTGGACGAAGTGGATGTTGAGCTTGTCGTTGTGGAGGTGCTGCTGCTGGACGTTGTGGTGGTGCTGCTGGTCGAAGTGGATGACGACGACGATGTCGTTGATGTGCTTGACGTTCTAGAGCTTGAAGTTGAAGTGGTGCTTGAAGATGTGCTGGAAGAAGATGTGGTGCTGGTGCTGCTGCTGGTCGAAGATGTCGTAGATGTGGAGGTGCTGCTCGAGGACGTGGACGTGGAGGACGTCGTAGTGGAAGAACTAGACGTGGAGGTGCTGCTGGTCGTCGAGGTGCTGCTCGACGACGTTGAGGAAGTTGTTGTAGATGAGCTGGTCGTTGAACTTGTAGTCGTCGATGTGCTGCTGCTTGAGGTTGAGCTGGTGCTGCTGGATGAAGTGGACGAGGACGAAGTGGTGCTGGACGAGGAGGACGTGGACGTCGTGGTGGTGGATGAAGTGGAAGTTGAAGATGTCGATGACGACGTGCTGCTTGTTGACGTCGTGCTTGAAGTGCTGCTTGAAGTTGTGGTTGAAGTGGATGAGCTTGACGTGCTTGACGTGCTGGAGCTCGATGTACTTGAAGAGGTGCTTGTGCTGGATGACGAGGTTGTGCTGGATGTGCTGGTGGTAGAAGATGTCGTTCTGGTGCTTGTTGTGCTGGAGGAAGATGTTGAGGAAGACGTGGTGGAAGACGTGCTGCTGGACGTCGAGGAAGTCGTGCTGCTGCTTGTTGTCGAAGACGTGCTGGAAGAACTGCTTGTTGAAGTTGAGCTGGATGACGTCGTCGTGCTACTGGACGAAGAAGTTGATGAAGAACTTGAGGTCGTGGTGGTGGATGAAGTCGTGCTGCTTGTGCTCGATGTGCTTGATGAACTGGAGCTCGAAGATGTCGACGATGTTGTTGTAGACGTGGTGCTGCTCGAAGACGTGGATGAAGATGAAGTGGAACTGCTTGAGGTACCTGAGTCGTTGCTGCGGGGGGGGAGGGGAGAGGGTTCCTACAAAAGCACATTCTGGATCAGCTTCGTGATCCATGCCATTTTCTTTATAGCGGAGGGGTCCATGGGGTGCAGGTTGATTACGCGGATGGGGCTTTTTGGGGCGACGATGGGGCGCAGGTTGGTTACGCGGATGGGGCTTCTCCGGGGCGAACGATGGGATGCGGGTTGGTTGCGCTGACTTTTCAAGTTAGGGGCTAGGGCTGCGGTCCGAACAAAAGCTCTTTAGCTCATCATCTCGGACTGCGCATGTCAGGCGCATCAGCTTAAGCAATCGCCTAAACACCAAAAAGAACTCGCCAACATTGGGACAGATACTGCTTGTGGATGTTGACGTTGATGACGTGCTGCTTGACGAAGTCGATGTGGAGGATGATGTGCTGGATGAAGACGTGGTTGAAGTGCTGCTGCTGGACGAAGTTGATGTGGTGCTTGAGGATGTTGAAGATGTCGAGCTTGACGAGGTTGATGTTGACGTTGTGCTTGAGGACGATGTGGTGGTGCCAGTCGTCGAGCTTGAGCTCGTCGACGAAGTGGTGGACGAGGATGATGTAGAAGATGTTGATGTGCTGGATGTTGATGTGCTGCTTGAGGACGTCGAGGAACTGCTGCTTGAGGTGGTTGAGGTCGAAGTGGTACTGGTCGAAGAAGTGCTTGAGGATGTGGAACTTGACGAAGTGGTGCTGGTGCTACTGGTGGATGTCGAGGACGTTGATGTGGAGGATGTAGTGCTGGAGGACGTCGAGCTGCTGCTGGAGGAAGTTGTGGTAGTGCTTGTCGACGTGGTGGAGGATGAGGTTGAAGAAGTGGTTGTAGAAGAACTGGACGTTGAAGAAGATGACGTCGTCGAGGTCGTAGTGCTGCTGGAGGATGTGGTTGTAGTGCTACTTGTCGTGATGGAAGTTGATGACGTGCTGCTGCTGGTGCTGCTCGTGGACGTGGAGGTTGATGATGTCGAAGTCGAGGATGTCGAACTCGACGAGGTTGTGCTGGACGATGTGGATGTGGAAGATGTTGTGCTGGAGGAGCTGGATGTGGTGGAGGATGATGTGGAAGAGGTTGAAGTGGAGGAACTGGATGTAGATGAGGTGGAAGTAGTAGAGCTTGTTGAACTGCTGGAGGATGTGGTTGAGGATGAAGTGGACGTGCTTGACGTGCTGCTCGAGGAAGTCGTGGTGCTGCTGCTTGATGTGGAAGAAGTCGATGTGGAGGTGGTACTGGTGCTGGTGCTACTCGTGCTGCTTGATGACGTGGATGATGTCGTCGTCGAGGATGTCGAGCTGGAACTTGTCGAAGTGGACGTGCTGCTGGTGCTACTGGACGAAGTGGATGTTGAGCTTGTCGTTGTGGAGGTGCTGCTGCTGGACGTTGAGGTGGTGCTGCTGGTCGAAGTGGATGACGACGACGATGTCGTTGATGTGCTTGACGTGCTAGAGCTTGAAGTTGAAGTGGTGCTTGAAAATGTGCTGGAAGAAGATGTGGTGCTGGTGCTGCTGCTGGTCGAAGATGTCGTAGATGTGGAGGTGCTGCTCGAGGACGTGGACGTGGAGGACGTCGTAGTGGAAGAACTAGACGTGGAGGTGCTGCTGGTCGTCGAGGTGCTGCTCGACGATGTTGAGGAAGTTGTTGTAGATGAGCTGGTCGTTGAACTTGTAGTCGTCGATGTGCTGCTGCTTGAGGTTGAGCTGGTGCTGCTGGATGAAGTGGACGAGGACGAAGTGGTGCTGGACGAGGAGGACGTGGACGTCGTGGTGGTGGATGAAGTGGAAGTTGAAGACGTCGATGACGAAGTGCTGCTTGTTGACGTCGTGCTTGAAGTGCTGCTTGAAGTTGTGGTTGAAGTGGATGAGCTTGACGTGCTTGACGTGCTGGAGCTCGATGTGCTTGAAGAGGTGCTTGTGCTGGATGACGAGGTTGTGCTGGATGTGCTGGTGGTAGAAGATGTCGTCCTGGTGCTTGTTGTGCTGGAGGAAGATGTTGAAGAAGATGTGGTGGACGACGTGCTGCTGGATGTCGAGGAAGTCGTGCTGCTGCTTGTTGTCGAAGACGTGCTGGAAGAACTGCTTGTTGAAGTTGAGCTGGATGTCGATGTACTTGATGTGCTAGATGTCGTGGATGTGGACGTGGTCGTGGACGACGTCGTCGTGCTACTGGACGAAGAAGTTGATGAAGAACTTGAGGTCGTGGTGGTGGATGAGGTCGTGCTGCTCGTGCTCGATGTGCTTGATGAACTGGAGCTCGAAGAGGTTGACGATGTCGTTGTAGACGTGGTGCTGCTCGAAGACGTGGATGAAGATGAAGTGGAGCTGCTTGAGGTACCTGAGTCGTTGTTGCGGGGAGGGGGGGGGAGAGGGGAGTTACCCACAAAAGCAGATGTTGGATCAAGCTCCGTGACCCATGCCATCTTTTTTATGGCAGCGGGGTCCGCAGGGAGAACCATGCAAGCAGAGGGCATATAGCGCATCACCCCCCACCCCCACTGCTCCAGGCGTGGGAGGTTTTTTCGCTCCCCTGCCGCAAGTTTTGTCGCTTCTGACCTGCTGTGCTCCACGGGGGCACCTCTTCTTTCGGCCTCTTTGGGTAGCAGGGACTTGCCCAGGCCGGCGCGTGTGCATCAGTTCTTTCTGTGTCTCCTGCCTCTCCCCTTGGGGCGTCGAGCTCTTGGAGCGCAGCTTTTTTTCTCATACTTGCATCATCTTGCATGCCTGTTAGCCTGTTCCTGAAACTATTCTGATATCGTAAACTCCTAGACCCGTGGAACCCCAACTCTTACTACGCATTCGGGAAAAGACAGACCTCGCGCCTCAAGCCGGTACGGGGAGTACTTGAGGGGAATACCCTGAATACCCACTTACAGCCCCAGCAGCGAGCCTACTTCATTGAAATAGTGCTCTCTTGGCAATTGCTGAGGGGAATACCGACTTGCCACCCTAGAGAAGAAAAACAGAAGCCGGCTTCATTGAAGAGCGCGGTTTGTGCCGAGCAGGAATCACTGTCCACAGCCCTGTTGCCGGAATGCCCTTCTTGCCGCCTTATAGGTGCAAAACAAAGCTTGCTTCATTGAGAAGCGAGCCTACTTCATGAAGCAGGGCGTTTTTGGGTGGCGCCTGCGTCGTGGTTTCATTCCCTGAAGCACAGTCTAAACTTGAAGAGCAGGTCTGGCATGCTCAAAAAAGCCGGTCGCATGGCGCACTTACCAGTGAGCTCGCGTCGCTGATTCCACTATTTCGGTTGACCTCGCGTGGCCTCGCTAAAAAATGCCAGAAGCCAAAGACAACTCGCCAACATTGGGACAGGTGCTGCTTGTGGATGTTGACGTTGACGACGTGCTGCTTGACGAAGTCGATGTGGAGGATGATGTGCTGGATGAAGACGTGGTTGAAGTGCTGCTGCTGGACGAAGTTGATGTGGTGCTTGAGGATGTTGAAGATGTCGAGCTTGACGAGGTTGATGTTGATGTTGTGCTTGAGGAGGATGTGGTGGTGCTAGTTGTCGAGCTTGAGCTCGTCGACGAAGTGGTGGACGAGGATGATGTAGAAGATGTTGATGTGCTGGATGTTGATGTGCTGCTTGAGGACGTCGAGGAACTGCTGCTTGAGGTGGTTGAGGTCGAAGTGGTACTGCTCGAAGAAGTGCTTGAGGATGTGGAACTTGAAGAAGTGGTGCTGGTGCTACTGGTGGATGTCGAGGACGTTGATGTGGAGGATGTAGTGCTGGAGGACGTCGAGCTGCTGCTGGAGGAAGTTGTGGTAGTGCTTGTCGACGTGGTGGAGGATGAGGTTGAAGAAGTGGTTGTAGAAGAACTGGACGTTGAAGAAGATGACGTCGTCGAGGTCGTAGTGCTGCTGGAGGATGTGGTTGTAGTGCTACTTGTCGTGATGGAAGTTGATGACGTGCTGCTGCTGGTGCTGCTCGTGGACGTGGAGGTTGATGATGTCGAAGTCGAGGATGTCGAACTCGACGAGGTTGTGCTGGACGATGTGGATGTGGAAGATGTTGTGCTGGAGGAGCTGGATGTGGTGGAGGATGATGTGGAAGAGGTTGAAGTGGAGGAACTGGATGTAGATGAGGTGGAAGTAGTAGAGCTTGTTGAACTGCTGGAGGATGTGGTTGAGGATGAAGTGGACGTGCTTGACGTGCTGCTCGAGGAAGTCGTGGTGCTGCTGCTTGATGTGGAAGAAGTCGATGTGGAGGTGGTAGGTGCTGGTGCTACTCGTGCTGCTTGATGACGTGGATGATGTCGTCGTCGAGGATGTCGAGCTGGAACTTGTCGAAGTGGACGTGCTGCTGGTGCTACTGGACGAAGTGGATGTTGAGCTTGTCGTTGTGGAGGTGCTGCTGCTGGACGTTGTGGTGCTGCTGGTCGAAGTGGATGACGACGACGATGTCGTTGATGTGCTTGACGTTAGAGCTTGAAGTTGAAGTGGTGCTTGAAGATGTGCTGGAAGAAGATGTGGTGCTGGTGCTGCTGCTGGTCGAAGATGTCGTAGATGTGGAGGTGCTGCTCGAGGACGTGGACGTGGAGGACGTCGTAGTGGAAGAACTAGACGTGGAGGTGCTGCTGGTCGTCGAGGTGCTGCTCGACGACGTTGAGGAAGTTGTTGTAGATGAGCTGGTCGTTGAACTTGTAGTCGTCGATGTGCTGCTGCTTGAGGTTGAGCTGGTGCTGCTGGATGAAGTGGACGAGGACGAAGTGGTGCTGGACGAGGAGGACGTGGACGTCGTGGTGGTGGATGAAGTGGAAGTTGAAGACGTCGATGACGAAGTGCTGCTTGTTGACGTCGTGCTCGAAGTGCTGCTTGAAGTTGTGATTGAAGTGGATGAGCTTGACGTGCTTGACGTGCTGGAGCTCGATGTACTTGAAGAGGTGCTTGTGCTGGATGACGAGGTTGTGCTGGATGTGCTGGTGGTAGAAGATGTCGTCCTGGTGCTTGTTGTGCTGGAGGAAGATGTTGAAGAAGATGTGGTGGACGACGTGCTGCTGGATGTCGAGGAAGTCGTGCTGCTGCTTGTTGTCGAAGACGTGCTGGAAGAACTGCTTGCTGAAGTTGAGCTGGATGTCGATGTACTTGATGTGCTAGATGTCGTGGATGTGGACGTGGTCGTGGACGACGTCGTCGTGCTACTGGACGAAGAAGTTGATGAAGAACTTGAGGTGGTGGTCGTGAGGTCGTGCTGCTCGTGCTCGATGTGCTTGATGAGCTGGAGCTCGAAGAGGTTGACGATGTCGTTGTAGACGTGGTGCTGCTCGAAGACGTGGATGAAGATGAAGTGGAGCTGCTTGAGGTACCTGAGTCGTTGTTGCGTGGGGGAGGGGGGGGGAGAGGGGAGTTACCCACAAAAGCAGATGTTGGATCAAGCTCCGTGACCCATGCCATCTTTTTTATGGCAGCGGGGTCCGCAGGGAGAACCATGCAAGCAGAGGGCATATAGCGCATCACCCCCCGCTGCTCCAGGCGTGGGAGGTTTTCGAAGAAGGATCTCCCCTGCCGCAAGTTTTGTCGCTTCTGACCTGCTGTGCTCCACGGGGGCACCTCTTCTTTCGGCCTCTTTGGGTAGCAGGGACTTGCCCAGGCCGGTGCATGTGCATCAGTTCTTTCTGTGTCTCCTGCGAGGCTGTGGTTTTTCCGACCTCTCCCCTTGGGGCGTCGAGCTCTTGGAGCGCAGCTTTTTTTCTCATACTTGCATCATCTTGCATGCCTGTCAGCCTATTCCTGAAACTACATCATTCCTGATCATGCGGCAAGGCCATGTCACAGCCAGCTAGAATCTTTCCCCTCTGCAGGGGTCTCACCACCCACTCTATATTCGTTGTGATGCCATAATTACAGACTTGCGCATAGCCATACGCTGTTCCGCCAAACCTTGGAGCGGAAATGATCGGCACAATCGGTTTTACGCATGGCTCAGGGAGTTTGAGAGACTGGCTTCGAAGCTTACCGAGCGGCTTTTCCAGCTAGGGGCTACGGCTGCGGTCCGAACAAAAACCCTCTGCATGTCAAGGCGCCTCAGCCTAAACAATCGCCCAAAAGAATTCTAAAAGACCAAAAAAGAACTCGCCAACATTGGGACAGGTGCTGCTTGTGGATGTTGACGTTGACGACGTGCTGCTTGACGAAGTCGATGTGGAGGATGACGAACTGGATGAAGACGTGGTTGAAGTGCTGCTGCTGGACGAAGTTGATGTGGTGCTTGAGGATGTTGAAGATGTCGAGCTTGACGAGGTTGATGTTGACGTTGTGCTTGAGGACGATGTGGTGGTGCCAGTCGTCGAGCTTGAGCTCGTCGACGAAGTGGTGGACGAGGATGATGTAGAAGATGTTGATGTGCTGGATGTTGATGTGCTGCTTGAGGACGTCGAGGAACTGCTGCTTGAGGTGGTTGAGGTCGAAGTGGTACTGGTCGAAGAAGTGCTTGAGGATGTGGAACTTGACGAAGTGGTGCTGGTGCTACTGGTGGATGTCGAGGACGTTGATGTGGAGGATGTAGTGCTGGAGGAAGTTGTGGTAGTGCTTGTCGACGTGGTGGAGGATGAGGTTGAAGAAGTGGTTGTAGAAGAACTGGACGTTGAAGAAGATGACGTCGTCGAGGTCGTAGTGCTGCTGGAGGATGTGGTTGTAGTGCTACTTGTCGTGATGGAAGTTGATGACGTGCTGCTGCTGGTGCTGCTCGTGGACGTGGAGGTTGATGATGTCGAAGTCGAGGATGTCGAACTCGACGAGGTTGTGCTGGACGATGTGGATGTGGAAGATGTTGTGCTGGAGGAGCTGGATGTGGTGGAGGATGATGTGGAAGAGGTTGAAGTGGAGGAACTGGATGTAGATGAGGTGGAAGTAGTAGAGCTTGTTGAACTGCTGGAGGATGTGGTTGAGGATGAAGTGGACGTGCTTGACGTGCTGCTCGAGGAAGTCGTGGTGCTGCTGCTTGATGTGGAAGAAGTCGATGTGGAGGTGGTACTGGTGCTGGTGCTACTCGTGCTGCTTGATGACGTGGATGATGTCGTCGTCGAGGATGTCGAGCTGGAACTTGTCGAAGTGGACGTGCTGCTGGTGCTACTGGACGAAGTGGATGTTGAGCTTGTCGTTGTGGAGGTGCTGCTGCTGGACGTTGAGGTGGTGCTGCTGGTCGAAGTGGATGACGACGACGATGTCGTTGATGTGCTTGACGTGCTAGAGCTTGAAGTTGAAGTGGTGCTTGAAGATGTGCTGGAAGAAGATGTGGTGCTGGTGCTGCTGCTGGTCGAAGATGTCGTAGATGTGGAGGTGCTGCTCGAGGACGTGGACGTGGAGGACGTCGTAGTGGAAGAACTAGACGTGGAGGTGCTGCTGGTCGTCGAGGTGCTGCTCGACGATGTTGAGGAAGTTGTTGTAGATGAGCTGGTCGTTGAACTTGTAGTCGTCGATGTGCTGCTGCTTGAGGTTGAGCTGGTGCTGCTGGATGAAGTGGACGAGGACGAAGTGGTGCTGGACGAGGAGGACGTGGACGTCGTGGTGGTGGATGAAGTGGAAGTTGAAGACGTCGATGACGAAGTGCTGCTTGTTGACGTCGTGCTTGAAGTGCTGCTTGAAGTTGTGGTTGAAGTGGATGAGCTTGACGTGCTTGACGTGCTGGAGCTCGATGTACTTGAAGAGGTGCTTGTGCTGGATGACGAGGTTGTGCTGGATGTGCTGGTGGTAGAAGATGTCGTCCTGGTGCTTGTTGTGCTGGAGGAAGATGTTGAGGAAGATGTGGTGGACGACGTGCTGCTGGATGTCGAGGAAGTCGTGCTGCTGCTTGTTGTCGAAGACGTGCTGGAAGAACTGCTTGTTGAAGTTGAGCTGGATGACGTCGTCGTGCTACTGGACGAAGAAGTTGATGAAGAACTTGAGGTCGTGGTGGTGGATGAGGTCGTGCTGCTCGTGCTCGATGTGCTTGATGAACTGGAGCTCGAAGAGGTTGACGATGTCGTTGTAGACGTGGTGCTGCTCGAAGACGTGGATGAAGATGAAGTGGAGCTGCTTGAGGTACCTGAGTCGTTGTTGCGGGGAGGGGGAGGGAGAGGGGAATTTGGATCAAGCTCCGTGACCCATACCATCTTTTTTATGGCAGCGGGGTCCGCAGGGAGAACCATGCAAGCAGAGGGCATATAGCGCATCACCCCCCGCTGCTCCAGGCGTGGGAGGCTTTCGAAGAAGGATCTCCCCTGCCGCAAGTTTTGTCGCTTCTGACCTGCTGTGCTCCACGGGGGCACCTCTTCTTTCGGCCTCTTTGGGTAGCAGGGACTTGCCCAGGCCGGTGCATGTGCATCAGTTCTTTCTGTGTCTCCTGCGAGGCTGTGGTTTTTCCGACCTCTCCCCTTGGGGCGTCGAGCTCTTGGAGCGCAGCTTGTTTCTCATACTTGCATCATCTTGCATGCCTGTCAGCCTATTCCTGAAACTACATCATTCCTGATCATGCGGCAAGGCCATGTCACAGCCAGCTAGAATCTTTCCCCTCTGCAGGGGTCTCACCACCCCCTCTATACTCGTTGTGATGCCATAATTACAGACTTGCGCATAGCCATACGCTGTTCCGCCAAACCTTGGCGCGGAAATGATCGGCACAATCGGTTTTACGGATGGCTCAGGGAGTTTGAGCGACTGGCTTCGAAGCTTACCGAGCGGCTTTTCCAGCTAGGGGCTACGGCTGCGGTCCGAACAAAAACCCTCTGCATGTCAAGGCGCCTCAGCCTAAACAATCGCCCAAAAGACTTCTAAAAGACCAAAAAAGAACTCGCCAACATTGGGACAGGTGCTGCTTGTGGATGTTGACGTTGTCGACGTGCTGCTTGACGAAGTCGATGTGGAGGATGATGTGCTGGATGAAGACGTGGTTGAAGTGCTGCTGCTGGACGAAGTTGATGTGGTGCTTGAGGATGTTGAAGATGTCGAGCTTGACGAGGTTGATGTTGATGTTGTGCTGGAGGACGATGTGGTGGTGCTAGTCGTCGAGCTTGAGCTCGTCGACGAAGTGGTGGACGAGGAGGACGTAGAAGATGTTGATGTGCTGGATGTTGATGTGCTGCTTGAGGACGTCGAGGAACTGCTGCTTGAGGTGGTTGAGGTCGAAGTGGTACTGGTCGAAGAAGTGCTCGAGGATGTGGAACTTGACGAAGTGGTGCTGGTGCTACTGGTGGATGTCGAGGACGTTGATGTGGAGGATGTAGTGCTGGAGGAAGTTGTGGTAGTGCTTGTCGACGTGGTGGAGGATGAGGTTGAAGAAGTGGTTGTAGAAGAACTGGACGTTGAAGAAGATGACGTCGTCGAGGTCGTAGTGCTGCTGGAGGATGTGGTTGTAGTGCTACTTGTCGTGATGGAAGTTGATGACGTGCTGCTGCTGGTGCTGCTCGTGGACGTGGAGGTTGATGATGTCGAAGTCGAGGATGTCGAACTCGACGAGGTTGTGCTGGACGATGTGGATGTGGAAGATGTTGTGCTGGAGGAGCTGGATGTGGTGGAGGATGATGTGGAAGAGGTTGAAGTGGAGGAACTGGATGTAGATGAGGTGGAAGTAGTAGAGCTTGTTGAACTGCTGGAGGATGTGGTTGAGGATGCAGTGGACGTGCTTGACGTGCTGCTCGAGGAAGTCGTGGTGCTGCTGCTTGATGTGGAAGAAGTCGATGTGGAGGTGGTACTGGTGCTGGTGCTACTCGTGCTGCTTGATGACGTGGATGATGTCGTCGTCGAGGATGTCGAGCTGGAACTTGTCGAAGTGGACGTGCTGCTGGTGCTACTGGACGAAGTGGATGTTGAGCTTGTCGTTGTGGAGGTGCTGCTGCTGGACGTTGAGGTGGTGCTGCTGGTCGAAGTGGATGACGACGACGATGTCGTTGATGTGCTTGACGTGCTAGAGCTTGAAGTTGAAGTGGTGCTTGAAAATGTGCTGGAAGAAGATGTGGTGCTGGTGCTGCTGCTGGTCGAAGATGTCGTAGATGTGGAGGTGCTGCTCGAGGACGTGGACGTGGAGGACGTCGTAGTGGAAGAACTAGACGTGGAGGTGCTGCTGGTCGTCGAGGTGCTGCTCGACGATGTTGAGGAAGTTGTTGTAGATGAGCTGGTCGTTGAACTTGTAGTCGTCGATGTGCTGCTGCTTGAGGTTGAGCTGGTGCTGCTGGATGAAGTGGACGAGGACGAAGTGGTACTGGACGAGGAGGACGTGGACGTCGTGGTGGTGGATGAAGTGGAAGTTGAAGACGTCGATGACGAAGTGCTGCTTGTTGACGTCGTGCTTGAAGTGCTGCTTGAAGTTGTGGTTGAAGTGGATGAGCTTGACGTGCTTGACGTGCTGGAGCTCGATGTACTTGAAGAGGTGCTTGTGCTGGATGACGAGGTTGTGCTGGATGTGCTGGTGGTAGAAGATGTCGACCTTGTGCTTGTTGTGCTGGAGGAAGATGTTGAGGAAGATGTGGTGGACGACGTGCTGCTGGATGTCGAGGAAGTCGTGCTGCTGCTTGTTGTCGAAGACGTGCTGGAAGAACTGCTTGTTGAAGTTGAGCTGGATGTCGATGTACTTGATGTGCTAGATGTCGTGGATGTGGACGTGGTCGTGGACGACGTCGTCGTGCTACTGGACGAAGAAGTTGATGAAGAACTTGAGGTCGTGGTGGTGGATGAGGTCGTGCTGCTCGTGCTCGATGTGCTTGATGAACTGGAGCTCGAAGAGGTTGACGATGTCGTTGTGGACGTGGTGCTGCTCGAAGACGTGGATGAAGATGAAGTGGAGCTGCTTGAGGTACCTGAGTCGTTGTTGCGGGGAGGGGGAGGGAGAGGGGAGTTACCCACAAAAGCAGATGTTGGATCAAGCTCCGTGACCCATACCATCTTTTTTATGGCAGCGGGGTCCGCAGGGAGAACCATGCAAGCAGAGGGCATACAGCGCATCACCCCCCGCTGCTCCAGGCGTGGGAGGTTTTCGAAGAAGGATCTCCCCTGCCGCAAGTTTTGTCGCTTCTGACCTGCTGTGCTCCACGGGGGCACCTCTTCTTTCGGCCCTTTGGGTAGCAGGGACTTGCCCAGGCCGGTGCATGTCTCCCCTTGGGACGTCGAGCTCTTGGAGCGCAGCTTGTTTCTCATACTTGCATCATCTTGCATGCCTGTCAGCCTATTCCTGAAACTACATCATTCCTGATCATGCGGCAAGGCCATGTCACAGCCAGCTAGAATCTTTCCCCTCTGCAGGGGTCTCACCACCCCCTCTATATTCGTTGTGATGCCCTAATTACAGACTTGCGCATAGCCATACGCTGTTCCGCCAAACCTTGGCGCGGAAGTGATCGGCACAATCGGTTTTACGAATGGCTCAGGGAGTTTGAGAGACTGGCTTCGAAGCTTACCGAGCGGCTTTTCCAGCTAGGGTCAGCCTAAACAATCGCCCAAAAGAACTCTAAAAGACCAAAAAAGAACTCGCCAACATTGGGACAGGTGCTGCTTGTGGATGTTGACGTTGTCGACGTGCTGCTTGACGAAGTCGATGTGGAGGATGATGTGCTGGATGAAGACGTGGTTGAAGTGCTGCTGCTGGACGAAGTTGATGTGGTGCTTGAGGATGTTGAAGATGTCGAGCTTGACGAGGTTGATGTTGACGTTGTGCTTGAGGACGATGTGGTGGTGCCAGTCGTCGAGCTTGAGCTCGTCGACGAAGTGGTGGACGAGGATGATGTAGAAGATGTTGATGTGCTGGATGTTGATGTGCTGCTTGAGGACGTCGAGGAACTGCTGCTTGAGGTGGTTGAGGTCGAAGTGGTACTGGTCGAAGAAGTGCTCGAGGATGTGGAACTTGAAGAAGTGGTGCTGGTGCTACTGGTGGATGTCGAGGACGTTGATGTGGAGGATGTAGTGCTGGAGGAAGTTGTGGTAGTGCTTGTCGACGTGGTGGAGGATGAGGTTGAAGAAGTGGTTGTAGAAGAACTGGACGTTGAAGAAGATGACGTCGTCGAGGTCGTAGTGCTGCTGGAGGATGTGGTTGTAGTGCTACTTGTCGTGATGGAAGTTGATGACGTGCTGCTGCTGGTGCTGCTCGTGGACGTGGAGGTTGATGATGTCGAAGTCGAGGATGTCGAACTCGACGAGGTTGTGCTGGACGATGTGGATGTGGAAGATGTTGTGCTGGAGGAGCTGGATGTGGTGGAGGATGATGTGGAAGAGGTTGAAGTGGAGGAACTGGATGTAGATGAGGTGGAAGTAGTAGAGCTTGTTGAACTGCTGGAGGATGTGGCTGAGGATGAAGTGGACGTGCTTGACGTGCTGCTCGAGGAAGTCGTGGTGCTGCTGCTTGATGTGGAAGAAGTCGATGTGGAGGTGGTACTGGTGCTGGTGCTACTCGTGCTGCTTGATGACGTGGATGATGTCGTCGTCGAGGATGTCGAGCTGGAACTTGTCGAAGTGGACGTGCTGCTGGTGCTACTGGACGAAGTGGATGTTGAGCTTGTCGTTGTGGAGGTGCTGCTGCTGGACGTTGAGGTGGTGCTGCTGGTCGAAGTGGATGACGACGACGATGTCGTTGATGTGCTTGACGTGCTAGAGCTTGAAGTTGAAGTGGTGCTTGAAAATGTGCTGGAAGAAGATGTGGTGCTGGTGCTGCTGCTGGTCGAAGATGTCGTAGATGTGGAGGTGCTGCTCGAGGACGTGGACGTGGAGGACGTCGTAGTGGAAGAACTAGACGTGGAGGTGCTGCTGGTCGTCGAGGTGCTGCTCGACGATGTTGAGGAAGTTGTTGTAGATGAGCTGGTCGTTGAACTTGTAGTCGTCGATGTGCTGCTGCTTGAGGTTGAGCTGGTGCTGCTGGATGAAGTGGACGAGGACGAAGTGGTGCTGGACGAGGAGGACGTGGACGTCGTGGTGGTGGATGAAGTGGAAGTTGAAGACGTCGATGACGAAGTGCTGCTTGTTGACGTCGTGCTTGAAGTGCTGCTTGAAGTTGTGGTTGAAGTGGATGAGCTTGACGTGCTTGACGTGCTGGAGCTCGATGTACTTGAAGAGGTGCTTGTGCTGGATGACGAGGTTGTGCTGGATGTGCTGGTGGTAGAAGATGTCGTCCTGGTGCTTGTTGTGCTGGAGGAAGATGTTGAGGAAGATGTGGTGGACGACGTGCTGCTGGATGTCGAGGAAGTCGTGCTGCTGCTTGTTGTCGAAGACGTGCTGGAAGAACTGCTTGTTGAAGTTGAGCTGGATGTCGATGTACTTGATGTGCTAGATGTCGTGGATGTGGACGTGGTCGTGGACGACGTCGTCGTGCTACTGGACGAAGAAGTTGATGAAGAACTTGAAGTCGTGGTGGTGGATGAGGTCGTGCTGCTCGTGCTCGATGTGCTTGATGAGCTGGAGCTCGAAGAGGTTGACGATGTCGTTGTAGACGTGGTGCTGCTCGAAGACGTGGATGAAGATGAAGTGGAGCTGCTTGAGGTACCTGAGTCGTTGTTAGGGGGGGGAGAGGGGAGTTACCCACAAAAGCAGATGTTGGATCAAGCTCCGTGACCCATGCCATCTTTTTTATGGCAGCGGGGTCCGCAGGGAGAACCATGCAAGCAGAGCGCACATAGCGCATCACCCCCCACTGCTCCAGGCGTGGGAGGTTTTTTCGCTCCCCTGCCGCAAGTTTTGTCGCTTCTGACCTGCTGTGCTCCACGTGGGCACCTCTTCTTTCTGTCTCCCCTGCGAGGCTGTGGTTTTTCCGACCTCTCCCCTTGGGGCGTCGAGCTCTTGGAGCGCAGCTTGTTTCTCATACTTGCATCATCTTGCATGCCTGTCAGCCTATTCCTGAAACTACATCATTCCTGATCATGCGGCAAGGCCATGTCACAGCCAGCTAGAATCTTTCCCCTCTGCAGGGGTCTCACCACCCCCTCTATATTCGTTGTGATGCCATAATTACAGACTTGCGCATAGCCATACGCTGTTCCGCCAAACCTTGGCGCGGAAATGATCGGCACAATCGGTTTTACGCATGGCTCAGGGAGTTTGAGAGACTGGCTTCGAAGCTTACCGAGCGGCTTTTCCAGCTAGGGGCTACGGCTGCGGTCCGAACAAAAACCCTCTGCATGTCAAGGCGCCTCAGCCTAAACAATCGCCCAAAAGACTTCTAAAAGACCAAAAAAGAACTCGCCAACATTGGGACAGGTGCTGCTTGTGGATGTTGACGTTGTCGACGTGCTGCTTGACGAAGTCGATGTGGAGGATGATGTGCTGGATGAAGACGTGGTTGAAGTGCTGCTGCTGGACGAAGTTGATGTGGTGCTTGAGGATGTTGAAGATGTCGAGCTTGACGAGGTTGATGTTGATGTTGTGCTTGAGGACGATGTGGTGGTGCTGGTCGTCGAGCTTGAGCTCGTCGACGAAGTGGTGGACGAGGATGATGTAGAAGATGTTGATGTGCTGGATGTTGATGTGCTGCTTGAGGACGTCGAGGAACTGCTGCTTGAGGTGGTTGAGGTCGAAGTGGTACTGCTCGAAGAAGTGCTTGAGGATGTGGAACTTGACGAAGTGGTGCTGGTGCTACTGGTGGATGTCGAGGACGTTGATGTGGAGGATGTAGTGCTGGAGGAAGTTGTGGTAGTGCTTGTCGACGTGGTCGAGGATGAGGTTGAAGAAGTGGTTGTAGAAGAACTGGACGTTGAAGAAGATGACGTCGTCGAGGTCGTAGTGCTGCTGGAGGATGTGGTTGTACTGCTACTTGTCGTGATGGAAGTTGATGACGTGCTGCTGCTAGTGCTGCTCGTGGACGTGGAGGTTGCTGATGTCGAAGTCGAGGATGTCGAACTCGACGAGGTTGTGCTGGACGATGTGGATGTGGAAGATGTTGTGCTGGAGGAGCTGGATGTGGTGGAGGATGATGTGGAAGAGGTTGAAGTGGAGGAACTGGATGTAGATGAGGTGGAAGTAGTAGAGCTTGTTGAACTGCTGGAGGATGTGGTTGAGGATGCAGTGGACGTGCTTGACGTGCTGCTCGAGGAAGTCGTGGTGCTGCTGCTTGATGTGGAAGACGTCGATGTGGAGGTGGTACTGGTGCTGGTGCTACTCGTGCTGCTTGATGACGTGGATGATGTCGTCGTCGAGGATGTCGAGCTGGAACTTGTCGAAGTGGACGTGCTGCTGGTGCTACTGGACGAAGTGGATGTTGAGCTTGTCGTTGTGGAGGTGCTGCTGCTGGACGTTGAGGTGGTGCTGCTGGTCGAAGTGGATGACGACGACGATGTCGTTGATGTGCTTGACGTGCTAGAGCTTGAAGTTGAAGTGGTGCTTGAAAATGTGCTGGAAGAAGATGTGGTGCTGGTGCTGCTGCTGGTCGAAGATGTCGTAGATGTGGAGGTGCTGCTCGAGGACGTGGACGTGGAAGACGTCGTAGTGGAAGAACTAGACGTGGAGGTGCTGCTGGTCGTCGAGGTGCTGCTCGACGATGTTGAGGAAGTTGTTGTAGATGAGCTGGTCGTTGAACTTGTAGTCGTCGATGTGCTGCTGCTTGAGGTTGAGCTGGTGCTGCTGGATGAAGTGGACGAGGACGAAGTGGTGCTGGACGAGGAGGACGTGGACGTCGTGGTGGTGGATGAAGTGGAAGTTGAAGACGTCGATGACGAAGTGCTGCTTGTTGACGTCGTGCTTGAAGTGCTGCTTGAAGTTGTGGTTGAAGTGGATGAGCTTGACGTGCTTGACGTGCTGGAGCTCGATGTACTTGAAGAGGTGCTTGTGCTGGATGACGAGGTTGTGCTGGATGTGCTGGTGGTAGAAGATGTCGTCCTGGTGCTTGTTGTGCTGGAGGAAGATGTTGAAGAAGATGTGGTGGACGACGTGCTGCTGGATGTCGAGGAAGTCGTGCTGCTGCTTGTTGTCGAAGACGTGCTGGAAGAACTGCTTGCTGAAGTTGAGCTGGATGTCGATGTACTTGATGTGCTAGATGTCGTGGATGTGGACGTGGTCGTGGACGACGTCGTCGTGCTACTGGACGAAGAAGTTGATGAAGAACTTGAGGTGGTGGTCATGGATGAGGTCGTGCTGCTCGTGCTCGATGTGCTTGATGAGCTGGAGCTCGAAGAGGTTGACGATGTCGTTGTAGACGTGGTGCTGCTCGAAGACGTGGATGAAGATGAAGTGGAGCTGCTTGAGGTACCTGAGTCGTTGTTGCTGGGGGGAGGGGGGGAGGGGTTACCTACAAAAGCACATGTTGGACTAAACGCTCACACCTACCACCTCTCTTTCTGGACGGCACATACGCGATACCAAATGATCTATTGGCAGCTTTGGCAGAAGGGGCCTGTGTCCCCGCGGACTCCCACGCAGTTGCTTCGGGAGGGCTCTTGCCGGGCATCGTTCACGAGATCAACCACACACACACAGAGCGGACCGCTGTGATCTCTGCAGTCAAATGGGAACACATTCACGGACAGCTCTTACGTTGTCGACTGCTTGCGAGAACTGCAGTTCTGCCAAGATGAAGCCTCTTTTTATAGAAAGATTTCAGGGAGACACTATCTGGACTGCTGTCTCAGTCCAACGACTTCCATGTCTACAAAGCACAAGCTTATGTTGAAGCCGACCCATGCGCCTCTTGGGCCTGCATACACACGGACATCACCGAAGAACACCGAAGCACGAGGCCACATTCTTAGGGATTCTCGTTGGTCGGTGACTGTCGGTGAACTATCTTCTGTGCTGCTATTGTTTTGCCAGCCTAGTACCCACAACTCTTGAGCCTACTCGAACCCGGACTCCCTGAGGCCCTTGAGTAAGAGGTCTCTCCTTGGGGTGTCGAGCTCTTGCAGCACAGGGTTTTTGTGCAACTATTCCTGATAATGCGGCAAGGCAAAGTCGCAACCAGCTGCAACCTTAGCCATTACAGACTCGCGCAGAACCACAAGCTGTTCCACCTGCCATGCTTTGGCAAGGAAAGAATCGGCACATCCGGTGGTACGGATGGCTCAGGGAGTTTGAGAGACTGGCTTCGAAGCTTACAGAGCGGCTTTTCAAGCTAGGGGCTAGGGCTCGATCCGAACAAAACCTCTCTAGCTCATTGTCTCGGACTGCGCATGTCAAGGCGCCTCAGCTTAAGCAATCGCCTAAAAGACCAAAAAAGAACTCGCCAACATTGGGACAGGTGCTGCTTGTGGATGTTGACGTTGACGACGTGCTGCTTGACGAAGTCGATGTGGAGGATGATGTGCTGGATGAAGACGTGGTTGAAGTGCTGCTGCTGGACGAAGTTGATGTGGTGCTTGAGGATGTTGAAGATGTCGAGCTTGACGAGGTCGATGTTGATGTTGTGCTTGAGGACGATGTGGTGGTGCTGGTCGTCGAGCTTGAGCTCGTCGACGAAGTGGTGGACGAGGATGATGTAGAAGATGTTGATGTGCTGGATGTTGATGTGCTGCTTGAGGACGTCGAGGAACTGCTGCTTGAGGTGGTTGAGGTCGAAGTGGTACTGGTCGAAGAAGTGCTTGAGGATGTGGAACTTGACGAAGTGGTGCTGGTGCTACTGGTGGATGTCGAGGACGTTGATGTGGAGGATGTAGTGCTGGAGGACGTCGAGCTGCTGCTGGAGGAAGTTGTGGTAGTGCTTGTCGACGTGGTGGAGGATGAGGTTGAAGAAGTGGTTGTAGAAGAACTGGACGTTGAAGAAGATGACGTCGTCGAGGTCGTAGTGCTGCTGGAGGATGTGGTTGTAGTGCTACTTGTCGTGATGGAAGTTGATGACGTGCTGCTGCTGGTGCTGCTCGTGGACGTGGAGGTTGATGATGTCGAAGTCGAGGATGTCGAACTCGACGAGGTTGTGCTGGACGATGTGGATGTGGAAGATGTTGTGCTGGAGGAGCTGGATGTGGTGGAGGATGATGTGGAAGAGGTTGAAGTGGAGGAACTGGATGTAGATGAGGTGGAAGTAGTAGAGCTTGTTGAACTGCTGGAGGATGTGGCTGAGGATGAAGTGGACGTGCTTGACGTGCTGCTCGAGGAAGTCGTGGTGCTGCTGCTTGATGTGGAAGAAGTCGATGTGGAGGTGGTACTGGTGCTGGTGCTACTCGTGCTGCTTGATGACGTGGATGATGTCGTCGTCGAGGATGTCGAGCTGGAACTTGTCGAAGTGGACGTGCTGCTGGTGCTACTGGACGAAGTGGATGTTGAGCTTGTCGTTGTGGAGGTGCTGCTGCTGGACGTTGAGGTGGTGCTGCTGGTCGAAGTGGATGACGACGACGATGTCGTTGATGTGCTTGACGTGCTAGAGCTTGAAGTTGAAGTGGTGCTTGAAGATGTGAGGGAAGAAGATGTTGTACTGGTGCTGCTGCTGGTCGAAGATGTCGTAGATGTGGAGGTGCTGCTCGAGGACGTGGACGTGGAGGACGTCGTAGTGGAAGAACTAGACGTGGAGGTGCTGCTGGTCGTTGAGGTGCTGCTCGACGATGTTAAGGAAGTTGTTGTAGATGAGCTGGTCGTTGAACTTGTAGTCGTCGATGTGCTGCTGCTTGAGGTTGAGCTGGTGCTGCTGGATGAAGTGGGCGAGGACGAAGTGCTTGTTGAGGTCGTGCTTGAAGTGCTTCTTGAAGTTGTTGTTGTTGTTGAAGTGCTTGACGTGCTCGTAGTTGTAGTGCTTGAGGTCGAAGTCGAGGTGCTGCTGCTTGTCGTTGTAGACGTAGACGTTGTTGTGGTAGTGCTTGATGCTGTCAGCGTACGCGTTGATGAACTGGATGTGGATGAGCTGGTGCTGGTGGTGGATGAGGTGGGAGAACTTGTGCTTGAGGATGTGGCAGTGGTAGTGCGGCTGGAAGAGGTACTGGTAGAGCTCGATGTGCTTGAAGAGGTGCGCGTGCTTGACGTGCTTCGTGAACTGGAGCTCGAAGAGGTTGACGATGTCGTTGTAGACGTGGTGCTGCTCGAAGACGTGGATGAAGATGAAGTGGAACTGCTTGAGGTACCTGAGTCGTTGCGGGGGGGGGGGGGTGTGGGAAGGGTGTACCTTGAAAAACACATATGTTGCATCAAGCTTCGTGACCCCTGTTTTTGGTTGATATCAGAGGGTCCAAGAGGGAGAACCGTGCAAGCAGAGAGCATCAGCACGCGCGCTCCATTGTGAAAGCCTTAACACAGAGCTGATGAAAATGTGGGACGCCGTGGGCCCGCACTTCTCCAGGCGTGGGATGCTTTGTTTCGAAGAAGGATCTCCCATGCCTTGCCTGCCATTGTCGTAGCTTTGTGTCGGCTAGAGGGCGGCCAAAGTGGAGGCCCGGAGCGGCCCGGAGCGCGCATCGCTGTTAACACTTAACACTTTACAGTTTACAGTGATTTTCAACGCCGGGTGAGAACGACGTGTGCCCCAAATGTTGAAACTGCATTTCGTCGGAACTCGTTTCCAAATCTCTCCTTGCAACATCTGACAAGCAATTTCGCAAAACATCTGAGTTGCCAAAAATAATTGGACTGGTTGGACAACGATGGACTGCACAGATTCTCGTCACCCTGGAAGGCACACTGGGATCGTGCTTAGAGAGCGCTGCCTGTCCCGTCAGCCATCAGCCACAAAGCGTGAAGAAGGGTCAGCAACTGTCAGCAAAACATGCAGAATATGCAGAGCATGCTCTGATGCAGCACAGAAGCAAACTGTAACCTTGCGATCATGTCATCTGTGCCATTCAATTGATTCAATTGATCAGGGCGCTTGTAACGCTTGCAGTCGTGGAAGTTGTGGAAGTTGTAGAGGTTGTGGAGGTTGTGGTGGTAGCCTGATCTCAGGTAGATTCTCGAGAGCTTCTGACACCAACAATCAGTCCAAGGAGCGTCTGCGAGGCGCCGGCCGAGATCACCATGATTTCGTCCTGAGAGCACCGCATGCAGCACCGAAAAGCTTTGAAGCATGAGTTGAGTGCTTCAAACACCGTAGTTGAGCGTTGGTAAAGCCCGCAATTGTGTGCTTTGGCTGAAGAAAAAATGAAGAATTGATGGTCCCTAGAAATGCGCCTTATCGCTTTACAGCGTTTGCGCACACAACACAGAATCTTCGGCTGGAATTCTTATCGTTGTTCATTGCCCTAATCACCCGACCACAAAGTGGAGACGCGGCCCTGACCTCCACGCACTGGGTCCCCAAATGCCCTGTTAATCCGGAAATGTACGTATGTTGTGTAAATTGTCTCTGCTTGGGCGTTGCAAAGAAAAGCTGGTGGACTGCGCGATGCCATACGACAAAAACCTTGCAGAATGTCATCTTAGCTTTTGCTCCTTCTCGTGTATACAAGTCAAACATCCTCGTGGGCACTCCTATGTACACAACCGTTTTTCAATTCGGGATTCATGGCTTTAACACTCAGGTCAGAAAGTAGCTGCAGATGGCGAGGTGCTGCTGGAGTTGTTGCTGCTCGAAGCAGGTGAGGTCATGGCGCTTTTTGCGCTGACCGCGGCCAGTTCCAGTCCCTGGGGGGCTTCAGCCTCAGCAAATGACGCTGGCAAGCTGGCAGGCCCCAATCGAGAACAGCCAGTTCGCACCCCAAAGGCCCTAAGTCTGTCCCGATGCTTTATGTCGGTCTTGTCCCAGAATCCCAATCACCATTTAGAGTTCCAACGCGAAAATCGGGGAATATCGGGAAAATGCGGGAGCGCTGAGCCAATCAAGCGCAATCTGGCCAAGTGGCACGAAGCCTCCGGGCAAAACTGCTGTTGGCTTCGAATTCTCCTTACAGGGTGCAAAGTTTGTTGCACTGCGTCAAAGAAGCACTGCAAACCTGCAACCTATTTTGGGTGGGGTAAGAGATTGTAGCTGCAAAACGAGCTCAGAAAGACAAGTAACGAATGAAACCTGAAAGCCCTACTACAACCCCATGCCATGGCCCATGGCATAGCAAACACCAGCACAACCACATCATAACCGCCACAGAGACTGGCTTTGTCAAGTGGCCTAGCTCGAAGTCTTTCACCTTGCAGCAGGGCTACTTTGTTAGGCACTTTTTCGAGCGGGAGTAGGTTCCTTATAGTCGGGAATTCGGAGATCTCAACGAGAACATGGTTTTGCGGGAGGTGTTCCCGATTAAAAGCAGCAAGGCAACACGACTCACACACTCACCGTCTGTTGGAAGAAGACTCCGTCAAAAAGATGTACTTCTGTCACCTGGGATTGTTTCGACAGTTTGCGTTCTGCCAGGGTTCACGGTCTGCTGGGCACAAGGAATCAGCAGGCAAACCCTTGAGACTTCTCAAGCACTTGCTGAGCAGTCAGATTCGTGTCGCTGTACACCTGTATTTTTGCCGGCATGCACCTAGACTAGAGCCCCAGCGCTCTCGGAGTTGCTACACTGCTGCCCCATTCCTTCCTGCCTTCCTGCCTTCCTGCCTTCCTGCCTTCCTGCCTTCCTGCCTTCCTGCCTGCCTGCCTTCCTTCCCGCGCACGTAGTGGGGCGCACTTCAGCGAGCTAGTCAGCTAGTCGGTGTGTGAAACAGGCGCCTTGCCACCGAGTGGAGCTTGTTGACCCTAATAATGCTAATATTTTGATTCGCTCGGTGAGGCATTGCTTGAGGGAACCTTGGTGGGTGTGTACGCGTGTGCCCCCTTTCCGGATGAACCACTTTTCGGTGTCAAGCAGGCCTTCTCTTTCCTTCCAGAGCTCATGGCCCATACCCCAAGGGGCGAGCCGCCCGAAGGCGAGCGTCCAATCGAGTCGCTCTCTTTTCTTCGTTTGCTTCTTCTTCTTCTCTCCTTCTCCTTCTCCTTCTCCTTCTCCTTCTCCTTCTCCTTCTCCTTCTCCTTCTCCTTCTCCTTCTCCTTCTCCTTCTCCTTCTCCTTCTCCTTCTCCTTCTTCCCAGCGAAGAGGCCCCCCGCTCTCCATCTCTTTTTCTCTCCACACGCAAGGCCCCCCCGAAAGGGAGCCGCCCCAAGGGGGGCGCGATCCCACGATCTGTCGGTGTGAAATCCCCTTCTTGTGAAAACACAGACACGCCCTTCTTATGCTGTTCGAAGTGGCGCCGCCTCCATGGGCAGTCTTGGAGTGGTGTTGGGAGTTGGGAGGTTAAAACGTGCATGGTCGCGGTTAGAGTGAGTTTCCGCCCTGAATTATAACCTCCCCCACAAGCCTTCAGATGACATCAGGGCCATGCTTTCTTTCTTTCTTTTTTTGGGGCATGGGGGTGGCCCCCCGCGCAGATGCGCGCCCCAGTCCGTCTGCTGCTCAGTTCCTGCTAACGCTCGCAAGGCAGCCCCGTACCAGCCGCCATAGCACCACCTGTTGGAGGCCCGGTGTCGGCCCCCCTTTGGCACCCCAGTCCCTTAGCGGCTCACTCCGGGCCTCACCCTCTGATTTAGCGGCCCCCCCCGAGTTTACTCCTACAGCAGAGCCCTTCCTTCCCTGGCCCCCCATATCTCCGCCCTTCACTACTTGCAACCTCCCCCAAGCCCCCACATATCAAAACTCCTTGTTCAACCTTCCCGAAACCAACCTCCCTTGCCCCCCAAACCCTATCTCGGCCCCCAATGGCAAACAAACACGCAACTCCGGAAAACATCCGAACACGACCTCCCCTCCCCCAGTCCCTCAACTACGGTACCCCATCTCACCCCTGCTTAGTGGTGCCCTTGTTGACAGGTTCGGCTACTGCTCGCCCCCCATGCTTTGCAAAACAGCCCTACTCGCATGACTCACGGTCCCATGCTGACAACTTCTCCGGGAAGCGGGGCGGCGCGAGCGGTGTTGGCCCCCAAGGCAGCGGGTTAGCCACGGGTGACACTTTTATTTCTGTGGGTGCCCCCCTTGCGGTCCCATATCAATGGACTATCACACCCCAAGCCTCGAGTCCTATCAGTGCTACTTCAGTTTCCCAGGGCCCCCACTCTCTCTCTTCTTCTTCTTCTTCTTCCTCTTCTTCTTCTTCTTCTTCTTCTTCTTCTTCTTCTGCTTCTTCTTCTTCTTCTAACCAGCGAAGGTGTCCCCCCCAAGACCGGCCCCGACGGCCCGCTGTCTCTCTCTCCTCTCTCCTCTCCCGCACGCGTGTCTCTCTCTCTCTCTCTCTCGCTCTCGCTCGCTCTTCTTCTACCCAGCGAAGAGGCCCCGCGAAGGGAAGCCCCGGCCGCGCAGGCCCCCGGTCTGTCTCTTGGTGAAAGCTGGGGCCCTCATTGGTCATGTTTTGAGGGCCCCCCTGTTAGTTACTGTTGGTTGTTTCCGGGCTACGCAAATCTAAGGCTCTCTCTCTCTCTCTCTTTCTTTCTTTCTTGGGGGCGTGGGGGGGAACCCCTGGCTGTGCGCCTGCCCCGGTATTCGGGGATCCTCGGTTTGACTCAGGGAGATTGGGTCGGGCTTGGCGCTGTCCTACCCACCCCGTCCTTAGTGGTCCTTAGTGCCCCCCCCTTTAAGCCCATTAATTAATTATTTATTTATTATTAATTACTTGTTAATTAAGTAGTTATTCATTATTAATCAATTATTAATTAATTAATAATTAATTAATTGTTAATTAACTATTTATTAATTATTTATTAATTTTAACTAACTATTAATTAATTATTAACTAGTTATTAATTACTAATTAATTAATTTTTTATATACTCTTAATTAATGATTAATTAATTATTGTTGGTTACTGTTGGTTGTTTCCGGGCTACGGAAATCTAAGGCTCTCTCTCTCTCTCTCTCTCTGCATGGCGCATGGAAGTTGTGACGTGCGCGGAGGAAAACCAAAGCCCCTCTTGCTTCAATGGTCTCTGCAGCACAAGACATCTTCTGCACCCTTGCGGCAAAGGAGCTGCAGAAACAATAAGGGAAGAAGTACCGTTGAAGTCGTCTTGGCCTTCAGATCATTCGAGGCTGCTGCACCGCGCAGTATGGGACAGCGTAGGAGGCAGGGGTGGAGGATCACAAGAGTCCAGAGATGCGCATTCCCCCTCCATCCAATCTTTCTTCCCAAAATATCCGCACGCTGCAACTCCACCCAAAACGCCCTGCTTAACGTGACCACACCACAAGCCCCCCTTCCCCAACTTTGCTTCGGGTTTTTGGCACTGTCGGGCCAGGTGGGCCAAGATCCCATTCCAGACTTCTCAGGCCAATGCAACCGCACCCACATCATCTGGGCGCCGTGCTGAGGACTTCTTGCCTCCGAAGACCAAGGTACAACTTCAGCGCATCCTGTTCACACCGTCTTGGCTGAATCCTATTACTGTTGTTTTTGCCAAAAATCATCCCTAAAACCCTACGTGAGCAGTGGGGAGGGAGCACCCACTTCTCTGCTTGGATCTTGTGGCGATGGCGAGAGATAGAGCGAGAGGGAGGGAAAGAGAGAGAGAGAGAGAGACAGAGACAGAGAGAGAGAGAGAGAGAGAAACAAAAAACAAAAACACACACACACACACACACAAAAAATAAAAAGGAGTATACATTAACAAAAGATTGGACCGTTGCAATCACAATTTAAATGTCTCAGTCGATGCGTCAGCCAGAGACCCATCATTCTGCTTGCCTTCGTCAAATCTACGTCCAGATACCTCGAATGGCGCATGCCGCGCAACATGCCCCCAAAGGGTGCCGACACCCGCAGTATTCCAATCACACTGTGGGAACACAGGCGCCCGGCCAAGAAAGCGCCAGCAGAAACAGGCCTGCGAACATACCGCCGCAGATACTCGCCTGCCGAAGGTTGGCTTATCGGGCCTGGAGTGTGCTGAACAGCGTTCCTAGCTTCAGCTTCTGCCACCATGGTATAACCACGGTATATGATGCTTCCACAGTTCCCGCTTCCTCCCGCTTCATCCCGCTTCCTGGCCTTCCCGGGCATCCTTCGAATTTGGGGGGGCAGGTGCTCAAACGAAGCACGGTGCTCCCATCTAATTGGCCACTGCTGGGCCCTATGCACTACAAGATACTAGTGACAAAGCAGCAACGCGCATGCAAAGCGCATGACGCTCACGCAAAGATGTCTCACGCTGCTATCAACTGACTCCTTGACATTTGTCTGCAGGGAGAGTGCAACTGTGAACACGCTACCGCTACTGTGCTCCCTCTCAGAACCTACAAAGACATTGAGTCAAAAATTCTGCAAGCCGAGCATTCATTCTTTGCGTTTGCAGCTGTGATTTACAAAGGATGCAATATGATGCAATTCGACGGCAGGTTCTCCATCCCTGTCGAAGCCCCAAACCATCCAAAACCTTATAACTTTAACTCGAACTTTCATTTAAACTAAGCCTAAGCTGCCCTAGCCAGCTATGGGCCTTTTTTTGCCGTGGGGGTGTCCGACCTCAGGCTAACTTGGAAACTGCACCAGAGTCGATTCACGTTGTGTGTTAGGGGATTAAGATCAGTTTTGGGGGGAGGTTCAGAGCTCAGGTTGATCTTCGTAGGTCTTTGATGGACACTCAGGGTGAGGTTCTCAAGAGCAGGATGTTCGACATGTTCTGACTGCAGGCTTTGGGAGGTTAGGCGACGCAGCGATGCGACATGTCAGCATGCAATAGATGTGGTTTAAATTAGAATTAATTATAGGGTCAAGGGCTCAGGGCTTTCTCGACACTGCGACTCTGTTGCCGTTTCCACATCGGTCATCGGCTCACACGGAGCCATCGTAGCCTCTGCGGAGCCTCTGAGGGGCCTCTCTCTCTAGACTCTGGACTCTCTCTCTCTCGCACAGCCTATGCTGTGTATTCCGTGGCGCCGCCATTCCGAAGCTGGCAGGGCCGAAGCTGGCAGGGCCCATTCACTGAAACCTTCAGGGCTGTCATGGTAGACGCTCACATCCATGGCAGCCATAGCAATAATCCCCAAACGAGCAAAGTGGAATCCAAGCAGCCGCTCGAGCTCCATGTATCGCGAGTCTGGGCTGGCGTGCGGTGAAAGTGCCTGCTGCGGTTCACAAGTGAGCACACTGGAGAGGGGGCTGTCCATCCCGAAGATCATCGCAGCTGCGCATCCTCAAGAGGGCTTGGTTTGACTGGCAGCACACGCGTAAACGGACCTCGGGGGCCATTTTTGGCTTCGGAGGCGTTTGTGGGGTGCCTGAAGCGTCTTCAGTTGGAGTGTCCGTCAACTTTATCATAGGGGCTTTGAAGTGGGAGCTCGGAGGGGACGAGAACCCCCCTTTAAGACGTGGGCGCATGGCGCGGGATTCAATGGCCAAGCGACGAACCACATGCATCTCCAAGTACCCCATCTCCATGATTGCCTGGTGCAAGATTCTTTGGTCTGCGGTTTTGGGGCCTGTAACTTCGACCTAATTCAGGTATCGCTCTGTATAAATCCCTGTAGGAGCAAGGTGTACAAGTAGCCTCGTGTCGATGCAGCTCCTCGATGGCACTTCTGCCATAAACACCACCTCAGAAAATCGAAAGGGACCACCGGGCTTCGAATTTAGGATTTAGCTGGAGGCAGGGTCCATTCTGACTTGCCCTCAAGTTACGCTAAACAACCTGGAAAACCCGAAAATCTGCATCGACAGGCAGCCACCACACCAAGAGCCACGACAAGGCTTGAACGCTCCCGATGCCAAGAACCACAACAAAACATACCGTTGCCACTGTGGCATACTCTAACCAACCACAACCTGAATTCGGGCTCCCACTGCACCGCAAAGGCCCCCAAACGCATCTGCGCAAACAGCCTGTGCCCTTGCCTTCGGCTCCCACTGAATTCGGCCTCCCACTGCCCCGCAAGGTCCCAAAACACATCTGTGTAAACATGCATTCGGCCTCCCACTGCCCGCAAATGTCCCAAAACACATCGGTGTGACCAACCTGTGCCCCTGAATTCGGCCTCCCACTGCCCCGCACATGTCCCAAACCAAATCGGCGTAACATACCCGATATCTGTTTCTTGGCCGGCTGGGCATAGGACTCAGGCTGGAAATCACTGGCGTGAGAAAAAGACCCAGATCTCGCTCCCAACTGCGACGCGTGCGTGATGTGGTCGAATTTCTTGAAACTCAACCTTGAAGCCTTAAGGCTTGAGCAACTCTCGGTTGCCATCTTTGCTGTAGTTTTAGTAGAGGCCGCATGGCACCTGTGTCGAGATGGTCCTTTTCTGAGAAGCTTCTGGAATGTCTGCATAAAGTCCCGCGCCCACCAATGTGTGCAAGGCGGTCGCTTGGCTGACTGTCACTCCCATGAGCCAGAGCCATTATTTTTACCCCAAGTTAACTTCCTTGAGCTTTCAGGACTTCCGGGCTTTCTCTGGGGGATGTATTGTCTGTTTTCGACTTGGGTCCGCGGCGTTGTGAATTGCTGGCTTCTTGATTTCGACTCAGCAGCACTTTTTCCTGACTTTGACGGTCACTCAGGTTATGGCGATCGGTCACTATTTATTATTTAGGCTCGGTTGCGCATGATTTTCTGCATAACGACCACCCCAAACTTGGCCTCCAACTGCCCTGCAAACGCTCCAAAACACATCTGCGTTACCAACTTAGCCTTTACACTTCCTCATTCGCACAGGCACAGACCGCCAAGATCATGTCCCCGGGGAGCAGCTGATCTCCTCAGCTGTTGCCATCTGCCTAGCTTGGTCTGGCTTTGCAAGGCGTAACTGGCGTAACTTGAAAGTCTTGGCTTCGAAGATTTTAGAAGGTTCATGGGAGCTTCTAAGGTTTAGCAGGGAAAAACAGCACAGTTGCTTCGTTCAGTGTTGGGGCGCTTGGCATTCGGCCTTCACTGCAGCCGTGCATCGGGGGAACGCCTTGGCGCACTGCCTGAGCTTCAGGGCCGATCGTCAAGGCACAGTAGGTTCTCTCAAAGCACAAGCAGCACTTTTTCCATTGTAGCCAAGGTGCTGGTTCCAGTGCTCCAAAATGCTGCCCTGGAACACAGGCTTTAGATAGCTGGGCTGCTATCTGCTATCCATTCGACCCCTCTGTTGGGACTACAGTAGAACCGCAAACTCACAAAACCTCCGAGCAGGGAGACCCCTAGCAGTGTACCCTCAGGCTGTCAGAAACTTGAGCGCTTCCGTAAAGTTAGATGGTGTGTTCTGGTCGGTGCCGAACTCAGGGCGGGCACTACGGGTTGAGAGGACTGACCCGAAGGACATCCTCGTAAGGTCCTCGGTGGCTTCAGCAGAGCGGAGGTTTGGGGTTTCGAGGTCCCCCCTATCTTCAGCTAGCCCGCTGACTCGACGCGCAAGACGAGCTGGCACTCGGCACCACCCATCTTGCAAAGCTCACCTCAAGAGACGTGGGCGGATTCGGTTCAGTGATGGTGTTTGAGAAGAGTGCAGAATGGCCTCTGGACGGGCACAGGGAAAAACCACGTTTGGCTCACATGGCCGCATTGGTTGGAGGGGTTGGGCACTAGGTGCTTTGATCGGCTTGTGCTTCAGAACTTGGGGCAAACCTTGAATTCAAGGTTTGTACATTCATGTACTCTTTCGGAAGGTACAATGCCAGCAAGCTGCATACCAGCCCAATGGCGTTGCCGGCTGTGACCGGGACTTTCACGAGGAAGTCGTATGGGGGCAACGCAGCTAAGCTTTCAACCGGTAGCCACCTGAGTAAGCACATGTAGAACCTTAACCTCAAACCAAAGAATTAAGCAACGAAACCCTCGAAAAGCACCCCGGAAGGGCATGAGGAGCACGACGAGGTTGTTTCCGCATATGGCTTGCCCTTTTGATACTTCTTGCCACCTACTTAGCCAGAGCGAAGCTGCCCTGCCGCCAGGAGATTTCCGCCGACCCCAGCCGGGGGCGGCGTCAGTGAAGACCCATTGCCCCTACCACCTACTCCACCCCATCCAAAGCTCTGGCCCATGCTCCCACTCTCCATCCCCTTGACCTACCCCTCATGGACCCAGCTCCCTACCCCTTACCCCTCACGCACCCTGCCCCGCCGCCCATGCCCCTCATGGACCCATGGGTTCTGGCCCCACGGCTCCCCTCCGCCCTTACCTCCACCACCCACGCACCCGCTCCCCGCCCATCCGCCCTTCCCGCTCCGCATACATTCCCCTTGCCCAAGCCCCCCACGCACCCCGCCATGCTTTTCATGGACCCATGGCTCCTGGTCCTATTCTTCATCCCTTGAGCTGCTCCACCCCCGCCGCAACCGTGCTTGACATGGGGGCCCCTTGCTCCTGGCGTCATGGCTCCACCCCCACCCCCAACCCCCACCCCCAACACCCCACCCTTTCCACACTTCCAACCCCCACCCCCACCACCCACGCACCCCGCCCCCCCACTGGACCCATGGCTCCTGGCCCCATTGGTGTTGGTCACATTCTTCATCCCTCGACCTGCATGGCTGCCAACGCTGGTCCTATTATGGCCCCTGCTCCACCCCAACCCCCAACCCCCACCCCCATACCGTACGCATCCTGCCACCCCCAACCCCCAACCCCCACCCCCACCCACCCACACTTCCAACCCCTACCCCCACCCCCCACGCACCCCGCCCCCCACTGAACCCATGGCTCCTGGCCCGTGGCTTTTCAGCTGACAAAGGGCCCCAGTGCATGCCCGGGCCCTCCGCCCGCTCCGCCCTCCGCCCTTCCAGCTCCGCACACTCTCCTCTGGCCCATGCTCCCACTCTCCATCCCCTTGACCTACCCCTCATGGACCCAGCTCCC
>CAJNDS010002264.1:91852-337391 GCA_905221605.1 Symbiodinium natans
TCCTGGCCCGTGGCTTTTCAGCTGACTTTAAAGGGCGGGCCCTCCGCCCGCTCCGCCCTCCGCCCTTCCAGCTCCCCCAACCCCCAACCCCCACCCCCATACCGTACGCATCCTGCCACCCCCAACCCCCAACCCCCACCCCCACCCACCCACACTTCCAACCCCTACCCCCACCCCCCACGCACCCCGCCCCCCACTGAACCCATGGCTTCTGGCCCGTGGCTTTTCAGCTGACTTTAAAGGGCCCCAGTGCATGCCCGGGCCCTCCGCCCGCTCCGCCCTCCGCCCTTCCAGCTCCGCCCACTCTCCTCTGGCCCATGCTCCCACTGTCCATCCCCTTGACCTACCCCTCATGGACCCAGCTCCCTACCCCTTACCCCTCACACCCCTCACGCACCCTGCCCCGCCGCCCATGCCCCTCATGGACCCATGGGTTCTGGCCCCACGGCTCCCCTCCGCCCTTACCCCCACCACCCACGCACCCGCTCCCCGCCCGTGCTTGTCCTGGGCCCGTCATGGCTCCACCCCCACCCCCAACCCCCATCCCCAACACCCCACCCTTTCCACACTTCCAACCCCCACTCCCACCACCCACGCACCCCGCCCCCCCACTGGACCCATGGCTCCTGGCCCCATTGGTGTTGGTCACATTCTTCATCCCTCGGCCTGCATGGCTGCCAACGCTGGTCCTATACCGTACGCATCCTGCCACCCCCAACCCCCAACCCCCACCCCCACCCACCCACACTTCCAACCCCTACCCCCACCCCCCACGCACCCCGCCCCCCACTGAACCCATGGCTCCTGGCCTGTGGCTTTTCAGCTGACTTTAAAGGGCCCCAGTGCATGCCGGGCCCTCCGCCCGCTCCGCCCCCTTCCAGCTCCGCCCACTCTTCTCTGGCCCATGCTCCCACTCTCCATCCCCTTGACCTCCCCTCATGGACCCAGCTCCCTACCCCTTACCCGCACCCTGCCCCGCCGCCCATGCCCCTCATGGACCCATGGGTTCTGGCCCCACGGCTCCCCTCCGCCCTTACCCCCACCACCCACGCACCCGCTCCCCGCCCATCCGCCCTTCCCGCTCCGCACCCAAGCCCCCCACGCACCCCGCCATGCTTTTCATGGACCCATGGCTTCTGGTCCTATTCTTCATCCCTTGAGCTGCCCCCCACCCGCAACCCCCACCCCCACCCCGCACGCACCCTGCCCCGCCGCCCGTGCTTGTCATGGGCCCCTTGCTCCTGGCGTCATGGCTCCACCCCCACCCCCAACCCCCACCCCCAACACCCCACCCTTTCCACACTTCTAACCCCCACCCCCACCACCCACGCACCCCGCCCCCCACTGGACCCATGGCTCCTGGCCCCATTGGTGTTGGTCACATTCTTCATCCCTCGACCTGCATGGCTGCCAACGCTGGTCCTATATATGGCCCCTGCTCCACCCCAACCCCCAACCCCCACCCCCATGCCGTACGCATCCTGCCACCCCCAACCCCCAACCCCCACCCCCCCCCACCCACACTTCCGACCCCTACCCCCACCCCCCACGCACCCCGCCTTTCACTGAAACCATGGCTCCTGGCCCGTGGCTTTGCAGCTGACTTTAAAGGGCCCCAGCGCATGCCCGGGCCCTCCGCCCGCTCCGCCCTCCGCCCTTCCAGCTCCGCCCACTCTCCTCTGGCCCATGCTCCCACTCTCCATCCCCTTGACCTACCCCTCATGGACCCAGCTCCCTACCCCTTACCCCTCACGCACCCATTCTTCATCCCTCGACCTGCAGGGCCATGGACCCATGGCTCCTGGTCCCATGTCTCCCCTCCGCCCCTACCCCCACCACCCACGCACCCGCTCCCCGCCCATCCGCCCTTCCCGCTCCGCATACATTCTGTTTGCCCAAGCCCCCCACGCACCCCGCCATGCTCCACCCCCACCCGCAACCCCCACCCTGCCCCGCCGCCTGTGCTTGTCATGGGCCCGCCCCCCACTCACTGAACCCATGGCTCCTGGCCCCATTGGCTCATGGTCCACGGCCCATGGGTGTGGCTTCTCAGCTGACTTTGAAGGGCCCCAGTGCAAGCGGAGCCCTCCGCCCTTCCAGCTCCGCCTACCCCCCTCTGGCCCATGCTCCCACTCTCATCCCTCGACCTGCATGGCTGCCAATGCTGGTCCTATTATGGCCCCTGCTCCACCCCAACCCCCAACCCCCACCCCCATACCGTACGCACCCTGCCACGCCCAACCCCCTGCCCCGCCGCCTGTGCTTGTCATGGGCCCGCCCCCCACTGAACCCATGGCTCCTGGCCCCATTGGCTCATGGTCCACGGCCCATGGGTGTGGCTTCTCAGCTGACTTTAAAGGGCCCCAGCGCAAGCCCTCGCCCTCCGCCCGCTCCGCCCTCCGCCCTTCCAGCTCCGCCTACCCCCCTCTGGCCCATGCTCCCACTCTCATCCCTCGACCTGCATGGCTGCCAATGCTGGTCCTATATATGGCCCCTGCTCCACCCCAAACCCCAACCCCCACCCCCACACCGTACGCACCCTGCCACGCCCAACCCCCAACCCCCACCCCCACCCACCCACACTTCTAACCCCTACCCCCACCCCCACGCACCCCGCCCCCCACTGAACCCATGGCTCCTGGCCCGTGGCTTTTCAGCTGACTTTAAAGGGCCCCAGCCCCACGGCTCCCCTCCGCCCTTACCCCCACCACCCACGCACCCGCTCCCCGCCCGTGCTTGTCATGGGCCCCTTGCTCCTGGCGTCGTGGCTCCACCCCCACCCCCAACCCCCACCACCCTTTCCACACTTCCAACCCCCACTCCCACCACCCACGCACCCCGCCCCCCCACTGGACCCATGGCTCTGGCCCCATTTGTTTGGCTGCCAAACGCTGGTCCTTTATGGCCCCGCTCCAACCCAACCCCCAAACCCCCACCCCCATACGTAAGCATCCTGCCATCCACCCAAACCCACCAACCCTACCTAGACCCCCCCCACCCACACTTCAAACCCCTACCCCCACCCCCACGCACCCCACCCAGCTCCCTACCCCTTTTACCCTTTCACACCCCTCACGCACCCTGCCCCGCCGCCCATGCCCCTCATGGACCCATGGGTTCTGGCCCCACGGCTCCCCTCCGCCCTTACCCCCACCACCCACGCACCCGCTCCCCGCCCATCCGCCCTTCCCGCTCCGCATACATTCCCCTTGCCCAAGCCCCCCACGCACCCCGCCATGCTTTTCATGGACCCACGGCTCCTGGTCCTATTCTTCATCCCTTGAGCTGCTCCACCCCCACCCGCAACCCCACCCCCACCCCGCACGCACCCTGCCCCGCCGCCCGTGCTTGACATGGGCCCCTTGCTCCTGGCGTCATGGCTCCACCCCCACCCCCAACCCCCACCCCCAACACCCCACCCTTTCCACACTTCCAACCCCCACTCCCACCACCCACGCACCCCGCCCCCTCACTGGACCCATGGCTCCTGGCCATTGGTGTTGGTCACATTCTTCATCCCTCGACCTGCATGGCTGCCAACGCTGGTCCTATTATGGCCCCTGCTCCACCCCAACCCCCAACCCCCACCCCCATACCGTACGCATCCTGCCACCCCCAACCCCCACCCCCCACCCCCACCCACCCACACTTCCAACCCCTACCCCCACCCCCCACGCACCCCGCCCCCCACTGAACCCATGGCTCCTGGCCCGTGGCTTTTCAGCTGACTTTAAAGGGCCCCTCACACCCCTCACGCACCCTGCCCCGCCGCCCATGCCCCTCATGGACCCATGGGTTCTGGCCCCACGGCTCCCCTCCGCCCTTACCCCCACCACCCACGCACCCGCTCCCCGCCCGTGCTTGTCATGGGCCCCTTGCTCCTGGCGTCCTGGCTCCACCCCCACCCCCAACCCCCACCCCCAACACCCCACCCTTTCCACACTTCCAACCCCCACTCCCACCACCCACGCACCCCGCCCCCCCACTGGACCCATGGCTCCTGGCCCCATTGGTGTTGGTCACATTCTTCATCCCTCGACCTGCATGGCTGCCAACGCTGGTCCTTTTATGGCCCCTGCTCCACCCCAACCCCCAACCCCCACCCCCATACCGTACGCATCCTGCCACCCCCAACCCCCAACCCCCACCCCCACCCACCCACACTTCCAACCCCTACCCCCACCCCCCACGCACCCCGCCCCCCACTGAACCCATGGCTCCTGGCCCGTGGCTTTTCAGCTGACTTTAAAGGGCCCCAGTGCATGCCCGGGCCCTCCGCCCGCTCCGCCCTCCGCCCTTCCAGCTCCGCCCCCTCTCCTCTGGCCCATGCTCCCACTCTCCATCCCCTTGACCTACCCCTCATGGACCCAGCTCCCTACCCCTTACCCCTCACACCCCTCACGCACCCTGCCCAGCCGCCCATGCCCCTCATGGACCCATGGGTTCTGGCCCCACGGCTCCCCTCCGCCCTTACCCCCACCACCCACGCACCCGCTCCCCGCCCATCCGCCCTTCCCGCTCCACATACATTCCCCTTGCCCAAGCCCCCCGCGCATCCCGCCATGCTTTTCATGGACCCATGGCTCCTGGTCCTATTCTTCATCCCTTGAGCTGCTCCACCCCCACCCGCAACCCCCACCCCCACCCCGCACGCACCCTGCCCCGCCGCCCGTGCTTGTCATGGGCCCCTTGCTCCCATGGATGTGGCTTCTCAGCTGCCCAGTGCATGCCCGGGCCCTCCGCCCGCTCCGCCCGCTCCGCTCGCTCCGCCCTCCGCCCTTCCAGCTCCGCCTACTCCCCTCTGGCCCATGCTCCCACTCTCCATCCCCTTGACCTACCCCTCATCCCCTTACCCCTCACACACCCATGCCCCTCATGGACCCATGGCTCCTGGCCCCATGGCTCCCCATGGCTCATGGTCCACGGCCCATGGATGTGGCTTCTCAGCTGACTTCAAAGGCCCCAGTGCATGCCCGGGCCCTCCGCCCGCTCCGCCCGCTCCGCCCTCCACCCTTCCAGCTCCGCCCACTCACTCTCCTTTGGCCCATGCTCCCACTCTCCATCCCCTTGACCTACCCCTCATGGACCCAGCTCCCTACCCCTTACCCCTCACGCACCCTGCCCCGCCACCCATGCCCCTCATGGACCCGTGTGGCTCCTGGGCCCATGGCTCCCCTCCGCCCCTACCCCCACCACCCACGCACCCGCTCCCCGCCCATCCGCCCTTCCCGCTCCGCATACATTCCCCTTGCCCAAGCCCCCCACGCACCCCGCCATGCTCCACCCCCACCCGCAACCCCCACCCCACCCCGCGCGCACCCTGCCCCGCCGCCTGTGCTTGTCATGGGCCCGCCCCCCACTGAACCCATGGCTCCTGGCCCCATTGGCTCCTGGTCCACGGCCCATGGGTGTGGCTTCTCAGCTGACTTTAAAGGGCCCCAGTGCATGCCCGGGCCCTCCGCCCGCTCCGCCCTCCGCCCTTCCAGCTCCGCCCACTCTCCTCTGGCCCATGCTCCCACTCATGGACCCAGCTCCCTACCCCTTACCCCTCACACCCCTCACGCACCCTGCCCCGCCACCCATGCCCCTCATGGACCCTTGGGTTCTGGCCCCACGGCTCCCCTCTGCCCTTACCCCCACCACCCACGCACCCGCTCCCCGCCCGTGCTTGTCATGGGCCCCTTGCTCCTGGCGTCATGGCTCCACCCCCACCCCCAACCCCCACCCCCAACACCCCACCCTTTCCACACTTCCAACCCCCACTCCCACCACCCACGCACCCCGCCCCCCCACTGGACCCATGGCTCCTGGCCCCATTGGTGTTGGTCACATTCTTCATCCCTCGACCTGCATGGCTGCCAACGCTGGTCCTAATATGGCCCCTGCTCCACCCCAACCCCCAACCCCCACCCCCATACCGTACGCATCCTGCCACCCACACTTCCAACCCCTACCCCCACCCCCCACTGAACCCATGGCTCCGCGGCTTTTCAGCTGACTTTAAAGGGCCCCAGTGCATGCCCGGGCCCTCCGCCCGCTCCGCCCTCCGCCCTTCCAGCTCCGCCCACTCTCCTCTGGCCCATGCTCCCACTCTCCATCCCCTTGACCTACCCCTCATGGACCCAGCTCCCTACCCCTTACCCCTCACACCCCTCACGCACTCCGCCCCGCCGCCCATGCCCCTCATGGACCCATGGGTTCTGGCCCCACGGCTCCCCTCCGCCCTTACCCCCACCACCCACGCACCCGCTCCCCGCCCGTGCTTGTCATGGGCCCCTTGCTCCTGGCGTCATGGCTCCACCCCCACCCCCAACCCCCCTACATGCGGCGCACGCACTGCCGCTGATGATAGTCGCACATGGAGTTGGTATCCCACTGAGTCCGCGGCCATTTGTCCACCATGGTCTTGTCCACGCGAAAGACTATATATATATATATATATATACATAATCCGCGGCCGGAGCCCACAGTGCCTTGGCCCCCCTTGGAGGGGGTCGGCGGCACTGGCGGTAGCCATTAAATCGGGCAGCGCGAGGTCCCCAAAGGACCGAGCAAATGCGGACCTTTTAGCCCGGGTCGTCCCGGGGATAGCCTTGCTGGCCTCTGGCCTTCTGCGAAGCAGAATTAGGCCGGACGCCAGTGCCGCCGACCCCCGCGTGCCGCCGGTGAACGGTTTTTTTTTTCGTGGTTTTTTGCGTCGCCACGGAGGCCCCAGAGGGCGCGCATCATGAGCATCAGCGGGTCCAGCCCGGGACCCCCAGGCGCGCATCAGGAGCATCAGCGGCTCCCGGGGCGGGACCGCGGGGGGTATCAGGAGCATGATGCCCCCCAAAGGGCGGGCATAAGCGACGTGTCTAAGCCCGGGGCTAGGAAAAAGGGAGTTTAGGGGCCTTATAAAGTGCTTAGAAACGTTAAGGGAGTCTCGGAGCCTCAAACGCTTAGAGATTTGAAGGGAGTTAGGGGCCTGAAAATGCTTAGAAACTTAACGCTTAGAGATTTTAAGGGAGTTTAGGGGCCTCAACATGCTTAGAAACTGCTCGCCCCGGGCTTCTGCGTGCGCTGCCCGCCCATGGGCGCAGCCCCTTCAAATAACTTTAGGATGCAGACGCAGACCCTGGAAAAAGTTCATAATGGCCGCTTATGCCCAAGATAGATGGTCAAGTAAGCCACGCGATATACGGCCACTGCACGACGGATTACGTCTAGGGCCACTGCAGCGGTCTTCTGTTCTGGGAGGGTCGTGGGCTGGATCGTTCTGCAGTGTGGGGCCCTGATGGGCACTGGGCGCTCCCTGAAATTAACCTCCTGAGCGAAGGTCACACCAATGATGCCTGAGCCTTTTTGCCCCCGGGTCCATACACCGATCGTATAACTTCAATGCTATATGTATTCAAGGACCTTTTACGATTCTGCGAACTGATGCCAAGTGGCCCTGGGTTCAGCTCGGGGTGATGCGGCCGAACGAGGGCTAGTTCATTCTTGACGTTGATCAGCCTTGGGGGTTCATATGAGCGCAGCTCACACAGAGTAAATGACGTCGACTCTCCCACCCAGTAGCCGGGATGCAGCGGGAAGCTGAATGAAATCGATCCGGTTATCCAATCTAGTCGGTATGAAATTTATGAAACCAGCAATCTGTTTCTTCCGTCTTCTTCCTCCGGCATCGGTGCGGCATGTCCACGCAAGCGTTCAACAACGGAGGAAGACTCCAAGACTCTTCACTTTGAGGGCGATACGCACGAGAAAGAATTCTAGCAGCACACGCCCAGCAAAACAAACCAGCTTTGAAACTTCCTGCGACCCAAGCTTTGGATTCGAGCTAACGGATCCTCGTGAATCCCCTTATCCGTCAACTCATTCAAACATCCCACTACATAGTCCCAAAAAGAAGATGAAAGAAGGGTCCCAGTGGCAAAAGAGGCTCGCCTAGAGGCCGGTCCAGAAACTGCTCTCCTTCGATCTCTTGCGTCTGTATCACCTTGGCTTCGGGTGACTTTGGGGGCCTCATTCATGTCTTGATGGGTCTTGACTAGATGTGTTGGGGATTTGGAGGGGTGCAATGGGTGTTGAGGCTGTTCATGTTGGAAGCCTTCGTCCCTCAGTCGGAAGAAGCTCCCCAAGCGCAGGCTAAATCATCTGCTTCCGATCCATCCTAGTAGGGCTTAGTAGGGTTCGTGTGAGATACTGGAGTTGCCGAAGGCCCAAGGCACCTCCATAGCCAGGGGGGACGGATACTGGTTCCCCTTCGTGAACCACATTCGCTTTCGCTCGCCTTCGTGGTTCTTGCGGCAATGCAGAAAGAGTCGAAAGAGTGTTAATTGTTTTTCGTGGTTTCTTTTGGTTGCCTCCGGCACTGGTTCGGGTTTGGAACCCCGAGGGACAGTGAGGCGTAGAGGCTGACAGTTGTCTCTGCCTAACCTTGCCCTGCCATAAAGGACCTTTTATAACCTGTTACATACCTTAACCTCATAAGACCCGAAGCCCCTGAGTACCAAGTAAAACATAAAAGCTTTCTGAAGAACACGTGCGCTGCTAAGCGCCCTGTCACTGTCAGCATCATGGCCAGCAGGCTGCGAAGGCTGCGACGGCTGCGCAGGCTGCGAGGTGCCGTTCTGAAAGCCCGCTTTGCCAGTGCCCTTGCCATAGCTCGAGCCATAGCTGCCATAGCTGCCATAGCTCGAAGCTTTGGTGGCCGGCGTTCTGGGTGAGTCATCGTCAGGCACTGGGGGCGGGCGAGGTTTGGGCTTCGCAGTCTCAAAGCCTTTGCTGCTACCCTTGAAGGGCTCGGGGCCTCTCGGTGGTGGCTCCGGAACTGGCTCCGGAACTCCCGGAACTCCCGGAACTCCCGGAACTCCCGGAACTCCCTTCCCAGGCCCTTTGGAAAAGCCCTTGGCGAAGCCTTTGGGTTCGTTCGCTGATTGAGAGACATGTATGGGGGCTTGGCCTTTACCACTTGGGATGCCGACTGCCTGCCGTGGCATGGACTGTGACCAGGGGTCGTTACCGTCCGCCCAGGGGTCCTCTTGTGCAGCATGCGGCGCATATGGCCTCCCGGTGGCTTCGCTCTCTGTGTGCGTGTCCCGTGTCTGGACCCGATTTGGCGGTGTGGGAACTTGCGGCAAAGATCGCGACCAGGGGTCTTGCCCATTGCTCCACGGATCCTGGTCCCGATCCACAGCACGATCCTCAGATCGCCATGACGTCTCGGATTCATCAGAATCCTCGCCTGCTTTCGGCATGGCGGGCATGGCAAGCTGGATGTGAACCTTCTGTATGCTGCAATCGATGCTGACTTGATGCCAGTACCCAGTTCATTGAATGAACCCGTGGCGGTGCTCTGCAGCTACTAGGTATCGACACATCCCCTGTAATCCCTGAAAAAATATGGAAGTGTCTTGAGCAACTTCTCCAACGCGTGCAATCGTCGGCGCAAGAAGCCCTAAGCCACAGACACACACACACACACACACACACACACACACAGACAGACACACAGACACACAGACACACAGACACAGACACAGAGACACAGAGACAAAGAGACACAGAGACACACACACACACACACACACACACACACACAGACAGACACAGACACAGAGAGACACAGAGACACAGAGACACAGAGACACAGAGAGAAAGAGACACAGAGACACAGAGACACAGAGACACAGAGACACAGAGACAGAGAGACAGAGAGACAGAGAGACAGAGAGACAGAGAGACAGAGAGACAGAGAAACACAGAGACACAGAGACACAGAGACACAGAGACAGAGAGACACAGAGACACAGAGACACAGAGACAGAGAGACACAGAGACACAGAGACAGAGAGACAGAGAGGACAGAGAGAGAGACAGAGAGACAGAGAGACAGAGAGACAGAGAGACAGAGAGACAGAGAGACAGAGAGACAGAGAGACAGAGAGACAGAGAGACAGAGAGACAGAGAGACAGAGACCCGCGCACGCGCGCGCGCGCGAAACAACACCCCTGCAGTCTCACGGCTGCTTAACAATGGAAGCACCGGATTAACTTGATGAGCCCGTGCTGGTACCACACCCCACCCTACCCCACCCCACCGGACTGTCACCCTCCTGCCCACTGACTGCATTGGTACTACGTATCTATAGTGCTGGTTCCTTCAGTTCAGTGCTGTCCATTGCTGTCAATCGACAGCCGCTGCCGATTGAAACACGTGCCTCAACAACTGCCCTAGAGTTACGTAGGGACTCGGTCAATACCGTTTGTATAATATGTACCACTCACATGTGCAAGTTTGGAAGGGATCTCAGCTGGACCGTTGGACGCTCAGACTTTTGACGCGGCAAGCCTTGTCCCCTTCACCTTTTGCCCACAGCCTGGCTCAGGTCAGCTGAGAGCGTCGCAACCTGAAAACAGGAAACAAAGCCCGGAAAGCAGCCGTTGTTTCCCGTGCGTTCCACGGCTCGCTCCTCTTGTCTGCTTTTTGTTTGCCAATGTGTGTCGCAGTGGCTTCAATGGGTGTACATGGGTGTACCGACTCAGCCTGGCCTTGAGGCGCAGGTTTCGTAGAACTCGTCTGTCTGCCTTGGGCGAGCACAAGATTCACAAGAATCCTTCAACCCTTTGCATCCCTTTGCCGTGCACCCTTGCCTTGCACTCTGTCGGATCTCTCGACCCTTTGAAGCTTCGGTTCGACTCGAAGACTGTCAAATCTGCGATGTGGAGCTCCTGAACCTTCAGAGCGGGGCCCATCAAACGGAATCAAACGTCTCAGGTCGTGGGTCTGAAGAAGGTTTAGGTGCACTGTGAAAAAGCTAACTGTGAAGACTTGGCCCCCCCTTCTCCTTCTCCCTCTTTCTTCATGATCTCTTAAGTAGTTAATCTCTTCGGCATTCTTCGGCACCTGCAGCGCCTCGAGCAGGGGTGTGACGGCGGTGGCCTGGCAGCCACACGGCGTGAACCGCTGAGAATGAGAAGCAAACGGGCTCAATCTCACAGCGTCAGTGTGCGTGCGTGCGTGCGTGCGTGCGTGCGTGCGTGGGTGGGTGGGTGGGTGGGTGGGTGGGTGTGTGCGTGCGTGCGTGCGTGTGTGTGTGTGTGTGTGTGTGTGTGTGTGTGTGTGCTAGTTAGTCACTCAGTTAGTTAGTTAGTTAGTTCGTTAGTTAGTTACTTCCTCAGTGAGTTAGTTAGTTAGCTGGTTGGTTAAAAACGGTTAGTTAGCCAGGTAGTTAGTTAGTCAGTTGGTGAAATATCGTTAATTTGCTAGTTAGTTAGCTAGTTGGTTAGTTAGTTAGTTAATTAGTGGAAGGTGCGCCACATGTGATGTTGGCATTATTAATTACGTACTGCTTGGTTGCAGAGAAGTTTATCGAGACTCGTTCCCGAGGCCCCGCGGAACTTTCATGGCGGGGGATGGCAATTCATGATGGATGGGAATGCTGGCTGCTGGAGTCACGGACAACACGAAGAAGACGTTATAAAGACGATCACAAACATACACTAGGAGTCTCCGGGCTCGTGTTCAGTACCGCACCAGCGCATCTCCGGCGTCGCCCTGGCAAAGTGAATTTCGCAACGCAATGCAACGCACATATTTAGGTGACAGAGAGGGATTTCCGAATGCCATATGCCATCAGCATTTTCCACCGAACACTGCAGCAAACTTCCCCATGCATTGCAGTCGTAGTGCTGCATCATGTTGCGTCATGTTGAAGATTGCAGACGGCAACAGGCCTCCACGCAAAGGTGTGCGCCCACAAGCCTGCACCCAGCATTCCGTCAGTTTCAGTTCTTCCTTTATTTTGCTTACCCGCTTTCGTCGTTCTCAAGTTGCGCGTCGTACCTCAGGTCAAGCACTTTTAGGTGCCGTCCCAGGGAGGAAAGGTAGCTCCACCACGAGACCTGTGACAGAACCCTAGTGCTGGACACAGCTTGAGGTACTTGAGCAAAACTTAACCAATGTGAGATCATGAGTTTGAGCGCATGCGATCCCAAGACAATGGCTCGGCCCACCAGCGTCTGGACCTGGCTTCCACACGCTTTTGGCCCTTGGGGGTTCCCACCACAAAAGCGCGGGCTGACAAAGAAAGGATCCAATTCGATCTCTGACAAGTTCACCCAGCAGCTCCGCAGAGCAAACCTGGAGAACTTATGCCCGCGCAAGACTTGGCACAAGGAATACGCCAGCCAGCATGCCACTCAGCACCGTGCCGCCCCCAGAAGGGTTGAACCTAACAGCATGGTGCCGCGCTTTGATTGCGCGTGCTCTCGGCATCTCTGGGGAAGAGGCGTTGCACCCGGCTATCCGGAACGTAACTCTTGACAGGGCGACTGCCTGGGTGGAACATTGTGTGGAATCTGAGAAGACTGGCTCCAATATGGTCCAACTCATCCAGTTCCCCGCGCCTTGGTCCGCAGGCGCAATTCCCGCTGCAGCAACGAACCCAGGATGACTTCTCCAGCCTGGCCACCGCGAGCTCTGCAACGATGCGCCCCTTAATTCTTTAGATTGCCTACTCTCACACTGTACTATGAACTTGTGGAAAGACCAGCCGTCGCAACAAACCCTGGACAGTAGCATGTCTGTCTTGGCTGTTTTGCATCAACAAAGAGCGCGACGTATATGCACTTCACGGGTATGCAACTTCCGAACTGTAGAAACCAGAGTGTTGCAGGCAGCATTCGGACATTCAAGAGGCAAGGGGATGGCGTTTTATTGGGGGGCCCCTTGGGCAGAACTCTTAGGCAGAGCTGTTAGTCTGTTCAAGTTGGGGTCGCCCCGCCACTGCCAGCAGTGCGACAGCAGACACCAGCCGAAGAATGGGCCTTTGCTGAAACCCAGCTTCGACGGGAGAAGACATGACAAGAAGCAAGCAAGCCATGTTGCTTCTCCAAGGATTCTAAGGAATGCGTCAGTGGTTGTGTGGTTGCTCGGCTTGACGACTGAACAACGAAGTTTGTGTTAACGGCGGGACTTGTGCGAAATCCTTGCCTTATGTGCTCCTCCTTGCCTCGGCCGAAAGGCGTCTAGAAGAAGCACACCTGCTTTCCTTCCCCCGCTTGATCAGGAGAAACCGCTCCCACAGTGCTGTCAAACGTGAAAATGACGTGAAAACATCCGCGACCCCCTTGGGCCTTCCGGGATCCCCCTTCCCCTCCTGAAGAAGCCCCTGCGACTTCCGACGAACAACCTTCTGACCCCCCCTAAACCCAAGCCTCCCTTCTCTACGTGGTTTATGGGTCGGCGCTCTCCGTGTCTTCTTCCTCGACCCACGAGGTAGGTCAACTTGGTGAGATGCTATGCTGTTATGCTATCGTGCATCATGAATTGTATGCTGAGAGCATACGAAGATCACGCTGCACTTACTTCCCGTGGCGCAAATTGAAGGGAGTTCATACTCTGCCGGAGGCTTGTGCTGGTATTACCTGGTATCCGCTGGTATCCCTGTGCTGTGCGTTGCAACTGCTGGGCCCGCTGCGGTCGCAAGGGGAGCACACTGGGAGACACCTGTCAAATATCTGACACACTCAAGACTTCAGACGAATTAAGGCTTCAGAATGCTCGGAAGCAGCAACAACCTTGAATGAACCTTACCGCTGCCACCAGAAAATTCTCCATGAGATGTCGAAAGAGCTTCCGGAAAAGCTTTGCGGCAACATTGTTGGTTTGCTGCTCTTCTGTGGCTGCTGCATACGGTTGGTCGGACCGTTGGACCCTATTTGGCAAAAACAAACCAAAACAAAAACGCTCATTTGACAGATCAACGTGTGGCAAAGACACTCAAAGTGACTAAAGTCTTTTGAACTGTCAGCGTACGCACAGGACGCTTGCTGACCCATCGCGATGCCCACGCGCCTCGGCCTCTGGAAGGCCTTCCCGTGAGTCCTGCGAGTGATTCTAAACAAATTGACAGAGAAGCGTCAGGGAGGCAGGCTCCTGTGCCCAGGCCAGTCCAGCAAGTGAGAACATGACCTGCCAAGGTGGCGAAACACACACAACCGTTGGGTTACAAGCTTTCGACGGTGTCTGTCACTCGTTGCTTTTGTTTGCATCAGCTCTGAGCGCGGTCGGCACTCGGCACAACCCTTTCAGGGTCGATGAAAGTGCCTGAATCTTCGCACCGGAAAAGCCCTTTTTTGAAAAGGACGCAAGGAAAACGGGTTTTCGTGCTAAACTTGTGCTATGCAGGTCACTGTCGAAGCCTCATTTGGCCAAGCCTCATATCGCTGACGGCGTTTCGTACTCGCGAGCACGCGATATAGAGAATGAGACTGGGGGAAGGAAGCAAGGGAGCGAAATAAAGGCAGAAGCCTGATTAGCACTCACATCCTCCTTTGGGTCTCCAGATTCTTGGTCGCTGGCGGAAGGAGTCAGCCCAGGTCTTTGCCAGAAAGTGGAGCATCTCCTGCGAACACGGCAAACCGATGGGCCACTTCATCCCTCGAGTTGTTGCCGCTGCAGCATCTTTTCATCTCTCCAGCGGCGCAACTGATATTTGTGTTGATTTTGTGTTGCTTTGTCTGCATTTTTGCTTGGACGTTGGAACATGTGGGAACCTGAGGTCGAAATGGCCCGAAGGAAGAACACGATGCACCCCTTGTTCAAGCGGCGAAGCATCGGCGTGCTGGTGCTGGCACATGCCGCCACATTCATCAAGAGGCAGCTTGCAGCGAACTTGAAACCGCGGCATGGGTCTCCTCCAGATCGATGGTCTGGTCACCGTTAGCATCAATTGCTTTGAAGAGATCTATCAGCTTGTCTGTGGGGACCTCAGTGGCAGAGATATGAGACTGCCAGGGGAGAGCAGGGAACTCGGCATATATCTGGGTCGCATGCAGTTGCTGGGGCGCACTGCTCAAAAGCTGTCAAAAGCTCCTGCAAAGGCGCAGCATGTGCAGTGCCAGTTTTGTCCAGTATGCATTGTGCCGCACTGCCAGCTTGCGCTTGGCTTTGCTGCTCCCTCCATTCCCTCTTGGCTGCATGGCTCGGCATGGCCCCGCTTTGCCCCGTTCTTCGATACTTGAACTTGCAGTGCGCATTGCCGTTATGTTTTTAACACCATCCTGAGAACAATCAATAGGTCTGTGGTGCTTTATGGCCAGTGCACACACCATAGTTAGGAGGAAAACCATGTGACATGATTCTCGCCTCCCCCATGATCCGACGCGATGTTGAGTTGCCAGGCCAAACCCTCGAAAAACCTCTCAAAGAAGATTCGTGGCGACGATTAAGTTCTGCCTGGGAGGGGCCTCGGCCCCGACTCCTAGGTGGCCTCTTTGCGATCAGCCGAGTTGTCTTTTCTCACATGGCCCAACGGCGTCGATGTGAGCTTGCGGGCTTGGGGATCCCAAGCCTTCCCAGCCCCCCCCCACAGGGGCTAGAGGAACCAATTCAAGAACATTCAACAAATAGAAACTGCATTTCTGAACAGGCTCCTGCTGGTCGATGGCGCCGCTTTGGTCACGGTCGAAGAGCTGGAAGGCCTCGCGCAGGTCCTCAAGTCCTCGCAAAGGGTCGCAAGCCTCTCCCTGCAACGGAAATGCAAGAAGCCAAGCCGTCCAAGTCTTGACACTACACCCTCACTACACCCGTCTGGCCTGGCAGCCCAGCTTCCTGCGTCGCAAACTCTGAATCGAGTCGAGCTCTTGAAGCGAGTTTTGTTTTTTGCAGCTTTTCATTTGGTGAACCTGGTTCGGGTTTGTGAAGCACCCACTCTCAGTTCCGTGTCTCGGTGCCTTCACGGCATCCAGGTAGGCTGCCACAAAGTCCGCGTACGTCAGCTCATTTGGGATACGTTCCAGTGCCTGCGCACAGAATATACAAACAACGCTTCTTGTTGCGGTGCAGCTCTTCCTACGAGTACGAGGCTTTAATGAGAATGCCTTCTCCGATGCATCGGGCAAAAGGCCGAAAAGCTGTGTGAGAACCTCGTCGCTACAAGAGCTCTGCCACACAAAAACATTTTAAAATTGTACGGATATTGTAGTCACAAGGTGTTCAAGGGAAATGAAAGTTTGCGTGCTGCAGGCGGGCTAGGATTCATGGCATGAGGATGTCCGAGATTTCGGGAAATTTAGAGGCTTATCCTCAGGAGGCGACCTTCCGCATGTTGCTGTAGGACACAGTCCCTGTGCCATCATAGTCGTAGAGCTTGAAAGCGTTCCTGGGCTCCACAATCGCGGCCAAGCTCCCGATGCAAATTGGAGGCACCATATTGAATGCCATCGTCGAGCCGGGGAGCTCCAGCTGTCGTTGATTCAGGGGCACCTGCGCCTCCTTGCCTTATTCCACGAAAAACTTTCGGGACTTTCGGGACATGACATGTATTGCAACGCAATTGACCGTCTTCTGTGCCTGCTAGGGAGAGGAACCACTCCCTGGCCAATTGCTTCATGGTGTGCAGCCGTGACCTCGGGAACGATATATGCAGGTTGCAAGTCCAGGTTCGTGTAACATGGCGTTTTGAGGCACGCACCTGCAACGGAACTGAGCGACTATCGGCACCTCAGCTTGATCCGCACCTTGCATATATCTTGTTTTGGCCACTTGCTAGGAGTGTGGCGTGGTCGGACGGCTGCTCATCCTTCACAGGGCCACAAAAAAAAAACACCCCCGTCATCTTTCGCTCTAACCAGCTGAGTCCGAAGCATTAGGGATCGGCTGTTCTGGCGAGACATCTGGAATCTCCTGTGTGACATCAGACGGTGCAGAGAGCCAATTGATTAAGCGTTAAGATACTCTATAAGTACGTTTCGAGCCCGTTGCTGTGACCGGAAGACTCGCGAGAAGCAAGACCCAGTCCTGCACATCAACCAACTCCAGCCTTTGAGATTGGTAGAGGATTGCGTCGATCCGCATGCACCTGGCAATCAGGTCAGGCTGTGTACATCCGAGGGCCTCAAGGCGCACCTGGCCATCGTGACGCTGGTAACCTTGGGAAAGGGAAGCTGGATCTGTGTAGGAAAAATTCGCATGTACTCGCATGAGCATCGCATGCGCTGCCCCGAGCGCGTGGCACCCGTAGGTGCATCCGCGCAATCAAAGGTGAAGGGGTGCAGCTGCACCTCGGAAAATTCTGTGCAGACAGTCATGTTCAGCATGCTTCAGCAGGAGCAGGAGCAGGAGTCTTGACGGGTATGCTGCGACGGCTGCGTCTGCACCTCCTGGTTGAGCAGTGAGATGGTGTTCGCGATGCCGCGGAGCCGGCCGAAGGACGTGCAGTTCAGGTCCCCTGTGAGGACCACGGGAGCCTCTCGAGCACCTTTCGGCACAAGAAGTCTTGCAAGAGGTGACATGGAGGGCGAACATGGGCGAACAGCATTGACAAGGAACAAGGCTTGACACCAATCACATGGCTTTCCTTCAATATCAAAACCGTACAATCTACGTGACAAACATCTGTTGGGAGCCGCGAGCCGAATCCGCAATTAAGAAATTAGCGGGTTCTTCAGCCCGTGGCACCACAGCCTCAGCCTCATGCTCGGCCACGGTTCCACGTTCCAGCGTCGCGGCGTCGGCGGGCAACAAAAATATTTGCGATGTAACGACGCATGGGTGATCCCACAGCGAGGACAGTGACGAGGATCGGTCCGGACGCTTACGGACCACTGCAGTAGTTAATTTAGTAGCTGTCACCAAATGGTGTGTGCTCCTGTACTTCTGAGGGCAGAACGAAACCACAAAACAGGTGCCCAGAGGCTTGCTTGTCATCCCTTGCGAAAGGGGAAGACTTGAGTTCAGGAACCAACAGCGGCGACAGCAACGAGGATCGCGACCTGCACCTGCCCGATGCTTGACCAGGACACGTCCGATTCAGATTTCAGTCACTGAGGCGACAATTTGCCATCACCTCATGATTCCAGAGCCCCGCTTGAAGCTGTACTGCCTCATTGATCACCTGAGACCTGAATGCAACCATAAGCCTCAGAAATCTCGCACCCGAGATACCTACAGACATGTTAGTGAAGCAGCTGCAATTGTTGCTTGACACCGTGTTTGATGCAAGACTTGTGACACTTTGTGACACATGGACTCCATTGGACTTGGTTTCTTCGCGTACGAGTATCGACACGTTGCCTACAACGACAACCCGACAAGAGCCCGCCACGAACCCAACAACAGTGACAACCCGGGAACACAAGCCCAATGAAGCTTCTGAGATGCTTAAAGCTTCTCAGTTTCTCAAAGGGCTTTCCATTGCCTCCCAAACTTCCCCAAGCTCCACAGCTCCGCAGTTTGTGACTTGGAATGAGGTGCAGGGACGTTGCACATCCTGCTCCCTATAGATCACGCGCAGGGATCGCGACTGCCGCCCTAAGCTTGGGATACATGGATGCGCGAGGGATTAAGTCGCTTTGCGGTTGGCAGTGGCCGGCGCTCATCAGTGATTTCACGGCACGCCGCCTCTCGGCTTCCGCCCCCACCAATTGGCTTGTCTTGTAGACGGAGCGGGCCACGGGTGAGTTCTCAACAAAACCACCCAGCCCGTTGACGATCACTGTGAAACATCCGCCGAGGCCCCTCGGGCCGAAGGTGTATAGGTTGTGAGAACAGGCACCCCTCTCCAAATCCACCCCCCACACCCAAAGCCAATTTTTTGGGACCCCTTTCCCCCCCCCCCCCTACCCCCTCCCCCCCTACTGCCAAGTGACGGAGCGCCCGTGGAAGCGCAGCCGCCCCATGCTCGCCGAGCCCGAACCAAGCTACGTGCACTGCCCTGGACGCCTATGCGGATGCCGCGAATATGCGCCGGGCGCTGCGCTGGGCCAGGCCGAGGCGGGTCGATTAGCGTTAAAATTAGGTACATGTTGAACGTTTGGTCCTTGAGCTGTGTTTGGTTGATATGCTTGGCGTAATAATGTTGATACATCTTTATATACATTTCTCACATATATGTTTCTATATATATATATATATATATATTATATGTGTGTGTGTATCGTCATTGGTTCATATCATGACGTGCGCAACAGGAGTTGCAGCAAGCTTGCAACATACGGATTCCTCGCTGCTGTCTGCAAGAAGTACCCAATCGAGGTCGAGGTTCTCAAAGAAGATGGGAGGTGCTACCCAAAACGGGAAAAGGCATGAGATAAGCAGGCCTACAAGGGTGGGATGGTGCACACTTGGCATGAGGGTAGGAGGGGAGGGAGGGGGCAATTTAGCTTGTAGCAGGGTGTGCGCTTGCACAAGGATTGTACGATTGCAATTTTAGGATTCGACCCAGATTCAGCTCTGATAGAAGCAACTGCTTGACAGAAGCAGCAACTACTCAGAAGCACTGAAAAGACAGGAGCACATGGATGCCCCTGTGAGCTTTCCCATGACTTACACATTTCCGACCTTGATCCACATATCGAAAAAATATCGGTTCACACGGAGATGTCTGCGCGCGGCTTTCTGCCTCTCTGATTTTCCCTCCACCCGAAATTCCCTCTTCCCATTGTTGCACCGGAGGAGGCCGGGAAGGAGTTCACAAAGTCCGCCAGGGCACGGAGAACCTCTTTCAAACTGCAAGAGCGGTGCGTTGATGTTGACTCACCGTCTACTTCCAGGGGTAGCAACTGCTGGTGGCCTGGCCAACCTGCCGGGCTCGCAGCATGTCCTCCACTGCAGATCACTGAACTGCATGTGAAAGCACTGGTAAATTGTAAAACTTACGGACTTAGTTGCTGCACGTATTGCAAACTCGTGCAGATCCCACTGGGCCTGAGTTGGGTCCTCTGGATTTCGTTGCAGGTGCGTCGAGACCAAGCAGATCTTTTGCTTTGTCAGCTTGGTCTCCAGCAGTGCCACGACCTCTGAAACGCGAGACATCGCAGGCTCTGTTGGCCACTCAGCCGCGCTGCTTCACGAAATCTCACAGTTATAGAGTTATTCTCTCAAGACCGAGCCGCAGCGATTCGGTCCTTGACCAGCTTTTGCCGTACTGGGCAAAGTTTGTCGACAAACTCCACCGATGTCTCCTTGACGAGCTCGAACCTCACTGTATAATCTTACAAAATGATACATTCACAAACGTAGCTCGAAGTAGTTCCCGCGCGCTCTGTTCACTTCAATCACTTCTGCCCAGTTCTGCCCTTCGCGTGCGATAGCCCAACTTACCGATGTGCGTCAACTGTCCGCGTCAGAAACTGCCCTCTCTCAGCGCTGAAAGATGAGCACAGTGTTCTGCAATGTTCTGATCAACAAACTGCCGGGCTCCTCGCAGGGACCTTGGGCAGAAGTGGCACGAGAGCTGTGGGAAAGGACGTGATTCGAGTGATTCGGAGTGTTGTATAGGCCCTTTAGGCCAGGTCAGGCGCTGGTGCAGCCGTATCTGTATGGAGCTTGGCACGATGTATTTCTGGGCCCGGGCCGTCGCCACGCCACACAGCAGCCATCGTCACCTCTCTTCAACACATACCAGTAGTAGTTCGGCTATGTTCGGCTATGTTCGGCTTTAACTCGTGTTAAAGGCTGAGGCCCCAGGCTCGACGGCCGTGGCCGTTTGCGCCACCTGAGAAGCTGAGAAAGGGAGAGACTGAGATGACAATGGTGAGAATGATGACACGAGCATGAGTAGGGCAAATGTGTTCTGTGATGCGCTGGGCCACGTGGAGTCGTAGCCCATAGCTGCCAGCGCTGGCCGGAAGTGGTCATTGTAGTGGTCACACTCCACCAGACTCAGCACGTCGCAGTCCATGGCCTCAACAGCTACGACATATCTTCCAGTGCTCTCAAACCTTTGCTCATACAGAATCCCTTGTTAGAGGCTCTTGTGCATCTCACATGAGAAACGTTGAGGAATGTTGAGAAAGGATGCTTCAAAGGGCAGATTTGTAGAACTATGCAGCCAGAAATCGGAGCGTTGCATCTATGTATTTTGTAGTAGCACGCACCAGGTTTCGACAACATCCGACAACAAAACCTTTGTCTTTTGGGAAGAAAAGAACCTGCACTGCGTCATGGCCTTATATACATATGTTTGAAAAGAAGAAGAACCGTCCCAGTCCCCGGCTCGAATCTGCTCCAGAAGCCGGTCCTTGCGCACCTCCAAAGAAATTCATTCATTAGGCAGTTGCGAAAGGCGAAAAGAGAAAACGGAACAGACACCCGGTCTTTCGTGCTTTTTGTGTCCACAAGCTGTCCGTGCCTTTCCTGTGCTCGGGCCCGCCTCCCATGCAAAGCATCGTTCATGCACCGCCTCCACGGCTGCGATCTCCTCCGCGGACAGCACGCCCCTGGCGAGCGAAGCTCCACATCGTAGTGCAACAAGGCCCGAGGACATTCGGAGGGTGAGGTCACCGGCAAAATTCTTAGTAGGCTCACGCGGGGCCTGACGTAGTTGGGCCAGCCTTGGGTTGCGGACAAAGGGATTCTGTGTGATTCCGATGGACTCCGTCCTTTTTGCTTTTTAACATCCCACCAAGGAGAGAACGTGAGAGAACCGAACAGGGGACAGAGCGAGAGAGAGAGAGTAGCGAGTCAGTCCCTATCAATAGTGGAAAATGGTGGAACCGGCCTGGGTTGGCAGGTCTTCCATCGGCATGGCGCTCGCCATGCAGCCTTGGGGTCACCACAGAACCAAAGAAAGAACTTGTGTGCTTCTGCCGCCTGGCCTGAAGATCTCCCGCCTTCTGTCCTCAAAGCAGAGCAAGCAATCAAACTAATCAAACACGCGCTGCCAAAGATCGCGTTGGGCGGCGTTGGGCTTGACTTGGCATGGACTGGCGTCCGAGAAACGCTGCTCCCTTTAGCGACGATTGCTGCAGATTCGCACTCTCAGCCCTACCCGACGGCCGAAGAGGCTGCAAGCTCAATGCTTAAGGCTTAAGAGTCTTAAGAGCGTCTTCAAGCCTCTCACCTCGCTACTGCAAACGTGACTTCTTGCGCAGCTATGCCGCTATGCACAGATTCTTAGCAAAACAACATCTCCACACTTTGTTCCACAAGGCTTCTCGGGACACTGATGGCTTTTTGCTGGAGGGTCCTTGTCTACATGGTACCAGAACGCAGAACAACGTTCGCTGATTCGTTGAAAGGTGCTCTGCATCGTCTAGATGAGAAGCTCAACAATATAATGGTGCCAGCCGCTCGGGAAAGAAACCGGCCCCACAGGCGAACATGATCCATGACCGACGGTGAAAGCGGGCAGCCTCGTCAATGTCCACCCCGTAGAGGAACCAGGGCTCCGTGTTGCTGCCCATGTATCCAGCCAAGATGTTGTACTGCCCCACCTCGATCTGCACAACGATTCTGCAAAGCTTGCGCGCGGCAGGGCCCGAACGTGCAGTCATTGTGTCTACTTCGTTGGAAGAAGTGAATAACGCGAGTATCATATCCACTCTGGCCGAGGCCGCTGCAGTGAACTCCAAGGGGTGCCGTTGCAGGACTCTCTGAAGGGCCTCTGAGACTGCCCTAACGCAATGCTAACCTTCCGACCGAACAGACAATGTGCCTCCAACTGCCCTCGGGTCTCCTGCCAAAGAGGTGAGTTATGGTGACATATGAGGTGGGTGACTGTGACTTATTGGGGACACACAAAAGGCCCGAGATGAGGTCTCTCCAACCTTCAGCTCGGAACGGAGAACTTCGCTTTCTCCGGGGTCTCCCGGCACCGCAGACTGCAAAGATGCCAGGAAGGCCTCGTAAGTTCATACGGCACTTAGCGACAGGCACATCCCGAGAGTTTAAGCTAGTAGTTTAAGCTGCAGCTGATTACCAAGACCAATCATATTCACTCTAAAGGTTTGTGCCCCTTGGGCTCTTTGGGACATGGGCCAATAAGTGCTGAGTCTTCTCCATAAACGTCCCCACAATACATAGTGAGTATACCACGTCTGCCTCTTGGAGCATTGCCGTCCTGTCTATCGCTTTGGTTGTTCAGTGGACAGTGGCTGTGGGCGGACATAATCCCCCACCCCTCCGGTCGGCACTAGGAGGGGGCTCTAGCCCCCCCGCCCCCCGCCCCCCCTTCTGCATTCCACCACCCCCAGCCTCATCTCCATGCTATTCCCACACCGCCTGTGCCTTCATGCCCCGCCACCCTCTCCGCCGTCATCTCCACGCTCCCACCCCCTCCCCCCCACTCCAGCCCCTTTTGCTTTCCTTGTGCCACCGCCCGACACTGGCGCCAGCCTTTAAATCGGGGCAGCGCCCAAAGGGAGCTCATCACGAGCATCAGCGGGTTCAGTCCGGGACCCCCAAGCGCGCATCACATCAGCAGTCCCAGCGCGGGACCCCGGGCGTGCATCATCAGCATCAGCGGCTCCAGCCTTGGATGACATGGCAGGTTTCAAGCCTTTTTAGCATTTTTAAGGTTGCGGCTTGGGGTTTTTGAGGCATTCGGGTTTTGAGGTCTTTAAGCTCAGGGTCTATATAGGGTTGAAAGGTCATGGCTTTGACATGACCCCGGTGCCAAACCCGTCAGACTGTGAAAGCCTACAGCTGAGCGCGCGCGCCCCCCCCCCCCCCCCCCCCTGCCCGGTTTGCTGCGGCATCGGCAGCAGCCTGTAAGAACAACTCTCCCGGAGCTTCTGCCTGCGCTGCCCGCCCATGGGCGCATCTAAATAAATAATCATAATCTCCTGCTACGTGCGCTCGGCCCTGCGCCAAGCTGGAGCCGGCAGTTTAAATCAGTTGTAGCCTTCCCCTCTTTACATGTGCATGGCGAAATCTACGCCCACCTCGTTCTGTGACCTTTTTGCGACTTTTGTGTCCATTCGGGGTTTGAAGTGAACAAATACGTTGCAGACAGCTCAAATTGAATTTCAAGGGCGATTTCTCATGTCTTCGAGCCTGGTAGTCTGTGAAGGTGCCAACGGCGAATTCCTGCAGGAGCACTTCCCAGTCCTGGAAAAGAGTACACTGAGTACACGCCAGCGAGCAAACCAAACCCACAAACAAAAGCCAAACGGATTTCCGCGAAGAACAAAAACCATGCCAGGGCCGGACCGACTCCAGGTCCGGCAAGATCTTGGTAAGCACATTCCTCAAGTGACTCGTGGGGATCAGGTTGGACTTCTTCGGGTCAAAGCGCGCCAAGACATCGCGCAAGGCGTCGAATGGCCCATGCATTCTGCAACACGCAACTCTATAGCAGCTAGCAGATGTTCACATCCCATACACACATCTCTGTCGTGATGTTGGTTGCACGCCACATGCGAATCACCTACTGCTTTCCCCACAGGCAGAGCATGGCTAAGTAAGATGGCGCGTCTTCTGTGAGCCACGAAAGCAAACAAGCACGTGACAAAGCTTTGGTCGCGAAGCAGGTTCGTCACTACAATGACATGCGCTCCCACAACTGGGCAGCGGCACAAGGAAAGTCAGCACAGGATCTGGCCTGCCATGGAGGCTGACAGATTCAGCATGAGCCAAGATGACCCAAATTGAGCCGGGAAAGCCAAGTTACGCCGGCAAGCCAACTTGCCTTGCGTTCACAGTTCTGCTCCTGCCAACATGGCACGAAACTACCCCATGATCACATCAGATCTCGCCGGATATGTTGCAGAATTGCCAGGCCTCAAGCAATGGTCTCTTAAACTGGATCTCCATACAGCCTTGCAGCCTTGCAGAGGGGCAGCAGTGCCGCAACATGCAATGCCTGGAAGTTCATGCTACCAGAAGGCGCGGCCAGCCTGTGAATGCCTTGATTCGTCCTTTTCGTCTTGCCCTTCCGTCACCCAATACGTTCAGAGCCAGTGGAAGGCTGCGAGCGATCAGCTCGTCCAAGCCACATCACCAATATCACACCGACATGCAGCCACAGCATATCGTGCTGCATCACTGTCCGAACACTTCCCCGACACGATCCGCACGACACCTGGTCAAGTCATTCCCGGAGTGTAGCTGCATCTGCAGTATCCCCCACGATTCTCGAAGTGTGCCTTTAAGGACGAGCAGCCTGAGGTTGGCAAGTGCAAAGAACACAGCATCACAGCTTTGATCTCCGCGGTCTCTTTCAGATATCTCATGAAACAATCTGGATGTCAGGGTCCCATGTTAGAGCCGTCGCGCCAGTGTGAGACTGCAACTTGCTGCGACGAACGCATACGAACGCTAGGTGCAGCACTGAAGCCGTGATGCAACATTGCTAAGCTTCATTAAGCCATTAAGCATTCTGCACGTGCAAAGGCGTTGCAGCTGTGGCAGTCTTGCCACAGGAGAAACGCACCGAGACCTAGAGCCGAGGGAGCATCTCTGCCGTCCGCGTTGCGAAGGCCTTGCCAAACTTAGGAATCCATGCAGTTTGTCGCTTCTAACTGTCACTTGTACCGACTCTGCTCAGTCTGGGTGAAGCCAAGTTTCTCGAATGTCCTCTTCGGACTGTGATTCTTGCATTGCGTTTCGTCGTGAGGGGTACGACGTTTCCAGGCCCCAAGGGTTCGGAGAACCTGGTCCTGACCCTCAGGAACACACTCGGCGGCTTCGACCGAGAGAATGTTCGCCTGCATCAGGAGCTGCAGCGTCAGGATGCTGCGCATTCAGGAGGCACGAGTTTGCCAAAGCTGGTCGGGTTTTCAAATCTCCACATGTTGGTACTGAGTGATTGGGCGTTTGAAGTCTGACTGGCACGGGATCTTCAAGCAGAAACAGCAAGGTCCTGGTGTTCGGCTCTTGGTTCACGTGATGCTCCTTGACTTGTTGCGGTAGTGCTTGTTGAGTTTACTGCTGCTTGGCGCAGGTGCCTTGTCTTTGCTACCAGCTCGGCACGCACGTTGCAACGCTGCGGACACTCTCCAAGCCGTTGCTACCACTCAGATTCTAACAGTAGCAAACAGCATGATCGTGCGTCACCTGACTCTTGGCTGACATCTCCGAAGAAGCGGCTTAGCGCTTGCCGCGCAACGCCTGCTGGCGATGGCTGAAGGAACGTGCTTCAGATGATCGAAAAAGTTTTAAAGGGCTCCTCGCCTTCCTGAGGCCTTCAAGTTGGAGGACTCCCGCATGGAGCTGGCTCGCCGAAGCTTCGCCTGCTGAAATTCAGCTCCTTCGAGGCGCCGGAATCCCAGATTTGCATCTTCTGCGCATGTTCTACAACTTTGCTGTGGAGAGTAGAGATCTCGCCGGGCCGGATTGCGAAGTCTAGGCCTGGAACGACGCGCGCGGAAACAAAAAAGGGCGCAAAGAGCAAAGAGATGCAATCAGAACGTCTCAAGGATGTGCCTTACTTCCTGCATTCCGGATGATCTTACAAGGCTGGAGAAGACTCACCTGAAACAGAACTGAACATAGCGCAGCGATGAATCTGCTACCGCATGCATTGCAGAAGCTCAGCCACCCGTGATGCAAACTGCATCAAATGCAGCCTTCTAAAGAGATCCTTGCCTGAGTTGCGAAGTGCATGCTGTCACAAATAAAGCAACCCCGCGTTTACACATTGGATTCTTGCTGCAGGTTGCAGTCGTAAGGAGAGTGCCCAACTTCTGCGTGCGGAATCTCGTGCGGATCGCAGCTCGGCTAGACTCGTGTTGAGAAGGCGAGTTTGGAGCACGAGATCAGGCAATGCCTGGCAACGATGAATTCGGACGTTAAAGGCACACGCTTCTGCTAGGCATGAGGAAGCCGGCGGTAACCCTTCCCGTCCCTGTCCCCGCGTTTCCTCTGGCGACCTGGGCACCCATGTAACCCTGTAGCTGTACAATTTGGCTGCAGGCGGGATTCATCTAAATCATGGTTGACATGTTTTGCTTCACAAAACAATATAAACGTGAAGTGAAACGCATGAAGCGAAGCGGTAAGCATTGTGAGCTGTCACTGCGCTGTCACTGAGCGGTCGCATGTGGTCACTCGCACTGGCCAGGCAAGGGCCAGGCTTGGTCCACGTTCTTTAGCCCGTTGTCTTCCACAGGCATGCTGTTCAAGGCCACAGACAACATGTAAGGCCTCTTAGGTTTATGCTTTGGTGAACATTCAACTCCGCCTCGTTTGGCCACATCAGCCAAGTGTTGCTCCAGTTGTCTCTCTGACTTCTCGTTCTTCATGATGCTCCCCAGCAAGTCTTCAGATTGAACGAACTCAGCCACACGAGACTCGAGCTCGGCTCTACGCTGCTGCCGTACTGCCAGGCATGAGCGTATTTCTCGAATGTGCACAGCGGGAGGTGCCTCAGATGCAGCGAAGCCGGCGGACTTGGGGCTCCCATGGCCGCTGACAGCGCCTTGCAGCTCCGGCTCCAGGTGTGCCAAAAGCGACCCATCGGTTTGGCACGTGTCCTCTTGCACCGCCAACGGATCAGGCTCGCCGCCACCGAAATGATCTCGTGGTTTTGGCTCCACGTGTAAGCTTCCGGGTGTGAACTTGCGCAGCTGTGCGGCTGGGGTGATGCCCTGTCGCATGGTCGTGAGAGAGGGGCTTCCGTACAGCTGGCTCTCGCTGATGCCGTCCGCTTGGCATCCTCCCTGATGCGCGGCCGCCAGAAAGCTCCGCAACTGCGCCGCTGGACTTGCCATTCGAGACGCCCATCCTTACATCAGTCAGAAGCCGCCCAAGATACCAAAGCACAGTCTGGAGACTCGGTTCTGCCCACGCATTCGGAAACTACTGAATTCCCTCGTCGACACTTGTCTTTGATGCTCATGTAGCATTGCGCAGCATATGGACGTTTAGAGGCCTCCGTAACTGTTACTTACGACATGTGCGCCGCTCATCTACGTCAAAAACACATGCACAAAACTCCGGACTGACAAGACAGCAGCAAGGAAGACCAAAAACTAACTCACAAAACGACACCTTCCATCAAGAAAGGCGAATCACACAACCCCCTCGAAATTGAGAGTTACCCCTGCTGCCGATCCCGGCAGCACGAGGAAATACCCCAGCCAACCAACGAATACAACAACGAGAGATCCGTTTGAATTGTTTACAAGGCACTGGATTATCGAGGCTGCTGATCAGCCAGCACTTTTGATTGAGACATGTCACATGTCTGAAGTCATATATGTATATACATACATACGTACCTACATATATGTATACTAATGTTACAAACTTTCGTGAAGTCGGCCTGTGGGTTGGGCCCCGGCCCATCGTCGTGCGTCAACATGGGATGGAACTACGGCCCGGTCCTGTCTCCTGATTTCAGGTCCCCTGCATGTCGTAAATTGATGGCTCTTGGTGTCCAAGCTGAACGCACTTGGAGAAACGACCGGGTACACCAGCGCGCGATGTCAACTTACGCAGTCTCTCAATTCCATCTTATCCGGTATCTTGCAAACATATTGCAGCAAGTACCCGGGGTCGATCAGGCTCCATATCAGCATGCTCAGTGGACCTCTTGGGTCACCATTCACCCACGTTCTGCAGGAACTCTTCACAACTGCACTGACGGGGCGTGTCCATGACCTACAACATGGCCGCGGGCGGACCGTCGTTGTTTGATCTTTCGCTAAGTGAAGAAGCGAAGCACCTGTTTTAAACTGAGATTAACCGATCAAGCGTGGCTTCTGGTGGAGCAGATCTGAGCATCTGGCGGAGCACGTATCCTGCCCCATATCTGAGCGCTTGCCGTCGCTCTGAGTCCCTGTGATGCACTGACACACAGCTTCGTAGACAAAGGCTGTGTCAGGGCCCTTCTGGCGTGAACACCAGCGAGCGCTTACAATGTAGCCGGCACAGCAGCTAGTTACTCTCGTCTAATTTGCATTCAACATGGCATTGCTGGCTTCCAAAACATCAAAATAATAGCGCCATACAGCCCCCTTTTGACAAGGCCTTGTAAAGATTCCCTCCGAACTTCTGCAATGGCCATGCGCAGGATACAGAATTCAAGGCAAGCAGCTGGCCCCGTCGTCTAAGCTGACATCTTGTGGTAAACAGCCAAGGCCACCAGGCTTCTTGCCTTGCTCCCAGTCCAGAACATCAGCGAAGCCGGCGGACTTGGGGCTCCCATGGCCGCTGACAGCGCCTTGCAGCTCCGGCTCCAGGTGTGCCAAAAGCGACCCATCGGTTTGGCACGTGTCCTCTTGCACCGCCAACGGATCAGGCTCGCCGCCACCGAAATGATCTCGTGGTTTTGGCTCCACGTGTAAGCTTCCGGGTGTGAACTTGCGCAGCTGTGCGGCTGGGGTGATGCCCTGTCGCATGGTCGTGAGAGAGGGGCTTCCGTACAGCTGGCTCTCGCTGATGCCGTCCGCTTGGCATCCTCCCTGATGCGCGGCCGCCAGAAAGCTCCGCAACTGCGCCGCTGGACTTGCCATTCGAGACGCCCATCCTTACATCAGTCAGAAGCCGCTCAAGATACCAAAGCATGGTCTTCTGTGCCCAAGCATTCGGAAAGCCCCGTGCCTCATACAAACGCACACTCAAGAAGGAATGATACTTCGGACAAGCAGCTGGCCTCATCATCTGGGCTAACATCCGCGGGAAGACTGGCAAGCTGCTTGCTAGGAGTGCTGGGCCGAGGCTCCCAGCCTTTAGACACTCGTGCCCAAGGCACCGCAAACCTTGGACGGCTGAGGCACACTCACCGTTCTGGGATACCTACAACCCGAAAGCACTGTTGCGCCCAACATGAACAAAAGAAGCGCCAGCTTCAAAATCCGGTTGCTATGAATTCTGCTGAACGACCGACAAGCTAGCACCACACTTACCAGAACTGCAAGTCCACCAGCTGTTCCGAGAAACGTGTCGTGGTCCTGAGAAGACTTATCGATACTCATCGAAGACGCTTGGAAGGCAGAACACACACTGCAGACCCAAAAACTCTTTAGAACTGCTTTGGTCTCGCAAAAGGCGCCTGCAAACCTCCCAGTCTTGGTGGAATTGCTGGTGGGACACTGGTGGTGCCAGTCGCCATTCTTGTTCACCATCCTTGCCCTTTTGGCATCCCTCGAGCTGCGCGGCTCGGGCTACCTCCTCCAACTCTAATCTGCTCTTCGGTCCTCTGCCGAACCTAAAGCTGCAGCGGTCTCGCGTGCGCGTGTGGACGTGAGCGCAGGCACTGGCGCGTGCGCTAGCGCCTGGGTGTGCGCAAGGGAGCGCATCATGCACGCGCAGGCACGCATGGGTGCGTGCATTCGTGTGTCTTCTCTCTCTCTCTCTCTGTTCCTCTCACTATTTCTTTGCGGTGCGCGCAGAAACACCTTCTCAAGGTCTCGATCATGTGCATTGCAGAAGTGCCTTGGGCATGTTCGATGCCAAAGACGCAGAACCATGCAGCTTCCTGGTGATCGCAAACACTATACCGAGAGACACACATACACAACGTTCACACCATGGCAAAATTGTGGAGGTGGTAACCCTGCGTTCATTGCAAATGCATGTCAATTAGGGGCATCCTCTCCGGTGGAGTGGCGCGTTCAGTTCTCAGCCTAGCACCACTCGAAGTTGAGTGCATGAAGCGCAGCATGACTGAATTGGAAGATATTGCATAACCGTGCCAAGGAACACGTAGGTGTGCCAAGCGGACAGGCAGCAAACAGTTAACATAGTGTCTCGCATCTCCTGCATCTTCATGCTCAGCAAAGTCGCACTTGCCCTCGCTGAACTTGTCGTGCTTGCAGCCTTCTTTTTCCAGCCGGAAACATTGTTTTTGCAGGCTTCTAGAATCCTAACACACCTGTATGGCATGCTGGCAGGGTGCAGTAGCAGCAGCAAGCTCAGCATTGGAAAGCTCGGTCTTTTCTGCCACCGTTCGTTCCGTGGCATGCTCGTGCCTCAAATTCAAACAACACGCAGACACAGACGCAAAGCAAAACAAATAAGCCGCACATATCGTTACACACACACACACACACACACCCAGTCAAAGGTTGCGGGGAAGGCAGCATGAGCAAATGTGATTGACTCCGACAGCACGTGCACGGAGATGATCGGTTTGTGATGGGTATCGGGTAGCTTCGCTGGAACAGGTACGGTACCATGACAAGGCCCGTGCCCCCTCTGCTTGGTAACACGTGAGGTTCATCAGCGGTTGCAGAAATTCTGGGAGCGAAAGGTTCACACACACACGCACACAAGCCCGGTCGACACCGGTCAAATACGTAGCAATCTAGATCGGAACGATTTTTTTCATGAACGACAGTGGGAGTTGCTGCAATCAGGTCCAACTTACAGCAAGCACAGGTCAGCAAAAAAGATCCTGTTTTGGACTAGAGATGACTAGAGGGCCAGAGGGAGTGCTCAAAAAGGTGCCCTGAATCCTCACAGAATCAAGAAGATGTACGAGTAGTAGCTTCGGCGGCTCTGCTGCTTGAATGGTTGTCTGACGCAGACTCAATGTTTTCCAAAGCTGGTGGGTACACCCGCAAGCCCACAAAACCTGGATGCATGCAGACCCTTACAGCAGGTATCAGATTCGAAGAGCCAAAGAACCCAAAAGCTTGCAGGATGTTCAAGAACTCTTCTCTAGAAAAAGTGGCTTGTGGTCTGACTGTCCAATGCTTCTTTTGCTTGATGATGTAGACTCTGCAGATCCCAAATTCTCAGCCCTTGCTGTCAATCAATTCCGTGACTTGTACCTTGACCGCTCTCGAAACTGGTTACGCTGGTAGCAATATTCAGACTGAGGTCGAAAGGCTTAGCTGGCTTAGCTCATCGGACAAGAAGCACTTCTTGTCGCCAAGTTGTGAAGCATCCAATGAGAAGCAGGGACGCTTTCAGCGCGACGGTTGTAAGCACATTCTGCCTGTGCCACAATTGCCCATGCAGCTTACCATGCCTTACCCAACCGTACTTTTCATCCCTTGCTTGACGAAACAGCAAAAGGCGCTTCTGATTCCAGGCCTAAGCCTGTCTTGCTGCGCACCTCGCGAAGTGTCAATGAGCAGATGAGTGTCACAGGGTGTCACTGAGCATACTTAGTTTGTGATCTGAAAGGGTGTTCTGAATACGGTATTTAACTTACCCAAAGAAGTTCTGAGGAAGATGCTGCACAGAATGAAATTTCTGTGTCGCATCACGGCTTCTTCGCTTTGCATCTCTCGCGCCTGCGTGAGAGAAATTGTGACATGCAATTTATAAGAAACGACTTTGAATTGGGATTGCTCCGTGCAGGGCGCCTCAGGCGCCCTAAAGGCAGTTGAACATGCGATGCCAGGGTGCAGCAAACATCAGCATACTGACATCTAAAGACTATAGATACATAGCACACAGTGTGCAATGCTACCAGGATGTGCTCACGCTGTCCTGCCTGGGCCACCTCGTCTCGCCAAAGATCCATTTGGACTTCTTGCACATTAACCCCTGAGACACTCTACAACGCTTGCTATGCTTAAGCGCCTTAGACATGCACAGCTCACGACATGCTTGGCTCTCTCGGCTTCTGACGTTCCATAGCTGACTGCGACTCAGTCCAGGCAGTGTGGGCCTCATCCTTGGCCTGTGTCGCTGCTTGTTTTAGCCTCTCTTGGAAGCTTTCCAGCTCCAGAAGCTCTTCGTGCCACTGGCGCCGCTCCGCAAAAATCGAGCTGTCCGCTGGAGTCGTCTCTTGCTCAGGACTCGGAGACCAATTCAGGGGACATGATGCTGCTCTTTTCACATGCGGTGTCTGCGCCGCATTGTCGTCAGAATTGCTCCCATCATCGGACTGCTGGCATGCAACTGACACATACTCCCTTCGGGTTTCCTCTTGCGACAATTCGTGATCCCTGAGCAGTTTTGCAAGGTCGTGCAGTTTCTTGACTGCATCATCCCGCTCCATGCTAAGTCGGTCAATCTCATCTGATGCATCATCAAGTTGTTGGCAAAGAAAATCTTCCCTCTGAGCCCGAGTCTCCAATGTGCTGCCGAGTCGAAGTCCTTTCATTCCTTTCGCTCGCCGCTGCAAGGCATCGGGGCTTATGGGGCTTGAGCATCGACTTGTTGGATCACTACCAGGTCCGGAGGGTCCAGTGTCCAAAACGTCTAAGACTTCAGGGATTTCCGTGCCATCGGTGCTGTAGATTCCGTCATGGTGTGCTCTTTCCAGGTACTGCGGCACCGGCTGCACCGATCCCATGAGGCTGATTCGAAGACTCTGCCAAAGAGCCGACCCCGAACGGTGACTTCGTATCCTTGAAGGAGAGGGACTTGAGCAACTTGGTGAAGGCAGATCCGACGAAGCTGGCTTCCAGCTCGCTCGCCACGCCGTGGCACTCTGCGATGGCGAGTCCAAGTACAAGTCCGGCAGGTCCATGCTGATCGAAGAAGGATATATACAGGACAAAATGCACACGGAGCTCTATTCGAAAAGCAGCTTAAAGATGTGCGACGCTCACAACATATATTGACATTGTTCAATGTACGCATGCCATGCCACCAGGCTAGGCACAAGCAGGCACTCCGGTCGAATCCCGAGGCCATGACTCCCGAGAAGGCATGCTCACACATGTTCTTGCAGCTGCCTTTTAAACTCCAAGAAAGCAGTTCATTTGCTGTCATTTGCGCAGCGCAGCAGATTTCTGCTTGATGCATGGCCCACCATTTCTACCTGGAAATGACATCGTCAAGCTCTTTGGACAACTCAAGCCAGGTAACCTTGGCGAACACACATCATAGTTACACATCTTTGGCCTAAAGTATGTAAATGTAAACTCTGTGGTCCAGGCATGTTCGCCTTTGCGAAGTGACAGTTGTGCACGCACTTCCCACCATCGGCTTCCTAGCTTGTCCACCATGATCTGTGGGCGCATCCTGTCGAAATCCTTTGCAGTTGGCAAGACTGAGCCACACACGGGCAATTGTTGCACTTGGTCGGATGCCGCCTGGTCGGATGCTGAATTGAGACCCTCCCCCCCCCCCCCCCCCCCCCGCCCCTCTCAACCGGCGAGTCAACCCACACTTGCGGCAGGCGCCGTCCCGATGAGGAAGAATCGGCGGAGCTACCTCATAATGTTTGCATAATTTAATTAGAATTAACATAAAAATCTCGGGTGCTCCACGACGCATGTTGAGGTGTCATCAAGGCAGCTCAGCCAAGACCGTTCTCAGAGCACCCTGAAGCTTTTGACAGCGAGATGCACGTTAATCGTACTCTCGCCTCTTCTGTAAAGTTGTGAGCCGGGATCAAGTCTACAATACTTCATGCCCAGATGTCCTGCCTCTTATGTTAGCCCAAGACCTCTTTGGGGACCACCCTAAACTTTAAACCTCCTGAAGCCCTGGCACCAAGCGACACGTTAGTTTCGCTGTCCTTCGTCTGCGATGCGCACGCTACACCCCGCGCTGGGCCGGCCCAGCGGCTGAGGCGGCGCGCCAAAGCCTTTACCATTCCAACGCGTCGTGGTGCTCATCTTCAGTTGCTACCGTGTTAGTACAGGCATTGCATGCCATCGCGCTGGACCTTTCGAACAATGGCTTGGCTTTGGCTGGATGAGCCTTTTTAATTTGTAGCGACGAAGGGGGACGGACAGCCCAGCTCCCGCCACATGACTTGGCCTTCGTATCATGTGGCAGAGTGGGAAGCGAGGGGCGGGAGCGCCCATTGCAATCCCCATCCCGGCCGCGTTGCAATTGTGTTAGTTCAGGCATTGCATGTTGGCACAAACATGCTGGCCTTTGCGAAGAAATAGCTAATTATTAAGAATGAATAGCTTGGATTGGGCTGCTTGTAGCAGAGGGGTTGGGGCCCTATGCAGCTAGCCCAAGAGGGGGGAGGGGGGAGGGGGGAGGGGAGGGGGAAGGGGGGAGGGGAGGGGAGGGGGGGAGGGGGGAGGGGGGGGGGGGGGAGGGGGGAGGGGGGAGGGGGGGGGGAGGGGGGAGGGGGGGAGGGGGGGAGGGGGGAGGGGGAGGGGGGAGGGGGGAGGGGGGAGGGGGGAGGGGGGAGGGGGGGAGGGGGGGAGGGGGAGGGGGGAGGGGGGAGGGGGGAGGGGGGAGGGGGGAGGGGGGAGGGGAGGGGGTAAGTGTGCGCAATGCATGACGAAGCGAAAGGAGTTAGTGACCGCCCGGATGTTAGGTTCACCACAAAGTACTTTTTGCTATCATCACGGGGTTCTCTTCATATTATACTATTATTACCCCGTGAAGATATTAATATTGTATTTCGTTCTCTAGTTCTCTTCACGTAATACTAATATTAATCTTGTAAGGAGTGAAGATGTGAATGACGCACGAAGTTAATATTATGAGCGTGAAAGGAGAACGAAATGAATGTTAGGGCGTCTATTTCTCTCTCTTTATACGCCCGGTTATTAAGGGGTTTATAAGGGGGCCACAAAGTACTATTAATATTGCCCCCTTATAATACTATAATTCTAATGTTTACTGGTGATGGACGGGCTAGTAAATAGAACGCCCGTGCACTTATAATAATAGGACTTTTGGTACGTCCAGCCCAGGCGGTAACTCTATTATTCATTTAGTTCGTATCCCGGGCTTATTTAGTATTTTATTATGTGCCCGGGGAATATTACATTAAAGGACCTATTCATGAAGGTAATGATTGGTGCGTGTGGTCAATAATACGTCCAAAAGGTTGTTTCGTTCGCATAATAATATAGTTCACGCGCTCACTCATAACTTCGTTCACTTGTAACTCTATTATTAGTGCTCTCTTGTTCTTACTTCGTTCCTATCTTCACAGCGGCTTTCATGCTTCACTTCACTTCGTTCCTTTCATTATAAAGCCGTGTGAATATAGTTCACTTCGTAGTATTATCCGGTTAGTTCTGTGGTTTAACTGGGCTGGAACCGCCATGAGACTCCTTAATAATACTATGTGGTCACGAGGCAAAGGGTGAATGACAGGGTCTTTTGGTCCAGCACAGGGGGTTACACTGCGGTTCATTCTCAGGGTGCGATCTGTCAACAGGTTTAAAGAGGTGAATGGTGCTTTTACTGGGTTCTTAGGACGTCCTATAAGTCTATTAAAGGGGCAATAAGCATATTAACGTATTATGTGCCCTTTTAATAGAATTATAGGGGCATAAAGGACGTACATTATAAGCCCCAATATAATAATACGGGCCTTACGTTCACTTCATGCATTCTTTATAAGTGAACTGGCCCGTAGTATTATAATTGTAGGGGCTTTTAATGAGTCCTTTAATGCGGTAACTTGTCAATGGTGGTTTTACTGCGTTCATTCGTGCCCCTAATTTAATATTATTATTGTAATCGCGCACAAGTTTGCATTAAAATAATACTATTAAAGGGGCACTATGAATGAGGCAGTAAACGCACGCATGACAAGTGAACGCAGAGAACGCGTGAATAATATTATAATGCGTGCACGAAATGAGAGAACGAGTGCACGAACTACAGCCCTTATCATGAGACTGTGGATTAACCGTGTAAACGAGAACTCCTATTAAAATATAAGGAAACAAGGGAGTGAAACGAGTGCGTGACGCATGATTTTAATTGGGGTTTTCGTACGGGCTAGTATATTTTAATGCAAAGCGTGCGTTTCTTACCTTTGCATTACAATATACGCCCGTGTTGACTGACCGCTGAATCAAGAACAAGTGAACCATATGACCGCCCGGATGTTGGGGTTTTTGGTACGTTCTCTCCCTTTCTATCAACCTTCGTTCACACGCCATTAATATTATTATAAGGAGTGAAGCGTACGCATGAATAATATTAGAATGGCGCGTGAAAAGAAGGAGATGAAAGGGGAAGAGAGAACGCATTAAAATAATTAAATTCACGCGGGTCTTTTCGCCCTTGTAATTTAATATTTTAATGGGTGAACGGACCAAAAGACGCATGCTATCCTAGATCGACCACAGGATACAGCATTTAAGGGGGCTTCTGGGGCGGTCTCCATCTCTAGTTCACAGATTCAATACTAAGTGGTCTAGAAACAGGGGTCTTATGGTGTACGCGTGCTCACTGTGTTCATGAACTAGCCCGTACAATAAGGCTTGGGATTCACTCCGTTCATCTGTTTCCAAGCTTATTGTAACCGCTGCGTTCATTCACATCGTGCGTGCATTTGTAATACAATTCATGCGTCCCTTGTCCTTATAATTGTATTAATGCACGAACGAAGTGAGAACGCGTACTGTAATTCTATTGCAAAATAGTGCGGAAGAGGGGGGGGGAGGGGGGGAGGGGGGAGGGGGGAGGGGGAGGGGGGAGGGGGGAGGGGGGAGGGGGGAGGGGGAGGGGGGCGGGGGGGGAGGGGGGGGGGGGGGAGGGGGGAGGGGGGAGGGGGAGGGGGGAGGGGGCGAGGGGGGAGGGGGGGGGGGGAGGGGAGGGGGGAGGGGGGAGGGGGGAGGGGGGAGGGGGTATGAGTGGAGTGTCACCTCTGCATCCGTTTGTATCTCGAGTCAGTGAGACCAGTTTTGGGTTCCAGAGAAGCCGCCATGGCCTGCGTCGGCTTGTGGAGAACGTCTGCAAAAAAGAATTGGATGAGTGGGTATGGCAAAACTCATGTGCCACAGCCGAAGTTTGAAGGAGGGAAGCCTCCAAATGGAAGTGTAGAATCAGGAGACATAGGGGTGCTGGCCCGTTTTGCAACTCTGAACGGGAGCGAACAATCTTGTAGGGAGCGAGAATGGCTGAGCAACCGCAAACTTGCACAACTGCTCGGTTTCATCACACATAGGGAACGGGAAATCCTTGTCGAGCCCTGAGAACCTTGAAGCTGCTGACCCCTGAAGATCGCGAAAGGTCAACGCCTAAACAAGGTGTTGAACTGAGTTGATCTCTGTTGACGACAACTTCGGGCCGGTCGCGAAGATTCACAGAGTCTAAGATTTTGGCGCGCTCAAGCAATGCCAGCACCTTGGCTCCAAAGTCTGCTGTGCAACTGCATTAGCAACTATTCATCCTGTCGGCCCTCTTTACACTCTCACTTCACACTTCCTGACTTTACACTCTAATCGCCAGCTTGGTGCAGCTTCTCTCGGGAGTGCCAGTGGACAGTCGCTCCCTCCTTCCAATGGCCGGGCCTTTCGCAGGTCGCCATTTTGCCACTTTGGCAGCAACAGGACAGTCCACCATGATAGTAAATGATAGTGACATGCTGTAGGAGAAAGGCAGGGCCTGGAGTGTACCCGCAGCAAGCTCCACAAAAGTGCGGTAAAGCCTGATCTGACCAGTGTGCGGAGGCTTATGAAACTGCACCATTCGTTGCCGAGGCACAGGGCACGCATCAAGCCAAAAGGCAGCGGCTCCTGTACAGGTTTAATGAAATCAAGGAGATGAATGACATTGAATGACTGCTCCCTGGCTTTTGCCTGCAGCTTCAGAGCATACAAGCCTCCGTCAGCACCTGAGGCATCTGACACTGCAGGACTCACACCGACTGACGGCCTGCACTTGGTATGTGCGCCTGTTGGGTGGGTCCTGCTTGCATTTTTGAGTGGTTTCTTTGTTTGATTAATTGACCCCAGTCAGTAACTCGGTCGGTCGGTGCCTCCCCCCAAGCCCCCCTGCCCATTTAAGCCGCGCAAGCTTGCTTCAAACAGATGTCTCCTGTCCAAACCCATCGCATTGTGTTTGCAAATGGGATGGGAGGGGGGGGGGGGGTTCTGCGTCCCCCCACAAAACCCCCCGCTTGTCCCATCATGCGCGAATTCTGTTTGGATTTGGGGTGGGGGGAGGGTGCTTCAAAACATATTGAATCCGTTACATCATGCGAGCATTGTGATCATTGCGTTTGCCAATTGGGGGGGGGGGGGCCGAGCCCCCCACCCCCAAACCCTCCGAAAACAAACGCATGCCTGCTACAGCAAAATCGCTTTACAGGACGCCCGAAAAGCACAAATACCCCAACAATTTGCCAACAATAACCTAGCTCCCATTATGCATGCATACCAGCATGCACTTTCCAAATAGCAGTCAATGAACATGGTCAAGGAGGAGCTTCAGCGAGCTTTTCGTTGAAGCAGAGTCGCGGGTTCATGGTTTTCATCTGTGGTTCTGCTGACAAGCGGCTCCAACTCTTTGGTTAGAGCCTTTGCATTCAACAACTGGTTCGGCAAATCGGGAAATGTCACGTCTTTCTTCGAGCTGTCTACCCCGAAGTACTCATGCAGAGCCTACTCAGCGTAGGAAAGCTTCTCGCTGAAGCCATTTTCAACAGAAAACAGCAGCTGTACATGGACCGCCATCAGTGAATCCGTAACCAAATTGGCCAAGACAAGTCGGCCGTGGCTGAGCCAATTCACCAAGAGTTGCCCGAGACTCTCTCATGCGCTCACCCCAGTGGATCATCAAACAATCCTTAATTTGCGTCAGGTCTGGCGAACCAGGCAACCAGGGACACGAAAGCACAGCTGATGCGGATTCATTGCAGCGGCATCATTGCACCGCATAATGATAGTAATTACTGTAGGTGTTCGGGTCGTCCATGCATCCAGTTGGCAATACCTTCTTGCCGGACAGGAGGCTGTACAATCGCTTTGCTCGATGATCTTCCAGTTCCCCGAGCCACAGGCGAAGCACACAACTAATCGGAACGGAGAGCACAGCTCCTTCGCAAGGTCAGAAATCATGTCCAGCCTACCTCCCGACGGCTCCAGGAAAGCAGGCCTGCGATTCCCCAGATGCTGCTCCAAAACCTAAGACAACGTTCGACATGCATTGAGGTACAAGCCATACAAGCCTCACTCCAGTCGCTGAGCTAAGACTTCGGCATGAGGGCCACCACAATCGTCAAGGGGTGAAGCTCCAAACCTGATGGCTTCAATGGCATGACGTCATTGTAGATTGTGTTCCGCAAGCTAGCAGCTAGCCCGAGCAGTCTGCGGTCACAACTGCGGTCACGACTGTGGCCATGACCCTGTGACATGATGTGTGGCTCTATGATATTGCCGGCGATATTGTGCACCTAGAACTGTTGGTGCAAGCTGCTTCCGAATCGCGAATCAAATGCGGACTTGTTCCCAAGCTGGAGGCCAAGAACTGAACGAGGATGACGACGAATGTGTCCAGCAGCCTGAAACTAAGCTCCCAGGAGGAAAAAAAGCATGGCCCTTCCATGCACCTCCTGGCCTACTTCTTGTCTGCAAGCAAGTTGCGTGCCGTCGGGCTTGAGCCAAACAAATGGAATCGGCGCCAGAATTGCAATTAGTGCACCTGTGCTATTGAAGCGAGGTGATGAAGGTGGTGCTTCAATCAAAATCAAGTGGCATCTGCTCCACGCATCGCATCGCACCTTGCCTAGGTTCGGAATGAAGTTCGTGACGAAGGTGACAAGGCCCCAAACCTGCAGACTGGCAAGCACGTTCGCCCTGCATTTACAGCGTCAAGCACCACATCAACGCCTGCGAGTGCTGTAAGCTTCGTAAGCGCCCGACGACGAGAAGAGGCACCTTCATTGCCCACAGTGCAAACATGACCAGCACCTGAGGAAAGTGCTGTCCAAGCACGTCGCGCTCTGCAGCTTGCAATAGCTTGCATGCATTTGCGTGCCTAGTGTGGCCGAGCTGCCGCGATGACAAGGCTGGACACGCACTTGACCATCAAGTACCTCTGCACCTCAGAGTCGGTGCAGCTGCAGCGGAGTACTGTCCAAATAATGTTTTCCAATGGGAGGCGTAATGCCGCCCAGCCCAGCCTGCAGACAGAGTTGCCCACCTGGCCTTCCTGGGCCCTCCTGTATTTCCACCACAAGAGCTCCATGTCGAATTTTGCAACCGGTTTGCATCTGATGCGCACCGTACCCACACATGTGAACAAAATCTGCACCTTACTGGGAGGAGCAAGCATTCAGCTTGCCATTTGCAAAAGTCTCTGTCGGTATGTGCGGCGCAAAGTCTCTCTAGGTATGTGCTGGTTCAACAGACGCCTTACAGACACTGGGATCAGGGGCGGGTGACATCTCCAGGTTCTCACGCTTATATCCAGATGGAGCTGCGTGCCAAGTGGCCCAGTCTTCAGCTTTTTGTAACATGTGAAGTTGCGGCAGATTCCTGGAAAACTCAGAGCAGGACCAGATCCTTAACTGGAGATGGACGTCCTTGGCATGTCATGAGTGAAAGCTTCGATCCACATCTTCAATCTGCGCATCTGCGCGCGCTCAACGTCTTCGACGTATTCTGGTGACCTAATTGTGGGCAAGCAGCTCCCGGAGTTGATTTCAGGGAGCATGCCAATCAGGCAGAAGATGAACATCAAGACACAGAGCATGAATCCTCGCAGAACGCATTCAACACCAACTTGCTGCTCACGTGATCCTGTAAACGATTTCAGCCAGCCTTCAACGAAGTGAAAGAATGTTGAGGCCGTATCTAGGAGATAACCTCGAATTCCAACGCACTTCTCTAAGGCAAGAAACGACAAAGTTACGTACGAGTCACCCAACGCAGTTTACAAATGCCAAAGGGGCTTTTAAACTCAGCTGCCACCTTCTGAAAGTTCACGTTCATTTTGCCGTCAACCTCTGTTTTCTTGGTTGCCCATAGCAAGCAGAGGCAGATCATTCTCAAGACATCTGAGAGTCCTTGCAACAGTGTCCCAACAGTGATGATGATTCAATGGTGATGCAATCACATAAGGCCACCACAATGCCTGCTTTTTCTAGAAGAAACCTTAAATTCCACAAGAGAAAGGCGTCGCATGGAAATATGAGAGGCTGCTTTAGCAGGATTTCCGGCTAAACTTGAACATCAAAAAACACACTCTATAAGGCAGCGACTGGATGTCATGCATCTTCGCAGAGTCTGAGAACTGACCTTATACAGTTCGAGGCGATCAATGTCTCTGTTTCTCAAAGCTAAGTCTGGAACGCGAGTCGCACTGGGGGGCTAGCTCCAGTCGAAATCGGCAAAAACTCTGACCTGTAAACTCTAAACAGTACTGCGCACAGCCCTCACAGCGGAAGTAACAATCCAAAGGCAGAAGAGCTGTGAAACGACAAGCTTGGGCCCCAACAACCCCATAAAAGATCAAGAACGTCACAGTCTGACAATCACCAGATGCTCGCTTTCTGCTTCTCCCATCAGTCACCGTCGGCTGAGTGTGTCACCAAAAGCGTCACCACCAGGATCAAGACCGCGAAAATACTCCAAATCCTCAGGCGTTCAGGCCATTTCTGGCCATGTGACTCCACGCTGCAGAACTCAGCTCTGCAAATGAGCAGCTGCTGCAACCACTTTCCGCACGAAGCACCTTGGCAGAACCGATTGGTGTCAGTTCGGAAACTTATGGAAGATGATGGGTGAACCTGTTGAATGCGCAGTTTCTCCAGGCTTTCAGGCAGGGCACAGCACGTCTTGGCCGCTTGGCCATCACAGTCACTGACGGTTATGCTCGCGGCCTCAGAAGCCAAAGCAAGGAGGCCATGAAAGTCTATGTTGCTGATGTCAACTAGGGACATTCAGCTGTGTGTCTGGCGCTTCCTATGCTATCAAGATCAGAAGATGTTGCATCTTCCTCACATCTGGCGTGTATGTCGTGTGCAGGCAGGCGATGTGCCACTCTGAAGGAGTCCTCCGCCCGACCGACCGGGACTCCCTTGTGATCGTGAGGCTTCCTGAATCTTGCAGTCGGCACGGGGCGGCTAAATGATTCGAGTCCATGTGGCCTGTCCCTGGAGCGACCTTGCTTACACCGCTGCAGCCTTCTGGCAGCAGACCTGCACAGATCTGCCCAAATCTGCCCGACAACGAGAGACAGCGAGAGAATGCAATGACGGGATATGACGGGTGCACACTTGTCTGGCCTTGGGGCGGTGACCATGAATGCTAGAAGAGGCTCACAAAGGAAAGCCAGGAAAAGGGCGAAGGTCAGCGGCACCTGAGCCATTATGTAGGATCGCGGCTGCGGCATTATCGAGCAGCAGCCTCCCCGGGGCAGGCACAAGAACTCTGCGCATCCAGAATAGGAAGTACACCTGTGACAGCATCACTAAACCCACTAAGCATCAATGCATCAAGACATCAACATGAAAACCAAGCCCACGCAGTGAGAGCCGCACGCCCACGAAGAAAGCTATCAGAACCTGAGATACTGAGAAGAGCTTGTACATCCGTAACGCAAAGTGAGGCTGTCGAACCCCAACTTTGAAACCTGTGCAGCTTGGACTACGAGCCACGATGACACGCTGTCCTGTGACCAAGATGTGTGTGGTCCAGGGCCACTGTGGAGGCATCTGCAGGTTATGAGCAGGAGGCAGCCCACTCGTAACAGCTAGGGCCTACATGTAGACACAATCACCCCTTTCCCGACAGATCTCCGAGGCAAAGCCCAAACGAGGAGCAAACTTTTCAGAGTTTTCAGGAAGTGCTGAAAGGACGCGAAAGCACGCACACCTTCCATCAGCCTCAACCCTTCACGGGAAATCGAGTCCGCAAGACGTCGCACGTTGCTCCTCCTCGTTCACTTGCTATGTCTGTTCCTCTCGCAACCCATTTGTGATGTGAGGGGCCTGGAAACGGAATCCTAAGCCCTCTTGGCGTACACAACAAAAAGCACCGATCCTGGACTTGCTGGCAGTGAGCCATGATGGCCGTGAGCTGTGCTGGCAGTGAGCACTGCAGGCTTGAGTGTCGCATTGCCGGGCCGAGACCCGTCGCTACATTCCATGTGCGACTTTGTCCAAGGGGCGACGCCGATGCCCAACACGTCCCGAAAACGAGAGCGAGACCTCAGATGGAAGGTGAGCACCGTAACTTACCCGAACCCGAATGCCTACAGCCATCATATGCCGTGATGCTTCTTTGGCTGAACATTCCATGCCACATCATGCAACATTGGGATATTTGGGAAGAATTTTCGGTTGCTGGCATGGTCTTTCCGACCCCATGCCATGGCCAAGCCACACAGACCATTCAAACACTGAGTCACACCCAAAACCGAAATTAATTCAATACGACTCGTATTGATTCATATTCATACTAATATTAGTCATTGAACTGTTGTTGAGGCATTGCTCTTGGGCCCTGGCGTTCGGGCACTCGGCTCACCATTCAACAGTCCCACTGTGCCTGCCGGGGACACTGAAGTCACTGAGAGGTCCAAGGCTGACGGCTGACATGCGAATGCGATCGCATGATTTCGCATGGCTCAAGTGATCGTCCTGATCTGTCACCATCATTACTGTCATGCCCGACGGCATCGAGAAGCACCTTCACGCACCCATTGGCGCACAGTTAGCTTGGTATGCTTTGTTTGTGATAAGAGATGGCAAGCCTCCACCGCCGAACTCAAGTGAGATCGAGCTTCGCTGCGCCCACTCAGCGCAGGCGAAGCCTCCAGAGAACCCTTCCCTTTACCATGCTCGAGTCCACACCGGCAAGCTCATAGCGGGATAATATGTGACGGCGTTCCGTGCCTCTCTTGAGAATCTGGAACCGACAGCCGGGATCTCGATATGCATGGCTCACAATGGGAAGCCATGAACGCACTGTCAGTACATGCTTGAGGACTATGCTTGACGGTGCTTCTTGGAAAGTTTGCGGTAGGATCTGATTGCTCTCCTGCAATTTGTTTAGTATTGCTTGTCTGAGACCTGCAAAAAATGCAGAAGGTTTGCAGCCGAAATGCTGCAGGCGTGCCCAGCGCATGATGTCAGCCATTGACTCTCACGGGCCCTAATGCTACGCATGCTATGCAGGTGCCCCCTGTGCCCTTTGCATCGTGCACCCAGAATACTCAGGGCAAGACACATCGGGCACATCATCTCCTGGTGCAGATGACTCAATCACTTCAATCTTGCACGGACAACAACTCACCTGAGCACATCCAGAGAATGCTGAACTTACTGCCTTTCGCATTAAAACCAACGTATGCTCACGCACTCTTTGGTTCTTTTGTGACAAATGTTGCTGTCGTCTAGTGACTCTAGCGATTCTTGCGATCATCTTACAGGCACAGCGAACTCGCATTTTTTAACTATAAGTGACTTCAGTCTCATTCTCTTGCGTTGCATTTGTCGACTGCCAAAAACCAGGATCACTCTGAAAGAGTCTTTGAGGCTTAGGGTCGGCGGGTGGGACTTTGAGTCTCCAGCTTCAAGGCTTTTCCAAGCCTTCCTAGTCCATTAGGTGTGCTCAATTTGGCTGGAGCCAGAGCGACGCATCGCAACTCACCAACCTGCCCGAAGCCGTGGTGGAGAATATGCCGGGGGAAACCCCTTTTGCATTTACTGTTTGCATGTTGAGATTATTGGAAAGAGTACAGTGTACTCTTCACACTTCTGCAACATCCCGCGGCTTTGGACGCCGGCCTCCATCTATGCTCTGGGCAGCTCTACTGGTCTCCCGTCCTCTGCTACGAGCCAAAGGAGTGACCAATGAGTGCTCGAGACTCTGAAAAACCCCCCTTCCCTGTCCATGCACGTGAGGCCTGCAAGGTCCTTTTTTTCGTTGGGTCCTGGCTCTGAGGATGCCCTTGGACTATATCCTAAGACCTGAGATATCTCAGACACTTGAGCTGAGGGGTTTGGGTAAGAAGCCCGGGCAGTTAATGCCCGGTCAGCTTCCTGAACCGTGGATGCATTGTGTGTGTGGGTGGCAAAAAAATATGATATGATATGATATGATATACAGATGTGCTGCTTTCTTGTCTTGCGCTCTCAGAGAAGCGCAGGCGCAGGCGAGCAGTCAGGTCGGAGAGACCTCGAACCGACAAACAAGACCTGTGAAGCAAACTTTAAGGGAAGTGATGCGAAGTGTTACGTGTGTGACTTGTGAAGCTTCAGAAACAACTTCAAGTCGCTGCTTCTTTCTCCTCAGCTGGTCTGCAAAACGCACACGGGCATCTTCTGCATAAGTGCAGGTGCCGCCGGCGTTGGTTCTGTCCAAACTATATAATGCCTATAGTCTATAGTCACTATGCTGGCCTGCTCTGTAACACTGTCAAAGTCAGCGCAGAAGTACTGCCGCACGCAATGAAGGGCACGGATCCAGTGCGGCGAGGCTAAGAAAGGCAGTTGCATGCAAGAAATTTGCAGATTGTGGGCTACGAAATACTGTGAAGGAAGATGCCCAGAGCGTGCGAACAACTCCAGCTTTGCCGTGTTGGCCTAGGCCTAGTCATGCTCGAAGCAGCTCAAAGCTGGGGGCCCGGAGGAGCCCCAAAAGATGATGTCATCGTTCTTCAGTTTCTCTATGACTTCTCCGGCATCTCACTTGGCCTGGATGGGCATTTCTCAAGTAAGAGCAACATATGCCGACACGTTGTGCTGCATTGCTATCCCAGATTTCTAAGCTCAGCCAATACTCCGTGTAAAGCATGTCCGCTGTGCGTCAAGCTGGCGGGCCTTCGCGGCCTTCTTCTTCTCTTTGGCAGGTGCCGAAGCTTCGGCACTCTTCGCCTTGGCCTTCTCCACCAGCTGCATGATCATTTCCTTGCCTGCAGCACACGTACGTGCACACGAAGCAAAGGCTTTGGCATAGCACCAGGACCCTGCAAGAGTCGCCTGTCTGGCCCATGGAGAGCAGGAACTTTTTGGGATCCTGTCCAGAAAATTGGCAGGAGGATCAAAGAAGGAGCCCGAAAAGAGATTCTGTCCAAAGCTCTTGCAATGCTGTCCCCGTCTCTCCTGCAAAGCACTCCTGGGCCCCTGGGCTAAAAACTCTCCTTGGTGCTCTACCGTATAGGATGAAAGCAAACTGCTACGACGCGCACCGACGCTAGTACCTTCAACAAGGCCAATTTTTTGGCAAATCCTGCGCAAGGCAAATCGCAAATTGCAATGCAAATCGCTCAATGCCTCGTCAAGCTCTTGGAGGAGCTCAGCTGGGAGCTTCTTCTTCGCCTAGTCCAGACCCCAACAGTTTCCATCAGTCCGTTCACTGTGCCGGGTGGCCTGTTGGTACATGGGATCAATGGCGATGGTATACACCTCGTGTTGCAGAGGCAGGTGCGTGCTATGGGCATTCGAGTGAGGGTTGAAGATCTGGCCTTCTTGCCACCCTGAAAGAACAGCATGTACACCTCGAGCTGTTGAGTATGAGTACCAACTCTCAGGCTAGTATCTTCAAGATGCCCTGGACTCAGCTCTGAACGACAAGCCCAAAACGTAGCTCCGTGTAGAAGGGAAGGATCCAAACGGCACCCCAAGTGATGCTTTCCACGGCAGAGAGAACCGCCATCCTCAGAGACGCCATTTTCCAACAAAAAAACTAGCAGTTTTTCAGCTAGTTAGCACTGCCCCCAGAAGACTGTGGCCTATTGCACATCCTCGCCTGAAATTCTGCATTCGAGAGACACCATCCAGAAAGCCAGCAGGTTCGTGTCGTCGTTGAGCGTCTTCGACTCCAGCGCCCTGAGGCTGAGGAGCGGCGCGTAGGCTGCCATGAGAAGGAATTCGATGGGCGACCTTGTCAGGGGCTAACAACGGCTAACAACGGATAACAACAGCTATCCCACAAAGCTATGTCTCCATTTGTCTGTCCGTCATACAACTGCGACTACTGCGGCCAGGCTGCAAGATGAATCCGAACATCTTGTTGGCAATCTTTTCTAGCGCCAGCAATCGGGAAAACAAGTCGGATTCTCTGTGCCCAATGGCCCAATGGCTGACTCTCCATGAAGAAATGTCAAACTACAAGAACGTGGCAAATCGTGGCAAGACCCAGCACACCCTCTCGATTCCATGACCATGACTGCCATGAGATGCTGCTGAAAACCTTGAGAGCTCTGCCGCCGGTGCCAAGCCGCCCAAGCCCTGGAGAAGAGCAATACTTTGAAATGATTGCGGGTACATTCTTGCTGAAAAGGTCCCAGTTGTGTATGAAAGGGCTCCACCTCCTCACCTTTGCCAACAAGGTCTCTGACCTTCATCAGAGTGTCTCACAATGTAAACTCAGCATGAGACTCTGCTCTCTCTGGAGTGAATGAAGCTGTGTCTGTGTCTCTGAAGGATGCTGCCCACTTCTCCGACGAACAGCAAATCCAACAAGGTGGGATGACCTGAGCAAACAACGAGGCGGCAACCCGCCCCAGAAAACCGGTTCGGTTTGAAGTTGCATCAGCTTGTGAATCAGCATCCGCGATCATCCACTCACACGCGGCCTCGGGGTCGCCACCTTGGTTCACTGACCTGGTCGTTGCCCCAAGTGTGCGTTTTGTGCGTTTTGCGCGTTTTGTTCGCCCACTTCTGCTCTTGGCTGCGAGTGCACTGCTGGGTATCAAAGCAGATCGCAGTCAGGCTAAGGTGCCAGCACATCGAAGCATATTAAATTTCCCTCGACCAGCTGGCAGAGGTCGGCAGAGTCCTTTAATCAGAACACGTAGACCGAGACAAACACTGCAAGAGGGTTAAGGCATTTCTTTTCTTCCTCTTGCATCACTGCATCGCGACCGTGAAGTTGGGTCACATCGGCGCAGTCGACCGTGATCGGCCCATTGTCGGACCTGATGAGAACTTGTGTTGAAGTGAGGACTGTGCTGTGCTGCCTCGCCAAGGCTCGCGCCTCACTACCAAGCCCTGGAACTCACCGAAGCGAGCAAAGCTTTCACTGCTCTCAATGCCTCGATGCGGGCATCATTTGCTTCTGTGCACACTCTTGTTCTGGTTTGGCAGCGCTGACAGTTTCATATGAGGCTCATACCGACTCGCTTCCAGAAGGGGGCTGATGCCTGAGGCCTGCACCACCAAGCAACACCCAGCTGGCCGCTGCGTCTACTCCACCACATCTTGGCTCCGCACAGACCCTTGCTGTTCATGTGAACCTTGAAGCAGACCACGTCATTGAGGGCCAGTGCACCTCTGACTCTGCATGGACTGCTCATCTTGACAAGTTGCACCATGTTAACTTTTGGAGATGGAAGACACTGGATAGGATGCTCGTCTTGGCAAGACTGCCTGGTCTGAGATGCTGCTAGGGGAGCGGCTGGGGTCTGCGACCGACTGATGGACGTAGACCTCCGGCGCTCCGCGGTGGAGCATGGATTGTAAAGCGAAATTGCCGTGTTTTCAATCTAACGGCCAACGCGCCACTGCACTGCCCAATCCCAGGATGTCTCAAAATCTGAGGAGGCCACATCCCGCGTAAACCCTGCTGTCGGACATCTTACCAGGCTGACCTCGGCCCATAATAACGACCCCACGCTGGTTTGGCTGCACGGCCAGTGCATGGACTCAAGCGCGCCACCGATTTTTCCAGGTCTATCAAGGAAACTCGGCCTGCTTGGAATTCGTCTGGCCTGAGTTTATGTGCAGCGCTGTCCGCCTTTGATCACTTTGATCGAGAAGAATATATCTCAGAGTTCTCAGGGCATCCGGCATCCAGTCTATGTCGAGGGTGTCTATGTGATTGGCAGCAGCCTGCAATTTCTGCGTGCTCGTACACGCCTTACACGCCCGTGAGGCAACATGACTCAGGGAGGCCTTCATTCTCCATGTATCCCCTCGGAGAGGATGCTAGTTGTAGTGACTGTTGTGCAGTTGTTTCGCTTGTTCCACTGAGCGAGTGCGGGCATGGAGGGATCCGAGGTACCGGCTGCCTTGGCTCTGCCCAGCGGCAGGGTCTAGAGCGTGCTGCGCAGTCCTCGCATTTCAACACGATGACATTCAGATCCTGGCCCCTCGGACTTGGACTAGAAAGCTCAAATCTGCACAGCGCCGAGGGCACGGCCAAGCTGCTTGAGGCGTCTTGCCCTTGCCTTTGAACTGGTGCAGCATTGCAGGCTTGCCCTTGAATCCGCCCTTGCCTTGGCCAGAAACGACGTCTACAAGCGGTGATGGCACGTGCGGATAGGGGTTCTGCAACCGAGTCGCAACCGCTCGGTTGCCATGAGCCGGGGCTGGGAGGACCTTTGGAGTTGCCCAGAACAGTTTGAACACTTTCAAGTGAGATTTGGGGACTTTGGACAAAGATTGAGAACCGCTGCCTGCGGAGGCGCCGGATGTCGGTCCCTCTACACGCCTTGTTGGCCCGGAGCGGCTGCTCACAGCAAGAAACATCGAAGCTCCCTTTTTTATACATCCTCAACGCTCGCAGCGTTGCATCCAGAAATTGGGCTCGGGCATTGTTCCTCCCTTGGACATTGTCACTTTGGCGGTTCCGGACGGCGGAGGCCCGAAACCTGCAAGCCATGTGAACAAGCCAAAGGCTCTCTGAGCCACATCACTCCATCACTCCACGGACCTTTGCCCTTACCGACTGCGACTGGAGGACCTTTGGCCGTCCAGGACCTCATGCTGGGTTCTGTTCGGTCGAAGATGGCATGGTGCACGTGTGCACGTGTGCACGTGTGCACGTGCCAGAGGCTCTGACCCCTTGGCAGGCTGCAAGGCTGGAGCTGAATGCGGCTGGCCCTCTCCAAAACAGTTGTTTTTTTCCGCTTCTGCGTTCAATGACTCTCGGGCTCTGTGTCACTCTCTACATACAGCGGATGAGAGGTCCTGATAGCCAGGACCGGCTTGGACCCAACCTCGGATTGCAAACGAGATGTTCGACGACTGCTCTCCAAGGCAAACAACGCCAAATGAAGATGATCTCTGGGCCCCCCGCACGGCGCAGACACCTTGCGGCACGGCGTGCTGCACCGCAACAGATCACGCTGGGTTGGTTGGAATGTTCCGCAGTGCCTTGATTTGCTTGCTGTGGCTGTTGTAGGCTCTGGCGCTTGAAACATACATGTGAATTGTGCGGCGTGTTTTTTGGAGCTTGTCGTCAATTTGCTTTCTACACTTTCAGTGGGCTTGCATGTGAGTACATGCGTTGGAATGGTCCCCTTCTTGTTTCGGATTTGTGATACCGTTCGCATCGATGCTTTGCCGATGTTTTCTGGCATGGAAGTGTTATGACTTGGCTTGTACTGAGACATCACATATTGCAGCTTGTGGCAGCTTGTGGTTCCGGATGTTTCCGTACATCTCACCATGCTTTTGCTTCCCCATGGATTACCGTCAGGTAAAAAAACGCACGAATTGTACATCTGCGTTTCGGGGTGGGTGGGGGGGGGGGGGGGGTGTTGCGTCCACTGTCTTGCGTGCAGCCATTGAGGTTCCAAACTCCCCGTCCCCACAAAGAGCCCCGACGTCCCAAAGCAGTGCAGCCCTGAGATCCCAAAGCAGTGCAGCCCTAACATCCCCCGAAATGTCGCCCATCTCATTCTGCGATAGTCCTGACTCTCGCCGCTTCAAGCGGTGATTCTTCGGAAAGTATGACGGAAAAGAATTCTGTGCTTGTGCCAAATATATACACTGCATAATAGTAAGAGTATGCTGTAATTACTAATACCAGACTATTCCCCTGTCATAACATGAGACACTACTACATACATATTAGCAACCATCCCGCCCGACATGTTCCAAGAACGCTTACAATGCCAAAAATCCTAAAATTGAGCGTTTTTTGAAAACGCTCATTTTTCGCCTGCACAACCCGAAAACACTGTAAATGCAAGCAGTTTTGCTCCTCGCAACCTCATTTCGCACAACCCGTTATGTGACGCCCGTGAATGTGCAAAAACCTGAGGTATTTAACAAATCCGTACTAACGGAGCATGCTTTTTTGAAGTTCGAAGGCCTTGAAGGGTAAATGGAATCTTCCGAAGCTCAAGCTCAGTAGTGACTTGCGAGCTTGGCAGAGTTCGGCTAGCCTGGGGGTTGCCATCTTTGCTGACATGAACGTCAAAGGCGAGCACATCCTGCAATGGAGCTTGGCATTTCGGAGCTCGGAGTAAAGGCAGTAGCGGCTGAGTGGTCGTGGATCGATTTGGGGGGGTCCCCTGTTCTGAGGCCGCACTGCTCCACCACGCTGCCATGCACAAACACCTCAGGAAGCAGCACTTCTCTACGTCTTCTTGTATTTCAAAATCCAAACCAGCATGCCAGCTCCTCTCAGGCCGATGCATCTTTACCTCAGTCGCGCAAGGATTGTGCACTATTTTCAAATTGTTCTGCCTTACTTTCTCCCTTCTTTTCCCCCGGCTGCAGCTCGCACCGTAAAGGCTGCTGACTTCAGGACCTGGGCATGACATTGTGTGGCACTTCTTTCGGACCAAACAAGAAAGCAAGGCTCAGCTGCCAGCAATCAACGAAGCCACTGCCGGTGCCCAGAACTCTCGACACCGAACCTTTGGAAGGGCATGGCAAATATGGGCGAGTCTGAAACTTGCAATCGCACTTTGCAAGGGCTCGGTAGTGTGTGAGCGGGGCAGCATGCACTGGTCTGACTAGGCAACCGCAGCTAGCATAGTAAGACCTGCACCCCGATTCGGTGGAAAGCTGGGGGATTTCCCTGATGGTGTAAAGCCTGGCAACAAGAAGTGCAGCAGTCCCGCTCGCACGGCTCTGGTTGTGATGAACAGGGCAGAACACGAGCCCGGTGGTCAGATTACATCTACTCGGCAGATATCGGCGTATGATCACGGCAGGCCGATGCATGTTGACTGTTGGCTCCCGGCCCGCTAACCGGAAAACCACATCGGCCTCAAGCAACGTGACTAGAAGCGAGTAACGAGCAATCGTACATTGGCTCTGCTAGGCTCTGCTGTGGCAGCTGCTCGGGGTTGTCCTTTTTCGTTCATGTGGAAGGTGAAGGCAACCACATCCCCCACAGCAAAGTTCTGACAGTCGGTTGATGCAGTCTCGGCTTTCAGCACTTCCAGATCAAGAGAACCCAGAGAGCTTTGAGCATCATTGAGCTGCATCTGCCTCTGGACTGGCAGTTGAATGATGGATGTAAATGTCCGCTTGAAACCTTGAGGAAGGAGTGGTAACATGTGGTAAGGGTTGGCAGAGCGCAGCCAGTCCAACACTTCGTCCCACGGCATGGGTCTCAGGAGCCCAAGGCAACAACCAAGAGTCGGGGCAAGAGATCATGCTGAAGCCCCGGGCCTGGGCTTCATGGCAAGGCACACGTGTACAGCTTGTGACTCCCGAGCAGAGCATTGTTTCGCAAGTTGGCGTAGACAAGGAAGATTCCTAAGACTAACCACGTCTTCTACAGTAACTTTCTCTAACTTTCCAAACCTGAATCCTCGTATATGTACCGCCACAAACAGGGGCAGTAAGCTACTGCAAGGATCTCTTGGTCAGATGCAGGATCGGCGATCTTGATCGCCCCGATGAGAAATTCACCTTTGCATGCTTCAAGACGGAAATCACCTAACGGAGCAGTCTCAAAGTTGCTGAAGTCGTACCGTCACCATCATTGCTGTAGCTCTCGGCCGGGGTGTTGCCTCAGCAACTCAAATGGTGTACGTGGGCCTTGCGCTGCGGCCCATGGCTCAGGTGAAGGCCGCCAACTCCCTTTCCTTTGCCAGGTCCAGCTGTAGAGCCTTAGCAACCGCCACTCTGGCACCGCAGCCGATTAGCTGAAAAATCAGCAGCTGAAAAAATTCTAGTCTGCATCCAGCGAGCTGCCCCAGGGGATTTGGACAGGACTGACCTGCTGCAACATGTTCACAATGCTGCAGCTTCCACTAATTAAATGCAATCTCCGCAACTTCCGCAACATTTTGATCAGAATGCTGCAAGCAACCGCTTCAGTAGACTTGTGCGTAGAAAGCTTTTGCCGGTCTCAAGCTCTGAGGTGAAAGAATGCCACGGTCGTACCGCTGTTCACGGGCTTCGTGTGCGCTCACTTGCATCACCACTCCTCGGACACAAGAAGGCAGTGGAACCAAGAGCACGCAGCCAGTCAAACTCTCCACACCACACTCTCTCAACTCTTGGCATTGAATGCGTTTAAGTGCGGGTCTGTCAGTTTGTAGTCCTTCAGAAAGCAGCCCCACATAGGACCGCAGCCAACTTCTTCAACTCCGCCACCTTTTCTGGGCCGCCTGCCTGCCACCCCGCACCCTGATGCCACAGTGTCCATACCTACCAGAACGGGGTCCAGAATCCGCGCTGCCGCATCGATTTCGTCGATCGGTGTCTGGAACTGATGGTTCTCAGCAATTCGCTGTGCCGTGGGCAGTGGGTTCTCATCATTGATCCACCCTGTGTCCACGCTGTTCATGAAGATGCCGCTGTTGGTGGCCAGGTCTTCTGCACTAGTCCGGGTCATCTCGGTTTGCCACTGGTCAACTGGAAACAGTGTTCAACATGGAATATGCATGGGCGAGACAAACCCATCCAACCCTCCCCACAAACCCCCACAAGCCACGAGCAATTTGCGATTGAAAAGACTCTAAGAGCACTTTGGCGGCATCTTTCGAGTGTGTGTTGGCTCCGCGGAAGGAGCATGTGGCGAGTTAAGGCGACCCGCCATGGAGCAGCTCTCGAAGCCCTTTCGAAGCTCTCGTCGTTTCTTTTTGATATTGAGAAGTTGCGAATGCCCTCAATCGGGAGGACTTGGTGGACTTGTCGGCTCACGGTTCACGGTCAGGCGATCCAGGGCCTCGGGCTTGTAGATCTGCAGCCTCTGCCGAAACATCCCAGTAGGACTCGCAGAAGTATAGTCCAAATAGCGGACAGGCTGGCACTGTGCTTTAATGCGTTCATTTGCTTTCAAGCAAGGCTGCGAAGAAGGGGCTGACGCCCATTTTGTAGGAAGAGCTGTCGAAGAGCAGTCAAAGGCGATGCGGAGGCGGGATGTGCTGGGACGTACAGGAACGTGGGCCTACGATGATGGACCTTGCAGTACTTTGCCTGGGGGGGGGGAGTTGGGCTCCTTCGCGAAAGTGCACGACACATCATGATGCCACTACGGGGTTTCGGCGTGTGTTTGCCCAGACTGACCCTAGAATCTAGAAGCCCGCCTGGCTGAACTGTACGTCCACATCGCAGGGTGTTGGCTGTTTGCGGTTAAAGCTTCCCCCGAAGTCAGGGTGTCGGCATAGGGTGTTTTGTGCCACCGGCATTGCCCACGCTCCCGTAAGGCTGTTCAGCAAGGCCGCGACAACCACTACCAGTAGGATAGGATACCGTTGTCTGTTGTCTGGTTTGGGGCTTCCTAAAGGGCAAAGAGCCGCTCAGTTTTTTGTGCCACCCGCACTGCCCACTCTCACACGCAACTCCGCAGAGACAAATCGGGGCAACCGTTCGTCTCACGTATGTCTCACATATTTAAACATGAGGACCACCCTTAAAAGCCAGTGCCGAGAGAGAAACACAACAACCAACCAGACAGGACATGACAAACCCCAACGAGGAAACACAAAAGTCCACACTGGTCACTGCGAATTCTCTCTTGCTTTCTTTTGCTTTTTCCTTCTTCCCCAACTCGGCGCCATGTACAACAAACAAGCGGAGAGTGCCCAGAGCGAAGTACGGCGTCGCCCTTCAGCCCGTGATTATGCCGAGATCCCGCTGATCACTCACACTTTACCCTGTTCACTGCCACCACTGCAGACCGACAAAAGTTGGGGCGCTGATTGCGTTGGTAGGCAGGAGGTTTTCGCGGATTCCAGCTCAGTTTAAGGCTTTCAGGGGACTAGGGCGACTAGGGACAGGACAAACAATTGTATGCAGGGTAGGGGCGGCCAATTTGAAAACCGACCAGCAGTGTGTCTGTGGGCATGAGCGATGCGTATGTGCAGAGGTCCACTGAAGCTGGAGCTGGGAGCATCTTCGCGAATGGAGGTCCTGAAACCAGTATGTTTCCATCGCCCTGCCTTCTGCTCGACCAGCACAAAATTTCCGTGCACCCTACATCCCACCTGCCCACTGCCTGTTCTTGAGGAGTTAATGTGTCTTGGCAAGCCGTGCCTTCTACGAGGATCAGGTTCAGGATCACAACTTCAAGTGCTCTCTGTGCTCTCTTCTCTCTAAGCCCCAGGCCATGTTGAGAGCCGCTTTGGCCATGTTGGTGTGCGGATGGGTCGGTTGCTTATATCTGTAAAACTTGCCCTCCATGGCAGACACATTGATGATGTATCTGTCCGGGTGCGGTGAGCTTTCTAGCAAGGGTCGCAAGCGGCTGTTGATGATGAAGGGCGCCATGGCATTGATGCAAAAGACTTCGACGGCTTCAGGGGTTTCAACCTCACCCAACTTGAGCAACCAGCTGTTTGTGCTTCGAAGATCCAGTTGTTGCCCATTCACATCTCGCACGCCAGAAGGCATGGCGCTGGCTTCCTCTTGAAGACGGTCCTCGTCGAGAACGAGAAGCTGCGAGAGTGCTGCGCTGTTGTCCAATTTACTTCCATGTTCCTGGTCGATATCCTGGGGCTCGAGCTGAAGCTGGGGCCCTGTGGAAATACATGGGTAAGCCTGTGACTCCTCCTGCAGGAGATGGGCATAGTATGCTGCAGGCCGGCGCACTGTCTGACAGGCATTGTTCACAATGATGTCTAGGAAAGCCTCCTTTCTTCGGAGTGCTGCGCACATCGCCTCAACCCCACCGAGAAACCGGAAGTCAGCTCCAATGATCTGCAATCGGTCGAGCCACTGCTCGGCATCAGGCTCCGCCATGTAGCGCTTCCGCGCGTCCTCGACAGCACGTGCGGCAGTGGCAGCGGCAGCGGCGGCAGCGGCGGCGGCAGAAGCAGCAGCAGCAGAGCGGCGGCGGGGGCAGCGGCGGGGGGGGCAGCGGCGGCGGGGGCAGCAGACACAGCGGCGGCAGTGGCGGCAGCAGCGGCAGCGGCAGCAGCGGCGGCAGCAGAAACCGAAGCAAAAGCAGAAACAGATTCAGCAGCAACAACACCAGCCCGGATGACCCCCACAACTGACCCTGATGCTTCACTGTTTGTGCAAAGATCGGCATGCATGCATCAACCCGTCGAGGGAGTCCCCCACTCCCCACTCCCCCCCACTCCCCCACTCCCCCACTCCCCCCACTCCCCCCACTCCCTCCCTCCCACTCCCCCACTCCCCCACTCCCCCACTCCCCCACTCCCCCACTCCCCCACTCCCCCAGGCAACCTCCGACACCACTGCATGCGCACGGCACGAAAGTGCAAAAAACAACCCAAGAATTACCTATCTGCGGGCTTGGAGAGGTGGGGGACCACCTGATCACCGGTGGCTGGAAGCTCGCGAATCTGCAGCATCCTAGGGTCTTTGGGCACCTTGGGATGTTTTGATCGAGGAACCCTTCCACGGACAGAACCAAAATAATGATGAGTGCAAAACATCGGGTCCTGTGGGAAACGACTGGTGGCAAGCACCCGGGCACCCATACGTAGCAGCTTTGTGGCGACCTGGAAGCCTATCTTGACTCGCGCCCCAGTTACCAAGCAAGTGCGACCGAACAAATTGCGAGCTTGGTATCGCTTCTCAAAGTTAAAAGAAGCACAGGCTGGGCACAAATGCGAATAGAAATGGTGTCTCTCGGAGAAGCGCACCTTGCAAATATAGCAAGATTGCTGCCGACAGTACGCCTGCTCTGCCTGCTCTGCCTGCTCTGCCTGCTCTGCATCATCCAGCTTCGGTGTTCTGTCTGCAGCATCCGAGCTAGCTGGGCCATCGGGAATTCGAAGCTGCTGATGGCAAGGAAAGCCTTCCAACTTCTCCTCCTCCAGGGCTTGGAGCTTTGCCAAGCGCGAGGCACGCAGCTGCGCATTCTCTTGGAAGCGCTTGTCTGCCTCCAGCTGCCTCTGTCGGCGCTCCCGCTTGCGGTCTTTCTCTGCCCGCTTGCGTTCATTCTCATCAATGGCACTCTTCTGCGGAAGGTGTCCATAGGTCTTTCGGAGATGTACGGACAATACCTTCCGCAGCGGCCGCAGGCAGCTTGCATTCGGGTCTATCTGGCCTGCCACCTCTGCCTCATGAAGTCGCCAAAGAACCGACACGCAGTCTGAAAGCTGGGTGCTGCTCAATCCAATGGCTGTCAAAATCACATCCCTTTGAGCAGTGAGCTCATCATCAAGCATCTCGGCCTCACTGCTGAGTGAATCCATTGATGTCAATCCGGCAGCTTGACAGCTAGTGTCCATGTTGCCTGGCCTGAGTCCTGCCCAAGGGTAATCCCTTCCCCCTTTTATTACATGGACCCCGAATAATAAAAACACTTTCCGGAAAATCCTGCCGAAACCAACCCCGCCTTTAAAACCCTATTCCGAATTAGGGGGGGGTTCAGGCCTCCAAGAAACCCCTCAACACCAATAAAACCCTCAGAGGGTTTAGGCTTGAGGGTCTAGGGTTAAGGGTGTAATTAGGGCTTAGGGTTAAGCAATTAAGGATAAAAATACCCCCTAATTATAAAAACAGTTTTCGAGTTTTTAAAGGGGGGGGGGGGGGGGGCCCCGTTGAATATTAGGGGGATGGGATTAGGCATGGCGCACGGGTGCCCGCTTTGCTGATATGTCTGTAGCGCTAAGTGTCTGCTGCACATGTATCATACACTACTTGGATTTGAAGCAGCGATCATTCCGCACAAATACACCGTGCAAGAGCATCGAAGCAAGCACCCCAAATTGATGAAAGTTGGAAAGCCCAGATTCAAGCAACGTTTTGCTAAAAAGGGCTGACGTAGATGTCTGACAGTCTCAACAGTCTCCAGTTCTGACGATGTGAAGCAGCCAGCAAAAGTCACACAAAAAAAGCGGCATTACGTGGCAAAAGGACCTTCGGAACCGCCTCTACTGGTTGCCAGGCACCTGTACACGTGCAGGTGCATTGCACAGCAGCATACAATTTGACGAAGACATACAAAGCTGAACACAAGCTGAGGCCAGGGCCAGAGCCGTTGCTGCCTTTGGCAACGCCTTTGCCTCCAAACTTGCCTGTCACTCACGCGAAAAAAAAACGAAAACAAAAAAAAACACGGCTTCTGCATTTCTCAGGAACCTTGAGCTGCTGGTGAGGCATCCTCGCGCCAGGAGCTGAATTTCAATTAGCAGAGGCATGCTCCTTTGGCTATCTCTACCTGCATCTCCGTCCATGCTCTTTTCCAGCCACGCTTGCGTTTCCAGCCTCGGCAGCTACTGGCATGCACGTTGCGTCTTACAACATCTCACTTCATCTCACACCTAAGGTTGCAAAAGCCAAAGCAGATCAAAGGACAGAGCATGGAGCGGACACCTGACATCCGACAAGACTCTTCAAGACCCGAAGTTGTCTGCATACACGTCTGGCCTTGCTAGCTAGGGTCTGATCTGGTCTCCTGGTCTCTATGTCGTGAAGTGCACCCTTCACTGTAGTGTCCTGCCTGCGGCCGTCCAGTTGTATTAACATGGACATTGAAGCAAATCCTCAGGACCCATCAAGGCGGGAGAACTAAGGAAGAAGAGGTCGAATAGGTTCATGAAGTTGGCGCATGGAAAAGGTTCCTGCCAGCAGCATCCGTGCAATATCAAGCGCCTAACTCATCGCCCAACTGCAAGCTGCACTGATGCATGACCTGAAGGAGCAACTTGCATTTCTATATGTTTCTATGCAAGGCTACCGAGACAAAAACTGCATGAAACCATGTTCAGGAGCTGTGCTGCTCAAGCGATTCATGAACAAGCCGCCGGCTGAACTGTGCACATACGCATCTTGAGCATACAAATCCTGTGCATCAGCTCTGCGGCTAGTTCCACTTCTGCAGACAAGGGAACACTAGGGTTTGAAATGCAGGTGCTAATGCATTTTGTACCTGACCAGGGTTTCCTTCACAACAGACGTCACTGAAGTGGCACATAGCTGGGTCCTTGATCTCTTGACATTCGATGAACGCGCAGCCATTCGGCAGCACCTTGCCAACCTTTCAGAGTTGTACGGGCAGAACAAAGAACGCAGAAATCGGCGAAGCTTCGTTAGTCACATGCTCGCAAACAGAAGGGCCTTCCCTTCGAACTCTCCGAATCCAGGATCCTAAGCAGCATAGTGAGTTCCCCTTTCGAACCTTTAATCCATTCAGTCTCTTGCGTGCCTTTCCCTGCGGACAGAAGCCCATCATCTCCCAATCCGGATCCTGAACAGCTAAACAAAAGACACAACGGTGATTGCGCCGACTCTCGACACTTTTGTTTTATCCCAAGCTGCGCGCATCGTTCAGATGTTGCCCTGAGCGCCTGGCTTCGTTCTGCGACACATTCATGGCGACTGTCGAATCGTCGAACGTGTAGTGAAGGCGGTTACATCCCCAAGCACGCCGCAGCTTGCCAGCGTTTTCTTGAGCCAGAAACGCTTGGAGTTACAACATGATAACAGATCAAGGAAGACGAAAGAGGAGAGCATAAGGTTGTTGCGCATCTGTGATCGACCCCCACTTGCTGCCAGTACATGGCATGGCCATGCGCTCAAGCGCCAAATCAACGGCGAAGTCACGCTGGTGGGTCCTCCCCCCTCCTGATTGTAAAGGAACTCAGCAGCCAGAAAAGCTTCCGGGCGCACAAAGAGGGCTCGAAGGCTTAGAGAGACAGGGGGGTTGAGGCAGTTAAAGATTGATGAGAAAGAAACCTCAGACTCTGGAGAAGATTCGTCCGGATATTTTGACTTGTTCAAGCCGGCAAACCTTGACATTAAGCGGGCCCAATAATGCTGAATCCTGATCACTACTGTAAGTCACTAAGTGCGGGCCCCGTCGATGTGCGAACTCTTTCGGGGTTATTCATCGGCCGTCATTGATATATGGTCCCGCGGATCAGGCTAGGAGGCCTGAGGGCTGAAGCAAATGAAACCATTACCATGCCACATGCCTCAGAGACTTTTCGGAAACTGTCTTTGACTTTGGTGCTCACTGCTTTGTCTCTTGCGCCCACTCAGAGTGATTGCGTTGCGTCCATTGCGTCCAAGCTCGCCTGGCATCCGAAAGATCGGCAAACAAAATGGGCTTCTGCTGCTCCAGCCTTTGACGCGGCAACATGGGCTTTCTTGCCAAGAGAAACCTTCAGGTCCAACAAACGATACAACAAGCAGTTCTAGGCGCTCTTGCATTCAGCACTTCCAGCACAAGTATTGGCTGAGACCAAAGCACGTTCATTGGGTGTGTGTCTGAGAACTGCAGTAGATCCTTTCCAGAGAGCAACTGCGCTGGAGAACTGCCATACAGTCATGCAATGAAAAGCAAGCGCGCTAGCTCGCAATGCAATCTACAGCCGCTAGCTCCCCTATACGCCCTGCGACCCTGCCTCCGTGCGCCAGTAAGAAGATCGCATACCGATGAAGTCCTCTCACTGCATAAGCTCTCAGAACGCGCCAATGTGGAACAATCATGGGGAACCATGTGGACATGATTCGTCTCCCCTGCAGCAGCGACCGGTTTTCCAGGAGAGAATTCCAGCAGCACCTGCAAGGCCACCCCAGCCCAACTTACAATTGAGAGGGGTGAGAATGCTTGTTAGAGTAAAGCCGAAGCTCTTCTTCAACGACGCTCTGTGCAAGGGTGGCGGAACGGCTGGTGCTGATTATCACCATGCTTTTCCATCATCTCACCATCTGAGCACGTGCCAGGCCGAAGGCCCCAAACAGGGGACGAGAGAGAACACAGCATCCATCTGCTAACGGTGCATCCAGGCTCGGCCGACTAACAAGTCATCATCGAGTCACAAACTATCTACAAAGCTTCGGCAGCATCGTGAGGTAGTCGTGGCGTGGTGGTGCTGCTGCTGGCGCTGTCCCCGCCCTCCCCGCTCTCTCCGTTCTCCCTAGTGCTTCGTCTATAGGGTCGCCCACCACCCCTACTCCCCTGCCTGCTCCCAACCTGCTGCTGTACCTTGAAATGAAGCGTTTTGAGGCTGCATGCCCGCCGATCTCAGAGAATCTCAAATCAAACCTATGCTGCCCAAGCCTGCTGCCCTCACCGCCCATGAGCACCCCCGCCCCATTAACCATGGAAATAGGATAGCCGGATCCCCGAAAGGGAGCGCATCCTGAGCACCAGCGGGTTCAGTCTCGGAGCCCCAGCGCGCATCAGGAGCATCAGCGGCCCCAGTCCGGGATGCATCAGCGGTTCCGGCCTTGGATGACACGGCGGCCCACGCGTGCATAAGCTTTCCCTCTGTCGCCAAACCCGTGCGTTCCGACTATGAAAGCCTACAGCTGACCCCATCGTGAAGGACGCACGCCGGTCGGGGGCGCCTCGCGCGCCCACCCCCTTTCCGGTTTGCAGAACAACTCTCCTCGAGCTTCTGCCTGCGCTGCCCGCCCATGGGCGCAGCCCCTTAAAATATTATGTAGTACCTGGCAAAGGAAGATGCACAAGAATGTTCTGAAACAAAGGCTCAATCGGAGCCTCGAGCTTGGCTCCTTCTGCCACCTTCCGCAGCCCGTGGGGCCTTTTGTTGCGTAAGATTCTCAACTTCGCCGCACTTCTTGTGATAGGAAGCTTCCGACGTATAGCGGAAAAAATCGTCCGGGCAACCATGCACACCTCGAACCGGCGCAGCTCAGCACTGGTTTTGTGGCAAAACGGAGCTGGGAGCGGTGCCATCGATAAAGGGAGCACCCAGCAAGAGAAATCCACCTGAAAGGCTGCTGAACTCAATCCTAGACTGCATAGACTGCACGTCATTTAAAACATTGTAAACCAGCTCTCGACAGGATGGCATCAGGATGCCCCGAAAACCTTAACCCTAAAAGTCGAAGCGCCACAGCCTGGTTTAATCGCGTGTGCCAAAACACAGATTTAATTACTCGTGTCATTGAAGGCTACGCTACGAGCATCCCAGTGTGTCTAGGCAAACACGCTGCTCTCTGACCGTCCAATGCTCCAAGCCTGGGCTTAGCAACTGTGCAATGCCGCGCGCAGCTTGGTGAGGGTCCTTAGGTTGCCCCTGCCGCGCCAAGCTTGACCGATTCTGCACATGCAGTCACGCTAACGACGACATTAGCTTATATCATCCCTCCCAACGGTTGAGCGTTGCAACAACGAGCATCCGGGACATGCTCCAGGACAAAGAAGCACACAACCTCAGTTGACATGTTCCTGCATCATCCTGCATCTATGCTGGGATATTCGCGTGGCTGCCAGTGGGGCTTGACGGCTGCCACTAGCGTTTACAGTACGTGAAGTCTTCGGGAATGGCGACAGGATTTGAGATGGCTTGATGCAGGACGGAGAATTCTGAGCCGAACAACCCTGGGAGCAGCAACCCGAACTTCGGTCCAAAAGCTGTGAATCTCTCGAGACCGGTTCGGCGCTTGTTTTTGATACCTTTTGACATAGAGACACACTTAGAGGCATGTCAGAAGGCGGTTCTTGAAGGAGCTGAGCGTGCTGCAAGGCCATAGTCAGTTGGCATCCAGGATGGCGGGTGCAGCACGTCCAGCGCCATGACCCTCGCGAAACCACGACTGAAGAACCATGGTGCTTAGATTGACTGACAGCTTTGCTCATCTTCCTGGCACTTGCAAAAGTGTGCAGAACTGTGCCCGTACCCGGTGCATGAGTGAAGTGTGTGAAAGTGAAAGGTGCGTTCATGCGCAGAGATGTGCGACTGCGCGACTGCGCGACATGCTGCAAACACACCTTGTGCCCTTGAGGTAGGTCTGCATCTTCTCCGGGCGACCGATACGAGGATCGGCATACTGAAGCACATCGTGTCGAAAACAAAGTGGCCCAAAGGCTTTGATGGTGTAAAAGGGCGTGTCCCATTCCAAACACCGGCCTAAGGCGCCGAAGGTGGCTTTCGCCGGACCAAGGAGTTTTGAGACCAACTTCTTCGCCTTCCACGTAAAGTCAGCTGCTTGAATTCGGCCAGATGCCAAGGGTTGGCCTTCAGGTATCAAGGAGTCAATCGTCTCTTCCTCTGAAGCTTCCCCATCGACCCAGGAGTGAAATTCCTGCTTGTCCGATTCCTTCCAGAACTCATAGAGAGGATCGCCGGGGAACAGTTCGAAGGTCCTGGACGGCAGCAGCCCACCTTCACCCAAAGCAGCAATAAGACGACTCGTTGTTTCTGGGGCACAAGTCCCGAGAGTGCAGTGAACCTTGGCCTGCCAAAGACTTTTTTGCGATGGCGGGTGCAAGGAGAGAAGCTCATCGGCAAAATGAGACAACTCGGTGTCCGTCAGTCCTGTCACGTGCTTGAGAGCAGCCCACAAGTTGCGCTCGTTAGCGTTCGACGCGTCCAGTAGCGCTGGCGCAAGCAGAGTGAGCCATAGCCACATGGCGGCAACTGCATTGTGCCTTGTGTGCAGGAACCAAGTCCAAACATCATCAACTGCATGATAAGATTTGGGTCCGGATTGCGGCGCTGTTGACATAAACAGGGCCTCAATGCTGTCATGTCCGAGCCCAATATTGTTTCATACATCACAATTCCACACTCTGCTCGCTTGTTTCCACCTGTCTGTGCATCGATAATAACAGCTATAGAGTCATGTCCAAACCTCATCATGCTCCAATCCACATGGTCAATACAGAAGCTATGTCAAGCCAAGCTTTTGCCGAGCGGCCTGACAAGGGACCGAAACTGCCCTAGGCCCGAGGATGTTCAACTGCAGATTCAGGTGGGTGCTCTCCTCTAGTCTCTGGCAAGCTCGCAAAAAAGTCCAATGGCAGTGCAGACACAGAAGAATGACTCGCGGTGTCATTGCTTGCGATCCAAGAATGCAAAAACCCACTCTTTCTGCCTGCCGAGAATTGGAGATCTCGTGAGACGCCGGTGGATCGGAAACTAAGAGACCATGCCGGCTCATTAACAACGAATTGGCCATCCGCCTGACACGCCGCAAGTGGCTCGCCGCAAGTGGTTTGTCTTGTAGCTATACTCAGTAGCCAACGCAAAAGGAAATCCAACACAAGTAGAATTGAACCTGGATCTGCAATGTTGTCAGTAGAAACTGCTTCGTGTCAAAAACGCTGGTTGGTGCAGGGCTTCAAACACCTTCAACCCCAGTACCAGCGATTGCTGCATCCTCATCTGTGCAGGTCTTCATCCACACGTTGTTACATTGGAGCAATGTTGCGGGGACGAAGCTGCCAGGCGTCTCATGAGATCGCTTTGATATTCTACCGAGGTCCAGGCCAATTGCTAAGCTGCTAGAGCTGCTAGAAGGCAAGCCGCAACTTCCTGCACACGCTTGCACACATTCAATACCGAGGTCGCACAAGCGTATGGTCAACGTATGTCAATCTCATTGCGCTCCATTGGGCTCCCAGTTGGCACAGCGGCTTCTTGACGGTCGCTACCTCTAGACGATATGGCTTGCCATCACTCCAAGTACCCACAAGCCATTGAGGTGCTGTAGCTGCGATTAGTTACGTGTAGAACTGTGCTGCGAACCCAAGCTCCATTCTGCATACGGGAGGAAGTCACCTGTGCTGACGGGTGTCCACTGCAGTAGATAGGAGCACAGCCGCAGAGATGCACAAATCGTCCCAACCTGAAAGGTGTCCGCCTTTCCCACCACGTGTGCGCTCACGGGACTCGAGGGCAGCCTAGGGCAAAATCTGAGGTGGCAAGTGTCGAGCTATGGCTGGGCTGTGCGGCTATGCTGGGCACCAAACCCCACAAAGACCAGCCGTTCTACTGCCGTGCTCTGCTTGAAGGCGCCTTAGTGCATCCATCTTTGTCGCACGTGAACTTAGCCAGGATTGCTGTATCCGGAATCGGCCTGCTGCGCCTTTGGCCGCTCCGGTCACGTGCAGCGTCTGGGCTGGCCTGCGGGAGTTCTCCCACTTCAGCTGCAGCAAAGGTCTTCCAGGAACAGCTGAGCCAAGCGCTCTGAGACCAGTTCCTGGCCATCAAAGCTGAGCTTGTCGTACACAAAGTGGCCTTGCCTGCCAGAGAAGGCTGCAAAGGCCGCCGCCAAGCTACCCAGTATGTGTATCATTTACCTACACTACATGCAACAGTACAGTACAGGGCTTCGCCCCCCCCCCAAGTTCCGGACATGAAATCGTGGCTTTGGCCATCATCGATGTACACGTGGCCTGCCCAAACGAAGAATTCAGAATTCAACGAGCAGGACACATGACGATGAATGAATGCTCGTGGCGTGTTCGGGATAAACCGCGGCTTCCCCATCTGGGCTCTTCGGAGGCGGGGCAGGGCGGAGGACTGGGTTGCGCATCCAGCGGATTCACGATTCCGATTGCACCGAAACGACATGGGCGCGTAACAACATGCATATTGACATTGTAAACAATGGCATTGGCACAGACACATACACACATTTACATTTACACATGCACACCACACCCAGGGTGGGCGTGCATGGGTGGGTGGGGCTGCTAGGCATACAAGCACAGGCGGGAGGACGAACAGAGAAGGACGTGAGCGGGCCGGGTCTCGAAGAAACCTGCCCGGCTCGAGCTGGGGTCGGAGCCGTCCGCGGCGGCAAAAACCCACAGAAGAACGTCACGGATGTTGTTGCGCCGCAGGGCAGCAGCAGCTCGGGACATCCAAGAAAGCATGTGGCGCCAATGGGTGCCGCAGAGGTGCAAAGCGAGCATCGGCTCACACGAGGCCAAATTTACGCCCGAGAAGGGCGGTTGTTCCGAGCGTGTTCATGCGTGCGTGTGCGTGTGCATGTGCGTGTGCGTGTGCGTGTGAGATTCTTTCTTGTAAACGCAAGTGCATATAACCTCCATGAACACCCTAGCCCATATTGAACTGAGTTGTATACTAGACTTAACGGTGCGGCTACAGTTCATGCGTCCCGTACTAAGGCACATTCAAACATCATCAGCTCGCCTTCTTTCATTTCTTTTCTGGTGTGCTCGCCGTCGGTTTCTCTCACCCCCCCCCCCCCAAAACTCCTGTGACCCCATTGCCTCTCCATGCCCCCCCCCCCCCCCCACAAAACCCATTGTTCACTGTTGGCTTGTACCGAGGCAGCGACGCTTTGTGTTGACTGCTAATTCTGCTAAGTGCACGAAGCTGGAATGTGATCTCCAAGGCCCTAGACTCCTTCTGACTCCTCAACTGCAAGTCAGGTGAGCCCAGCGATGCAACGGCGCGCTGGTGCATAAAGCGCATTCTGTGGTGCTTGATCCACTTTAGGGTGTTCGAATCGGCATTCACGGCAGTCACTGGAGGTGATGATGGCTGAGCTGACATGTCATGAAAAGATGAGAAAACAAACATCGGGCTGGAAAGCATGTCCCAAGCAGACCGTCATGAGTGATGATTCATGATGTTCCCGCCTCCTGCCTGCTCTCCATACACATAAATGGTGTACCTCCGCTTCGGGACTGTCAAGTGACAATGGTCACTGCGGCGCGGCAGCTTGGGGCTACGGGTCAGAAGCCATCGCCAAGGAACTGCGACGGCGCCTCACGAAGGCAGCGGGCAGCAACCCTCCGTCAAGAGCACAGCGGCTGCCTCATCTTCTTGGGGAGAATCGCGCCGGTTCGAACATACACAGGCACCTGATTCAAGGTACTCCAGGGGCTCCAGTCAAGGTTCTGCTTGTTTACGCACCCTTTCCACCCTTTCAGGCTCCGGCATGCGAAGGGTCAGCCTGCATACAGATGCATACAAGGTCCTTGTGCAATTCGAAAGCTTTACCGCTGCGTTAAAAGCCTTGACTCGGTGCGACTGGCCCCCAGGAAGAGGAGTCGCCTACATGTCAGTAGTGTCAGCGTCAGATTCTAGCCACGAAGCACACCAAGTCCAACAGGACCACCTCCAGATTCCAGAAATCAAACCAGCTTCCGGATGGCCTTGCCGACAGCAAATTCCGAAAGCGCAGAAGCTGCAGGCAAGCTGCAGGCAAGCTGCAAGCAAACCTACACAATTCAAGGCCGCAGCAAGTACACATTCAGTATGTCCTCACCGGGTTTCGTCACTGCCCGCACGAGCACGTCACTCCCCAGCCTTCATCAGTGAAGAACACAAATTGGTTCGTCGCAGTGCTGCAATGCTGCAAGCACAGGCTTATCAAGCCGAATCAAGCTCCAAGCAGGAAGTGTGTGTTCTGGTGGCGGAAGGCCTCGATGCTCAGCAATACAAGACGCGCAGCTACACCCTTCGCGTGAAATTGGCCTCCGCATCTGCAGCATCCTCATTGAGCGTTGATTCGGCATTGATGCAAGAAATACTTTGCGCTGGCGCTCACAGTCGCGTCCTGATACCAAAGTGGCCGAAGGATCGGTTGGCCCGACAATGCCCATTGAGCGAAAAGTGTGTACCTTCCGCCGCAGTGCTCCATGGTGTTTTCGACTGTCATAAGCTGCTGCCCAGTCACCATGTCGGCAGCATCTGATATCGAACGGTGACCTGCGAATGAGCAGGCTTCTTCTTGACAGATAAAGAGCACGCTAACCGTCACTCACTGACACACAGCACAGCATCACATAGCTTGCCGCCAAGCCTGTTCGCGCATGTTGTCTGTGATTTCTTTACCGAGCATCCACGGCTCCCGCCGCTTCGTCCTTAGCTCCGAATCTTGGATATCTTGGCCTCTGTGACTTGCATTGACTTGCTCTCTGCTTCCTCTTATTTCTCGTTTCCTCATACTATTTCGATGGGTTTCCTCTTGCTTGCTGCCTAAGTAAGGTTGTTGAACCAAGCTTGCCGGGGTGGGGTGGGGGGGTGAGGGAGCGGGGGGGGGGGCGGCAGCTGCGGCGGGGGGGGGGGGGTGATTTTACTCCCTCTCACTCGCTTTCTTCTTCTTCTTCTTCTTTTTCTTCTTCTTTTTCTTGTTCTTCTTCTCCTTCTTCCCGTGGGAGTGAGGGATCCGGGCCGCGCAGTCGTGTACTCCATTGAGTCGTGTACCCGGTTACACGGGTCAGCGCTTTCAGGGTGCTATTCAACCTGTTCCCGGTCGGCGTGTCACTAGAAGGACTTTCTTCCTTCCTACATGCACAGGTCATTTGTTTCTTTCGAAGGGCCTGTCTCTGTGTTTGATTTTGGCCCACCCTCAACTGTTTCGCAGTTGCTGCGCTCGGCTCCGTGCTCAAGGTGCGCATGCCCCCGGTAGAAGGGATACCAGATCCCGAGCTGGTGCCACCTTCCACACCCGGCAAGTCTCTTTGGTGCAACTCCGTGCTCACCTTGAGCACTACCGGTCCCTGCCTCTGGAAAAGCTGGGGTTCTGGATCCTCCAATCTCTGAGCTCTGCAAGAGTGGATCCGAAGGCTCCGCTCTGAGGCCCCAACGAAGAAGAAGCCGGGCACGTCAGCTCCGACAAAGGAAGCTCCACAAAGGCAAAGAGACCTCTCCGAAGGAAGGGCCAGAGTTTGCCCAGCTCGGCAAGCAATCGGCACCAAAGCCGCGCACACGAGCATCGGCACAGAGATGGCCAGATGATCCCACCTTGGCCATGAAGGTAGTGCCACAGCTTGCGGTCTCTGTCCCTCTCTCTTGAATGAATGCGCTTGGGCAGCCACAAGCTGGACCAGATTTTGGTGCACGCTAAGCAGAGTAGTACGTGCAAACCATATGTTTTTGAGGCATAGACTTAGCCATGTTGTCGCCGGTCCATATGGCACCATGCTTGTGAGATCCCGCGAAGAAGGAGCGCGTCAGCACAAAAGGCCGGATCTTAGTCAAGAGAAGCTATGCATGAAATGATCTGAAGCTCCGCTTTGTCACCTTGCTGTGCTGCTGCATCCGAGATGGCCACATTAGGTGCACGTGCCAGCTGCCCTTCAACAGTCGCCTTCAAACCGAGAGCAGTCTCAGAAGCGGCAAAATGAATATCCAAGGAGCCGGCCATGTGATGGTAGAAACCGTAGACCTTGGCCACTCAGTGCTCTTCGACAAGGTGTTCAAGGGTGTTCAGGACGAAGCATCAAATTTTGCGAGGCTTCTTCCTCAAACAAACATCTATTTCGGAGATCGACCCCTAAATCTGTGCATCGGGTCAGAAGCAGTATGCAACAATCCGCGCAACCAGCTGAGCATCCGCTTAAACAACGACCAAGCATGTCAAAATCCATCCAAACCCTCCGGGCAGAACCTAGACAGCTGCACCGCACGGATGGGAGATGGACTTGTATCAGGAGTGTATCAATTGCGCACGGGAGGCAACATATCAAGCTCAGAAGCTGAGCGTGTTAGTTGTAAAGCCTTGGTGGCACAATCTGGCCCAGTGCTCCCATCGTTTACTTAGTTTACTTACTCAGTCGACTCCTACTATTGAGGGCGGCGCAGGCTCCAGGGCAGGTGCTTACAAAAATCTACTGGACTCAGATCGGCACATTGTGGACATCGCGGTGTTCGACCTTCGGTGCTGCCCAGGGCCGGCTTTTGCAAGGGGCTGGCTGAAGGTTGGCTGCCTCTCCCCTACCTAACACTCTTACAGCCCGGCATGGACAGTTGCCACCACAGCGCTGGCCTCATACTGCTTCTCGCTGCACTTATGCAAGTTGTCACGCGGCCTGGCCAGTGGACTAGCATGAGGGGCACTTGTTCAACCCGTTCACATCCCACAAGTCATGCCGGGGCGATGGCATGGTCACCTCTGGCCCATTGAACACACTCGGCCTTCGATGTAGGTTAATCGTGTCAAAACGCATTGAGTTGCGACCGTTGTCGTCAATAAGCCGGTGACTCATTCATGTCATTCCATGTGTACAGGTCAGGCCTTTGCGAAGCTACACATTTGCGAAAGGGGAATTCCTGTGAGCCCCACGCCTGTTGTGAGGGTAGTAATCCATCTTGAAGAACGTTGTCCAGAGTTGACGCGTCTGAAGTGAAGGCACAGCAGATCTTTGCGGGATTCCGCCTTGTATGTAGCCTGCCTCTGGATTGCAGAAGTCAGGGTACGAAGAACTTCCTGGCCAACACCAGCCTGCAACCACGGCAAGGCACACAACGACAGAAGCAGTAAACAAACCGCCAGGTCTAGCGTGCCATCGTAGAGCTGCTTGTCTTTCGTCTTGGTGAAGAGATCGTGGTTCTTTCAGGGGCAGTGAGACAACGCAGATAGACCAGGGTTTCCAGTTCATTACTACGAGGTGGCAGGCCTTCATCTTGTTGTAGACGTCATACCTAGCACAGCCCGTTCACTTACAGGCTTGAAGCGATTGAGCCCTATGTATGTGCACTTATGTGCCGTGTCTGTATCTTCCAGGTCAAGCAGGGTCATGTGCCCGTTGTCTTTCTTGATGTGCGGGTCGATGATTGTTACCAGCTTTCTCTTGGATGCCTGCCGTGGCTAGCCATGCGGGATACACACTTGGCATTCACTTGACCAAGGCCTCCAGGGCTGTCAGAAGCTTGTCCGGCTGCGCAAAGTGTGATGGGTGCCAGGTGAAGTACTTCTTGCCTTGGCTTGTAGCGGGACAAGTCTGCTCTGGACCGAGACAACACACGCACACATGCAAACTGGGACGCTCCTGACTGCTACCGGTACAGATAAACTGCATCCGAGCGGCTGTCTGTATGTTCAATATCGAGCCAGAGAACGTCATAAGGAATATCGTGCTGGTCGAACTTCCTACGCACATCTGCGACTCGACTTGAGAGGTACAATACATGAAAATACATGAAAATACATGAAACGAATGTCCTGTTGACTCCGATCGAATCTTCAACATCAACATAGTTCCAGCGAGATCTCAGCGCTACCACAGAAGCAAAACGCCATGAGCTTCAAAGACTCACGAGCTGGTCCCGGCTGGTGCTTGCCAAGGGTTGAAATTGGAGGCATGCGAGGGAACCTTTGCAACATCACACTCTTGCACATTGTCAAAACTCGTCGCACAGATGAGCTGCCAACCCTGTGAGGGTGTGATACCTGCATGTGCGCAACACAGTTGGCAAGCACGCAACACTGCAACCCAATCCCAAATGCCTCTGCAGCACTTCTTGGGGACTAGGACCTGCCAGGAAAAACCTGGGCAGGCCAAGACTGCAATGTAGCACTGCTGAAGCGACTGAAGTGACTGAAGTGAGACGATGAATTAGGTCATGGGCATGTCCATCACACCCGACTCGAAGAGCCACCATGTCTCAGTTTGCGGCGATCCTGGAAAAGGCATGCGAAAGCTTTGTCTATTGTAGGTTGTGCGGGCGTTGTTGGCTCCTTCCTCCGTCACTCTCTCTTCTTCCTTCCAGCATTACATCCCCCAGAAAGGTGTTGCTAGTCGTCACTCTTTTTTTCTTCATTTTCTTCTGCTGGGCATTTCTTCTTCTGCAGGGCTTGAGGAGCCCGAGAACGAGGTCGGCTTGTGACACTTTTCCAGCGTACAGGTTTCCCGGCAGGTAGCTTTCTCGAAAGTGCTGGGCATTTCTTTTCTTTCATTCGTTGGGGCGTGGGGGGCCACCCCGCATTCCGACCCTGCGAGTCACGAGCTTTTTGTAACGGTTCCGTCCTTACTTTCCCCCCTGGTTCGGGCTGAATCTCTGCATGGGTGGAACTTCTGTTATGCTCGGAAAGAAAACATAACTGCTCCAAAAAGATGGGTGCTTTCCGTAACGGTACCACAACAGTCCAGTGATCTTGCTGCGAGCTCTTAGTATCACTTGATTATGGGCGCGCCCGAGATTCCTTCCTGAGGCGCTGAACCCACGTGCATCCCTGAAAAAACTGTGCCTGAACATGAAACCCAGGCCCAGGATGACCTCACACAGGACGGTACAGTCATGGCCTGGAGTTAACATACTGGTAATTGACAAGGCCAATATTCGGGCGAAAACTGAAGCTTGGAACATCTCAAAAAAGGGTCCCGAATACCCGGGTGCATGTGCCAAGTTTCCGGCACTCACGGAAGAAAGGATACAGTACCTACGAGTACCTGGGAACACCCCCCACCCACTCATCTGATTTCGTAGAACAGACATCTTGGAGGAGATCTGGAGATCTCTGCCTCTCTCCTTCTCTGACTACAACAACACAGGATATCTGTTGCCAGAAGCTCAAGCGCATGCTGGGTCGTTAGATGGGTGGAAGAAACCGCTCCTTTCGCCGTCTCGACATTGACAAAGCCCTCTGACCTCAGTGCCCAACTCTTTCGCACATGCCACAAGACGCAACACACAAATTCTTGCTGAGCTCTGAGCGGATTCGGGAAAAAGAAGCCGGAAGCGACGGCCTCTCCAGGCCTGTGCTTGCTGGCGCTTAGAATGGACCCGTCATTACACGCAAGATCACGCAAGAGACTTAGAGAGGGGACAAGTCAAGCGAACTTGAAAAATTAAGTTTTATGCCACCCTGGGGCTGGCACTGCAGAGCTGATATCTCAAACCCCTACAAGCCGCCCTTTTGCCTCAACATGCCTCTGCAGGATGAAGCCGTTTCGGGTGAGGGGGGCCCAGAAAGTAGAGGCGGGGGCCAAGCGGCAAAGCGTTGAGCTCAGGGCTTCGGTTTTTAAGGTCTGCGGGAGGGTTTGGAGGGTTGGTTTGGGGCTCTACAAGTTCTGCACTGGGATTTTTCTCCAGGAAGCTTGTCAGCTTTCCGAGTCTTCGCGGATGAACGGGCAACCCAGCGGCACTGACTCAACGCATTCGTGGCACACGACCTGCCCGCAGTCCTCACTCTGGCAACGGTACCCTTGGTTCCAAAGCCCAAGCAGCAAGTGATTGCAAGAGTCACAGGTGGTCGGGACATAGACTGAGACAAGTTGAAAATCGTGCGGGGGACCATCAGTGAAGATTGGAGCTGGCACCGTATCCGGATTCGGCATCTCATCCCCTGCAGCAACCGCCTGACCAGCCACACCAGCCTTACCATTTACAGCAGTCGCAGCTTCTGCTGGCCAAGGATCGAACTCACCGTTCTCATTGGGAACCTTCTCGTCATCTCTCTCATCTTTCCTATCTTTCCCATCATTCGCGTTCTCATCAAGAAGAAAGGCATCTTGCGGGGGTGAGCCGCGCAAGGCGGAATGAAACCTGCTGCGGCAGCACCCGCAGAGCAGCTGCGATAGCTGCGCGTCCATCTGCACCCATTAGCAGGATTTAGCAGGCGTGGCTAGGGTGCACCTCCGGAGGCACAGCAAGCGATGTGTCATTGACTCAGGTATCACACCTGCTTGAGCTGAGGCTGCTGGGACGTGCGCTGCACCCTAGTCTGCACTTTGCACTTTGCACTGCAGGTCAGCTACTCGTAACCTACGCAGACGGCAGCGCAGCTGAGGCCAAAGCTTCGTGTGATGAATTGCCGTCACAAGTGGAATCTGAGCGGGCAACTTGATGGGAACTTGGGAACATTTTGGCCTCACCAAAACTGGGAAGTGGCCAAAGATTTGGGGACCCATTTCCCAGCCAAAAATTTACATGCTACTAACGCCGAGACTGCCTAACCACTACGGGGCCTAGAAATTGATTGTGTGCAAGCCTATGCTCTCTCGCTCAGGCAGCGGCAGCACCATACAGGGCCATCGGGACATCCAGCGCCTTTGCCAGGTCCCATGCTTCTCGGGCGGAAAACCCACAGAGGCGCATAAATGCAAAGTGCTGGACGTACTCAAACACATCTAAGTTGAAGAACCTGTATGGCCTGAGCGGGTGGCCATGCTCAATCTGTTGAATCTATTGGTGCTGCCCAGTTGTTCGATGGTCTTGAGGGCACGGCTCTTGCAAGTGATTCTCGCCCAGGCCCAGGCCTTCAAAAGACACTCGACACTCGCACACTTCAAAGAACTGAATATTGAAATCATTGAATTTGAAACGTCGCTTGTCTTGCTCTAATTAAACGTGCCGGAGGGTACCCACTGCATGTTCAGCAAGCCCAAAAATGTCGACAGCAGCCTGTGTCAAGTTCTAATGAGAACTGCATAGACGATGCAAGGGATCACAACCATCAGGACCTTGTCAACAAAACCCTAGCCTAGAAAGTGAACCGAACCCTAATCAAAACCCCTCGGACGCCATGCAAACTCGTGAAGGTTATTGAGGAGAAATGAGGCCAGAGGGCAGTATTTGAATGAGTGTACGAGAGCACGCAACCAATCAGATGAATTGTAAGCGAAGAAGATGAGTGCACGAATTCAACTGACGAACAAGTGAACGAAGCGGGGTTTTAAGGGGGCACGTAAAGAGACTTATATTTTGCCCATTAAGCTATATCATTATTCATGCCGCTCAATAAGTCTTTTCGTGCAGCATAGAAGTAATAAAGAAGTGAAGGCATGAAATTAGCTAATTCTGCGAACAAAGCTCCCAATTTCATAGTGAAATTCATGCATCACGATGTTCCTTCGAATGGTCTTGCTCCGTCTTGGCAACATGCTGGAGGGGGGATGCGGGACCAAGGCCATGGCGTTGCCAAGCCAAGAGCCCTTGCCGCCCTTGCCTCAAAAGCCACATCGACGCCCACGGCAGCTGGTCCCCGAGGCTTGCTGTCGGTATGGCCGCCAAAGCTTTCCTCGACAAACGCCACACGTACTTGTTCGCAATAAGGCCAAATCGAGTTCAATAGCACGAAAGCCTCGAACAAGTTGTTTGCATCAACGTCCGTTGCATCCACGAGTCCAGCATGGGCCTGCCTGAAGAGCTTCACATTTGGTGGAAGGCCCATGCGGCCCAGATGCGCTCAAAACACATTCAGAAAGACGGGAGCTTACCGCTCAACCATGCCAGCAGCACCCATCTTTGGGCCTGTATCTTTCGAAATTCAAGAGGCGACGAGAGTTCAGTTTCTGAACGACCTCGATTCTCAACGGCAAAGCTGATCTCGACACTAGAAAGATCTAGAAGGAAGGGAGTCCAGCGAGTCTAGTGCTTAGCTGGATTACCTTGGGAGCGGACTTGACCGTGCGCAAGAAACTCAAGCTGGAAAGGGGAGTGCTGCAATTTCACCTGCCCAAGGACGGGCTGGAATGGAACATGTGGAGGCAGTGCTGTGATGCTGGGTCAGATGACTGTCCCTGCAGCCTTGCACGCAGCACTTTGTGAGCTGGCAATCTCGGTGACCCCGGTACCTTCGGTCAGCGAGACCTTGCAAACAGCAGAAGTCCATGTGCTGTGCCACAGTGCCAGCGAAGGTCATGAAACTGCAGCCTTGTCCTTCAGCAAGTCCTCTTCCTTTCGAACGACATCCTCGATTGTTTCTCTCAGGGCACTTCGTCGGAAGTGGATGCAGGCGGGCGGAGAGGGGCCGTCGAGATCCACTGTCCTATTTCGGAGGGGCCCAGCTGTCTTCGGGAAGGGGCTTTGGACCTTTCCGTTGGAAGAAGCGCATTCTACGGAAACCAAACTCCACTTGAACGAAGCCGGTCAGGTAGCCAGGAATCAGCACTACAGTACCGTATCAACGGTACCTTGAAGACTCTTGAAGCCTTAGCTCCTGAGCCCTCGTGGGTCCTTACTCTCTCCAAAGCCTGTGGCCGCCAAGATCTATCTGGCCATTCCCCGCTTCAGCTTGTATCTCTTTCATCAGGGCCCCACTTACCACTCACCACGGTACCAAAGTCTGATGGCGCAGCAGGGAAGTCATCCGGAACCCATTTCTCGTGTACACCCTCCGACGTTTAGATGTGCTTAGTTTTTTAAGGGGTCCTCCCTGCTTTCGATTCCTCATAGCCTCATGGCATGTTACTTTCCGAGGCAAGAGGCGCCGGGTGCCAGCCGGAATCGTGGATGGAGCGGGTCCTCTCGCTTCTTCGGCAGCACTGGAGAACATGCTGCTGTGACCGTGTCGCCTTCTCTGTGATGAAGGTTCGGACGATGCCACAGCTGCCATCCACATCGCTTAGAAAGAAGCTCAGCTCTAATTGCAGTGGCTTGACCTCCGGACAAGCACAGAAGGTCATCTCGACTCGACCGAGTTGAAACCGAGACACGCGCGTTTGGGTCGTTGGCAAAGAGAAGGCTGGCCTAGCAATGGCAAGGTTCATACATAGCCACATGGTCTACAATAGCACGTGGCCTGCACTTTGTTTCCGTCGGACGTGATGGAGGACGGATCAACTTTGTGAACCACCAAGCCTGTCCAAACTCGAAAAGCAGCCTTTGTCTGACGACACGTGGGAACGAAGCACGGCCTTTGTCGCTCTCCACCTGGCAGGGCATCCAGTACCAGGTCCCACCAAGGCTGGTCGAGGGGCCCAGGCTTTGTTGATGTACTTCCGATAGCGCCGCCCGAAGGATCCTTGCCTTGCAACGCTCTGGTTACAGTTGGGAGTTGGCACCTTCGTGCTGGGGTTCCACACTCAAAGGTGCGGAATTTGGCTTTGTCGACGCAGTCCACCAAACCTCCGAGCAGAAGAACACACAGACACAAAGACACACAGATCAACTCCCTTTCATGCCAGGCCTGAGCTGATATAGATGGCAAGAATGGCCCACCGCATGCGGAACATCTGAGACCAACATGAAATTAGGACAACACACAGTTTCATACCAAGTGGGCCACCACACATGAAAGAGCTTTTGTAACCCTCTGTTCCAGTTTCCCAGGAGCAGCGAGTATTCACTGGCATATCGTGTCTCATGCACAACAAGGTGGAATGGCACTCCAGCTTGCAAATCTGAAAGCTTCAGCGTCCCTGTCTGAGATTGGCTGAGTTGGACAAAGCATGTCAGTGGCTCTGCATGCAACTTGTAATTCAGCCAGAAACTGGCTGCAGCTGCGAAAATGTTTGACAAACAGGATGATGGCAACAAACTTACTGCAGCTCTGTATGCAAGCCGATCCGCACAGGTGTCGATTTTTTGGCAGTCGCTTCTGCTCTCTGCACGAGGTCGCTTAGGTCACACGCTTCGCAAACCAAAGCCACGACCTGTGGATTTAAAGAGTTTCCTAAGAGTCCCCACAGCTCGCGAGGCTTTGCAAGGGGAAGCTGGTAGCGAGAGCACTGACATGACTTGACATGTTCATCACTGGCTAAGTGAGATTGGCATTGAGGTAGACAAGCTGGACTGCATGATGCAGCACTGACTTCAAGCTTGAAGCCCAAGAGTCGTGCAACTTCTGCTGGAGCAAAATAGCGCAGCACGCCGAAAAACTCTTGCATTGTGTAGGAACACGGTGCCGCGCTTGACTGTGCAAGCTTGCGAGCAACCGATAAGACGCTTCCAGTGCCATCCACGTATCTGCCATACGCCTTTGTGAAGCAAGAAGAATGGCGACAATCTGGATAGACCACGTCAAAGCAGCGGGCAGATTCTTTCTGCATCGTTCCCTCCGGTACCAACCAGTCCGCATCATCCGCATCAATGAAATCAGATACAGGTTTCAATTCGTAGCAACACTCAGTCCCGACAGCGCGACTCGCTAGCGCAGGCTGTCCACAAGAAGTGCATGTGTCACGCAAGGTTTCACAAAGCACGCTTTGACCATGTTCCAGCGCACGTGGCGCCACGCAAGGTAGGTGCCTCCACGGCCTCAGCCACATTGCACTTTACAATGCCGCAGTGTGCTGTCCTTCCCTTCTGCCACTTTTTTGATCGGCCTACCTCCTGAGCTCTACGCACTTCCAGCAAGTGTGCCGTGCTGGCATCTGGCACTCAGAGCACACTACTTCAACAAAGACAAACCTAAAAAAGCTACTCCCTATTTTCACCTGCACCGTGCCTGAACCAGTAGATGCAGCAGCCTCCATGTTCGGAATGCGTCGGAACAGGAAAGGCCTCCATGGGGACGAACCGGGGAGACTGCGTTTCAAGCATTTGAGGCACTCGTCTCTACCTCTTCTACCTGTCGCACGCACGTCTGCATTCTTCTGCTTGTCCATTCTAATCCTGCCTGCGTTTGGCAACCTTGGCTTCACGCAAGCTCGCATCTTACATACCCTGTACCGGTCCAGCGGAACACTCAAGCAGAACTGCTTTGCAACTAGAAGAGGGATGGCCCGAAAGCATCGATTTGCCGTGCGTTGACTCCATGCAGTTGACTCTTTGCAGCCGAAGTGTAAGCACTTGGACAAATGTATGCACTTACATGGTTGCATAGTCACTTGTACACTGCACTTGTCTGATTTGCGATGGTTTTGGAACCAGCGAATTCGGGGACCATGGTATACTTGCGATGCTTTTGGAACCAGCGAATTCGGGGACCATGGTTTTCGCGATGGTTTTTGGAACCAGCGAATTCGGGGACCATGGTTTTTGCGATGGTTTTGGAAACAGCGAATTCGGGGACCAGGGTATTTGCGATGGTTTTGGAACCACGATATTTACGAGGTTTTCGAGGCCCCGGAAGTCGAGTCCCATGATATTTGCGAGGTTTTCGAGGAATTCGAGTCCCACGACATTTGCAAGGGCTTCGAGGAATTCGAGTCCCGCGATATTTGCGATGGTTTATTTGCGATGGTTTCTACACGCAAGCTCCGGGTGTCCGCGGCGGGAATGCTATTTGCGAGGTTTTCAAGTATGTCCGGAATGTCGCTTCCATGCTATTTGCGGTGTTTTCAAGCGCCCAGATGTCCGTTACCATGCTATATTTGCGGTGTTTTCAAGCGGCCAGATGTCCGTTACCATGCTATTTGCGGTGTTTTCAAGCGGCCAGATGTCCGTTACCATGCTATTTGCGGTGTTTTCAAGCGCCCAGATGTCCGTTACCATGCTATTTGCAGTGTTTTCAAGCGCCCAGATGTCCGTTACCATGCTATTTGCGGTGTTTGCATGCGCCCAGATGTCCGTTACCATGCTATTTGCGGTGTTTTCAAGCGCCCAGATGTCCGTTACCATGCTATTTGCGGTGTTTTCAAGCGGCCAGATGTCCGTTACCATGCTATTTGCGGTGTTTTCAAGCGGCCAGATGTCCGTTACCGTGCTATTTGCGGTGTTTTCAGACGCCCAGGGCGTCCGCGGCGTACTTTACTACAAAAAGTCGACTTTCCAGCCACGGAAGCTCTGCGTGTGCGCGGCGTACTACGTGAGTAGTACAAAAAGTCGACTTTCCAGCCACGGAAGCTCCGGGCGTCCCCGGCGTACAGTACTATACGTCTGTACTACAAAAGTCGACTTTCCAGCCACGGAAGCTCCGCGTGTGCGCGGCGTACTACGTTTGTACTACAAAAGTCGACTTTCCAGCCACGGAAGCTCCGGGCGTCCCCGGCGTACTATACGTCTGTACTACAAGAGTCGAAAAACAAAAAACGCAAAAACACGACGGTTTTGGCACCGCGACCACGCGAAAACCCGCAGAGGGGTTACGTTTGTATGTCAGGTAACGCAAAAACACGACGGTTTTGGCACCGCGCCAACGCCGACACCCGCAGAGGGGTTACGTTTGTATGTCAACAAACGCAAAAACACGATGGTTTTGGCACCGCGCCAACGCGGAAACCCGCAGAGGGTTGACGCGCGCACGAAAAAAATGCAAAAAAAAACGATGGTTTTAGCACCGCGACCCGGCGATTAGCCGCAGAGGGTTGTCCGCGCACCGACAAAAACGCAAAAAAACGACGCAAAAAAAACGACGGTTTTAGCGCCGCGACCACGCCGAAACCCGCAGAGGGTTGTCCGCGGACACAAAGAAACGTAAAAAAACGACGGTTTTAGCGCCGCGACCACGCCGAAACCCGCAGAGGGTTGTCCGCGGACACAAAGAAACGTAAAAAAACGACGGTTTTAGCACCGCGACCACGCCGAAACCCGCAGAGGGTTGCAATCCCGATTGGCGATGTCAACCCAGCCCGCCGCCTTAGAAAGAGTAATTTTAATTTAGAAATCTAGGACTGGGTACGAAGGTCTAGTAAATTCTACGTAAATCTTGCAGTTTGTATTCACTTGTATACTAAACTCTATGCAATTCACTCTATGCACTTCACTCTATGCACTTAACTCTATGCACTTCACTCTATGCACTTCACTCTATGCACTTCACTCTATGCACTTCACTCTATGCACTTCACTCTATGCACTTCACTCTATGCACTTCACTCTATGCACTTCACTCTATGCACTTCACTCTATGCGCTTCACTCTGTGCACTTCACTCCATGCACTTCACTCTATGCACTTCACTCTATGCACTTCACTCTATGCACTTCACTCTATGCACTTCAGTCTATGTTGTTGTGTCAGGGGGCTCCGCACGGAAGAACCCTTCGCGATGCTTTCGGGAAAAAACAGGCAAAAGCCATCAGCTGGGCTGCTTTGCCACTGCTTCGTTGCTTGGCATCTGCTTTGAGAAGCACACATTGTGCATTGCCCGTGCCAACAAGTCTGGCCCAGGCACCAGGTGACAAAAGATTGGGTAGACTTAATTAGGAAGCAACGACTTACTTGTGCACATCTAAAGGATTTGGATGCAACTGCAACTATGTCACCTGATGCCACCTTACACAACTCGAATTGAATGCACTGACTGAGGCGCCAAACCATATAGAACCGCAGGCGCGCGTTGGGGAATCCGAATTGCTGCGGGCCTCCAGCAGGTACCCCTGTTCATGTCTGAGTCTAGCTTGTTGCATTACTCAGTCAGTTGCGCAGTTGCATCTGCACATGCACTGGTACCATGGCCGCCGGCTGAGAAGAAAACTCCGCCATTCGAACCCTCGAGCACGGAGAGCCTAAGGCACAGAAGGGCCACCGCTGGGCCGCTGGGCATTGCACATGTTTCTTAAAATCTGGGCTTGTGGCTTCACAGAGCAACAGGTAGGAGTCAGACTGCTCGAAGTTTCGAACATTCCTCCAGTATCCGCACTCTCGTCCATGTAGCAGGAACACAACAAGTCTTGGGCCAAGCAGCTCCAGAACGATGGCCTCCGGTGGTGCTGTCACCTCTACGAGAACCACCACAAAGCAACGACCAAGTCACTAAGCAGTATGCTAAGTCACTTCATGCCGCTTTAAATCACTTGCAAATACAGGGAAAGACAAACACTGACACTGCGTGCTTCAATCGCCACCTGGGCACCTCTTGCAACACGGAGATGATATGCAACAGTGGCTTCGCGCGCGGGTCCTGTCACCGCAAGAAGCTGCACTGCCTCTGTGTGCCTCATCTTGCTCAAGTCCTCTGCATCTCGAACCTTGCCTTGCCTGCGCGGGAACGCATAGGAACCGCATTCACAACACAGGCAACACGGCCTTGTGTAGGGCTGACACGGCCTGAGCAGTATTTCTCTAAGAATGTGCTGGCTTCGGCATGCAGTTCTGACTGGCTTAGATCTTGGCGGCGACATCGTCCAAATTCGACAATGCTGCTGGTCAAACCTGAGTCCGTGGGTGCTTTCCAGTTCCCGCCTTAACACGGCAAAACAAATACCAACTTCAGCTGAGTTGCCACCTGGGTGTGAGACCTTGTGCTGCGTGCTGCGACACAGGATTAAGTACTGCCAATGTGAAGATCTCCGCCGGGCATCGTGCTGCAAATGTCACGGTTGACCACATGGTCTCGACCTGACGCTGCACACAGCCAAAAACATGGCGAAAAGGGTGTCAACCATGGCTCGCTGCCAAAGTTGAGGCCATAAACCGCAAGCGCCTGCGCTTCGCCAGCAAATCAAGTCAAGGCCTCCTCAGCTATCCAAAAAAAAACTCTACAAAGAATTCTTTCTGTACATCCACCTGCTGGTTGACCTCAACTGCCACAGACTCCACCGCGAGCCCAGCGTACCTTCCAACAACTTCGAACAGGTCCTGCTCAGCCACTTCAACCGAAACTGTCATGATCTGACTCAACTCACCCCTTCCCCTTCAGCAAGAAGAACTCCCTTCAGCGTCGGGTGACCACGTTCATCTGATGCGCGTGCGTTTTTCTGGCTCAGTCAGCAGTCCCTAACAAGTTATAAGTCACCCGGCTTCCGGAGAAGCAAGTGGGTTCAAACGAGAGCTGACAAGGGTAGGCCAAAGGTCCAAGAATTGACCTTGATGGCTGAATGATTGCAAGCAGCTGGTGTTCAACTGCCAACCAGTACTGTGAAACGGGCTTCCCTTCTGCACAGCTTCGGTAACAACGGCAGTGTTGGCTCAAGCCCCTGTCACATGAGAGGTCATCAGTCAATGGGCCTGCAGCTGACGAATTTGTACACAACAAGCTGAATCACTCGGAAGCATGAGCAAACTTAAGTTTAAGCGAGTCTTGAACTTAAGTCTTGCTTGCAGAACGAGCCGGCGCCAACAAATGCTTGCGGGAGGCTCTTTGCCTACGGTTCAATGTTGGGCGCATTCCCACGACGACCTCATCCTGTCATTGCATCCTTTGCCCTGGTAGATAGTGGTAGTTATCCTCCCCACCTCCTTCTCCAGTGCCAAGCAAGTTTTGGCTGCCAGCGGAGTATTCAGTGTGCAGGATTCTTGCAGCGAGTGAAGCCGGAGTAGCAATCACAGCGCACGTCGCCGGCCGGTTGCAGATTTGCAACAGAACAGTACAGCCACTTGCTACTGGAGTCCGAGCTACAGCTTCTTCGAGGCCGCCCACTTGCAAAACTCGTCAAAGAGCACCTTGCCGCCGCCATTCTCATCCTCAGAGTGGGCGATATTGATACTGATGACACAAATCGACCATGGCGCGCGTGAAGAGGGACCCTCCGCCCTCAAGAAGCGCTGCCCGGGCGCCATGAAATTGAACCTTGCAGGGCTTACATAGGCTTACATCACTTACATCTGTTCCCCCAGTTTGACTCTGACGCTCACCATGATCTCAGCTGCTTCTTTTCCAGGCCGAGAGGCTCATCAAAGGCTTCCGCCGGCGTGAGCTTGAGGCCAAGAACCGAACAACCTCCGCGGAACTCGTTCAAGTCCTGGAGCCAGACAGATGTTGGCTGCGGCTTGCTAAGTTGATTCCCCGGTGGCTTGATCATGGCTGGGAAGGCGAGTGGCCATTCGTCGGTCATCATCGACATCCACGACCCTTGCAGCTCCGCAAGTGTCAAAGAATGTCGCAGGTAACAGCTGATAGGGTGAGATTGGACCCATGGAGTGCGGGCCAAGTCGCTCGTACAAAGAGTAGAGCTTGTTGAAATAAAACCTGGATCGGCGTACTTGCTCCGATCAAGAGAACGGCTGTTTACCCCTCCTCGACCGAACCCTCCTGTTGTGCGACTGATGGTCATCGAAAAAAACTCAAATCGTGCTGGCCATGGAGCCCCAATAACCGTGCCATTCATGAGATGTTTATATCTCCGACGCAAGGATATGCAGAGACCCATGTTTTTCTGGACTCAAAGAACGAAACATAGCAAAAGCATGAGGACGCTAAGCTTCCATGAACCGACTGGCTTTCGCGGATGAACGGTGCTTGGGTCTTCAAGAATATGCATGATCCGGCCACGGGGCATGTTCCGGAGAAGGGCTCTGAACTCGGTCCTTGAAGCGACGACATGTCCATATCATCCATATGCATGGCAGCCAAGACATGCGTGGCTCTCTCCATGCCGCATACATCCGCAAACCTTGCTTGTCTTCGCTTGTCTGCACATGCACGAGAATGCACGAGGCTCTTGTGCACATAGCCATCGGGATTACGCACTGTTGCCTTGTATGCTCGCCTGAGAAAGATGGCAACACAGCACACGTGCCACGTGCAGCGATACGCTGCATGCTGTGAAGATCCCTTGTTAGAACCTCTCTCCCCTCTATACTTCGACTGGAAATCCTTGATTCCTCTAATTTGCAGAGGTAAACAGGTCCCCTGGACTTAAGAGATCTCCTTCCCATGCATCTCATAGAAGCCCACTTCCTTCTCCTTCGGTCCCTACCTTCCTCCCTTCCTCTGGATGTCTCCCTAGCAGACTCTAAAGTACACGGAGGTCTTCAAATTTGCATAATAGTTTCTTCAGAAACCATACATCGAGTACAAACTGAAGGTCGCCCTCAGAGGCAGGAGTTGGCACCCTGAGCGGTTCACTTGCAGCAGTCGGACATACATAGCCGACATAGCCTCATTGTAGCTCTTTCCCTGAAAGTCTGAAAAGCTTAAGGGATTTCCAAATGACGAAGAGCAAGTATAGAGGTTTTCCAAAAAGCTAACCCATAAGAAATACTAGTTGGCACTTCTTGGAAAACTACAGGCGCGGTAAGAGACTTGCCAAGAGAAGCAACAATACCTCAATGCATCCCAGGGACATCAAGGCTGGCTTGTTGTTTGCCTCCGGAAAGCAATCCTCACATCAGCAAGCATCAGGACTGATTCAACTGATTCGCCCGTTCCAACTTTGGTAGTCTGATAAGTGGTCGTAGATCTTGCTAGCAGCTTTGCCATCCAATATCCGGCAGGTTCGGCAGGTTGACTGTGACAAAACAAGAAGATGGAACTTTTTTCAGGATTCTCGTATTGGGGTCGCTTTAACAACTTTAGCCGCCGCAAAAATATGTGCCGGGGGGGGCGGGGGGGGCTTGGCATCTAGAACAGATGGGAGGGATGTGATATCTGCGTCCAGATACCACAGTACACCTAGCTAGCTTCAAGTCACGCTGCAGCACATCACACACACACACACACACACACACACACACACACACACACACACACACACACACACACACACACACACACACACACACACACACACACACACGCCAGTGACAAGAATTGGCGTCGTGTGTCCGTTACGCACCCATCCATCTCTGCGAGGCTGACAAGGCCATTTCCGTTGTAGTCCTTGGATCATCTGGGATCGGCTTTGCGTACAGTCAAACGACGATCCGATAGTTGCATCCTCGCAGCCATCTTGCGCCAAAGCTGGTGGAGCTGCCGCTTGTCCTCAGAATCGCATGTCTTTCTCATTGAACGGCCGCTTCGATGGAAGCACGAGACGACGCCGAGAATGGGATTCATCCAAGACACCTTCAACATGCCGTGAAGCTTTCTCTCCGCCACTTCGAACTGATTCCTTTCAGCTTCCATATGCTTCCAGCTGGCTTCCAAGATCTTCCAAGCCCCAGTGGCCCCGCACTGCCCGCACACCACATCAGAAAGGGAATGGTGCACCATCAAAAGGTGACATGGTGCACCGTCTCACGGGACTCACGGGTCACGGGCATGTTTCCCAAGTGCGGCAGGGCTTCACAATCTGCGTCTTGGCTGAGTGGCTGTGGTGTTGCACAGCAGCCTGAGACATGGGGCATGTCGTCTCCTGAACAAAGTGTTTGACCCAGGCCTTCGAGTGATGCTTGGCTGACGGAGAATGCATGGACGGAGCAGGGGCCGTATAGACCGAGGAATCCACAGGGCACTGCACCTTGCCGCGTCTTGGCAATGCTGTGGGCGCATTGCTGTGTATGCAGCATCCCGGTAAACAACGGTGAACAGCGAACTTCAAGGCTGTGACAGAGGCCACCCATCGGCAGAACTCGTCGAAAAGAATAAGACCGCAGCGATTCCTGGCAGAAATGCGGCGAGCGCGGACTGACAACATGCACAGTCCGCCCACCCACTCTGTGGTAGTGCGCCTTGAAAAGCCTCAACGAATGCTACTGATACCTGCACATCGACGGTTCCTCGCCTGCCTGCCACTCCCGACGCGTATATACATTGTAGGAACCATGACTTTAAAGTTTAGTCGCTGGCTTCGACATGTGCGTCATCGTGCACAGCTCTTTCTGCGATTCAACCCAACCATACAAACTCTGGCCTGGCCCGCTTCAGATCGGACACTGAACCCCAACCCCAACATCAACATCAAGGCTGAAGCGGGTTCAGAAAGGCTCCCCTGAAGTCGCAAGACGGAAAGACTTGGTTCTTGAGCATGATTTCTGTTTTGCACCGGCATCCAAGTCTAAAGTCGTCCTGGCCTGTCAAGGCTGTCGAAGAGCGACTTTGGGTTCACGACCTCGGCATGGGACCCTCAATCGCGAAGAAGGTGATGACTGTGGAACCAATTACTGAACTTTCTCAGCGCTGAGCAGAACTCATGCCAAGAAGAGACAGACCGCTCCGGAATTCAGCAAAGGTAAGCCGCCGATCCCGGTCTGCATCAATTCCCTCGAAAACCTTCAGACAAAAGTTGCGAAGGCTCTCAAACTTGTCGGGAGTAGGCTGAGGGCCACGCACTGAAGACCTTGTTGAAGTAGATCAAGTCCCTACCATGGAGACACATGGAGAGAGAGCCATTGCATCCACTTTCCTCAACAAAAGTTCCTTTCCAATTCGTCGGCGCTTAACATCAGTAAGCTTGAACACAGCGACCTCAGCAGGACCGCGAACTCACGCTTGTTGACGTAGCTATCCTGCTTCCACAACTCCGAAAATGGGAAGGGGAGGGGGCAGCAAACCTTTTTCACAAACTTTTGTCTGTAGGCGCCTGATTAAGGTCGCAGGCTTTGTAGGCACGCATCAACGCCTGGGATGGCGCAGCACACAGATGTGCAGAGCAAACTCAGGGCACACGCCGTACCGGCACGCACAAGTAGCCGGTTTGACAGTGACCTCCGAATATTTGGCTAATTTTCACACTCTGGGCGCCGGTTTGTTGTTGAGCTGGGGGTAAGTGTCCACAACCCAGCGGTCAATCTCGGCCAAGCTTACAATGTTGTTTCCGTTGTAGTCAATCGCATCCCAAGCTTTCCAAAGCTGCACTTTGCCCGCTTCTGATCCGCCCACCCAGCACTTGAAGCGCTGCTCGACATCTTCAAACTGTCCATGGGTGTTGATGCTTGGACTTGGGCCGCTTGGGCCGCTTGGTCCTTTGCCTGGGAAACGGGGGCTCATCTGCTGCATGCCCGCATGTGCGAGACCACGGGATGGAAACATGGTGCTGCCACCCGTCACAGCCTGAACAAGAATTCAGCACAACGCAAGACTCATGGAAATACGATCGTCAAGTCGGATCATGTGTACGTGTGCCTGGTGACCTAATGCAACAACCACAAAAGGATCAGTCCAGAAGCTCCCTTGTTCGGGGATTCCGCAAGAGAGTAACCACCCACAGGCATGGCTTCCAGTCTCACACTTGCAGCGCGGCTTTCGGAGCGGAGCCACTAACAGCTGGCAAATCATGAACCGTGTAGGACAGATGCACGGCAACTTGTTGCTCACTCTCCACACAGCAATTTGCACATGGCTGGCAGCTTCAAGTGCTCAGGGCCTAAGGCTGTTAAGGGCTGCTTCCAGGGTCACGATAGGGCGAGGCGCATGCCACCGATACCAGCAAATAGCTCAAGCACACGTACCTGCCCATGAGCTGCTGAGTCAGTTGCCGATGGTGCCGAACAAAGTCGAGCTGCGGACTGGCTGCTGTGTTTGCTGGGTTCTGTGTCTTTCCTCGGACTCCATGGCTGGAATTGCGAGCACGCAGATGTGCAAAGCACTTCTGGGCTCAAGTCGCCTGAAGATGCGCTTCGGCAATTGCATAATTACTTGGACTAACATCTCTGTGTGGATTCCACTTGGCTCTCTCCAAGTCTGTGATCTGTGCTTTCTTGAGCTTAAGCAATTACGAGCCTCTCCCACATCACACACCAAGGAAAGACTCTAAGAGCAGCCCAGAGCAGGCCATGTGGAGAAGCACTTTGCCGCTTTCTCATCATTTTTCGAGTTTGTGGGAAAACGCGTGCAAGGTTCTGACAAGCTTCGGTCAGACCACTAACTGCCCCAGGAGCCTGCTCAGCTCTGCTTCGTGCTCCGCTTCGCAGAGCTTGCGGAACCGCTTGGCAAGGGCTCGTGCAAAAAGAACTACCTGCTAAGCAGGTTGAGACGGCTTTGGGTCAAACCTTGACTTCCCCCGCACTTTGGAGTCTTCTTGTGGGTGCTCGGGCTTGGATCAACATCCGGTCGGTAGCAGCAAGCTGAGAACAAACGCCCAAATTGTCGCTGAATAAGGTCTGCATCCAACAGCTCGTCTCTGCTATCTCAGGTGGGGCGTGCACATGAATCTGCCTTTGGCATTTTTTGGCTTTTGGCCAGAGCCTGGCAGATGCCTGCCAGGTCGCCTAACCGTATGACGGGTTGCATGCAACAATGCACCATCGACCCCAGTCTGCAGCGCCTTCCATTCTACGACTGCCTGGCGTTCCGCCGCGATTCGCAGCGAATGGCAGAGAGCCTACTGAAAGAGCCAGGCCACAAATTCTTGGTAATCCTCAGGACTCCCAGAAGATCGTGAGAACGATGACATGGTGCAGTCGAGGCATCATAAACCATCATTGTGAGGCATGAGAAGCATGACTTCCGATTCGGCTCTTGTTCTGCAGCCAAGGGGCAATCCAGCCATCGCCATTGCAGTCGGCCTTCTCGAAAAGCATTCGCACATCCTGCAAATCTGCAACAAAAGGGGGGGAAGGAAAAAGGAAGGCCTGGAAGGATTGGGGGTGGTGGACATGGGTGGACTCTGCCTTGTCTCGAATTTTGGGATCGACCTTGCCTTGGATTACCCGGCAGAGCAAACAAAGCAGACCGCAACTGAGCTCAATATGCAGACAAGGGTTTGCAATGTGACAGCTGACGAGCTGCGAAGAACAGAAAGCAGCTCTCGCTCGGAAATCTTGCCATCCTTGGACTTCCCGGCCACTGCCCGCCCCTTCCTGAATTGCCCTCTAATGTTAACCTAGTATTACTAAAGCCCCTAACATTAAAGTACGCCAGGTGTCCCGGCCGCAATAATAAAGCCCTGGAAATAAAGTACGCCAGTCGGGGCTTGTTTTTTTTTGGGGGGGTCCGTTTTCCTTTCTGATCCTCTCTGATTCTCTCTAATCCTCTCTAATTCTCTCTAAGGAAAGGAATCCTGAGTGATTCTCTATGATCCTCTCTAATTCTCTCTAAGGAAAGGAATCCTTATTCAAAGGGGCCTCACACTCTATTTGGGGGGGTTTGATTGAAGGGGGGGGGAGGGGGGGGGTTTATTATTACTAGGTCAACATTAGATGGCCTCTAAATCATGGTCCCCTTGTTGTAGTCTGTGAAAACAATTTCACGTTGGTTTCGAGTCGTGCTGCGAATCTGTATTGTAGTCAAGCATAGTCAAAACACAGTCGTCGCACCATGTCGCGTATTGTCGCGCCTGCCCAGTGCGCATTCCACTCAAACTTCCTGACGGCGCACCATGGCCTTCCTCGATAAACTATAGTCGAAGTCTCAATATCGACTCGAGGTTCTCCAAGTGCAGCCCTCCACCATTCCGCCGCATGCTGCCCGCACCCTTGTCTAACACCTACCCGGACCTGCCCCATTGATTGATCTTCAGCCAAGCTTCTCTGTTTACGTCCCACTTTGCGAAAGTGGTCCTTGCAGCACGTCATCAAACCGTGGCAATGAAATAGACAAAGCGTGCTGGGCAGCCGGCTGCACGGTATGCTCGTCAGGGGACCTGACGCCACGCAAGCCGGCAGCCTGATCAACCAGTTCTCATTTGGCTATACAATGCTGCGTCTTCGATGCTGCTTGACTCATGAAACTCGTCTGGATTCTAAGTGCAGCACGGCTCGAATCAAGCCAGTACCACTCAAGTCCACCGCCTGCCTGCCCGCTTGACCTTGGCTTCATCTACAAGGAAGCGCCAAGCGACGTGTGGCGACATGCGTTGACATGTCGCGCCATGTGTCCAAGGTTGGCAAATCGATCGACAAATCGGCCTCCATATTCGCCGATGTCGGGAATCCGTCGTGCAAGTTCTGGATCCATGGGCGCCTCTGGAGCCAAGTCGATTGTCCCCTGTAAAAGCCGCATGAACTCGTTGTAGTGAAGAAAGCCTGTGCTGCTGCGATCGAAGTAAGCCAGCATTCGTGCGGCTTCCTCCTCCGTCACTTGCGCACGGGCACGATCGATCTCATGCCCGACAGCAACCCCAGCTCCCTCCAAAGCATGAAGGAATTCTTCCAAGGTCACAATCCCATCATCGTTAAGGTCGATGCTCTTGAACATCTTCTGCATGTTTGATCGCCGCTCAAACAATGCCTCCCTGAGGTTTGTGACCAGCTGAGCTTCTTTCCGGCTCAGCTGACTCACCCTCTGCTGAAGCACCAGCTGGCGCAAGTGCCTCAGGCGCTGTTCATTTAATTGTTTAACTCCGATTCGAGATTCAAAACCAAAACGCGGACTTGCCGCTATGACTATAGTGCTCACCTTTCAACGAAAGCAAAATGGCAAGCACACGCTCGAAGCACGGAAACAAAACATCGAACAACTCAAAGCTGAAGAGCTCTTTGGGCTTTGATTGCTGCATCAACTCCCGCTTTCTTTCCTCTCGGGCAGCTGCAACTGCATGAGCTTCACTCAATGCCCCACTGCCAGCACTGCCAGCACTGCCAGCACTGCCAGCTATGGGCATTGCTATGGTGTCGCCAGGGCTTGCATCCTTTCGGGCCAGGCTTTGGCTGCCCTGAAGGGCAGCAAGAAAATCGCCAACAGAGACCGTGCCCTGGCCTCCGTCAAGTCCCGACAGAAACTTTATGGTTCTTGGCTGGTCGATTGTAAGCTGCAATTGCCCAGCAAAAGCTCCCACGACGTCTGCATCCACAAGTGGCACGGAGCCTCCGTCGCATCCAGCATTTGCAACCGCAGGCACCTGCATGCACTCCGCCAGTGCCTTGGGTACAGTTTGGTGGGCTGCTGCAAGTTCAACATTTACCGTACAAATCGCCAACATTCTTTGACAGGAAGTGTCCCTGAAGCATAAACGGATCCCGTGCTTCCCGTGAACGTGACAAAAATATCAAGTTCTAAAACCGCATGCAACAGCAGCCACAGTGCTTCGGCAGGGGAGACGCAGAGCTTTCGCAACCGCTGGCGGAGAGTCTTGACAAGTTCCTCGTCACTCAAATCGTTCAGAGCTGTCTTCTTGAACATGTATTCTGCTTTCTCGAACAGGCGAGTCTGGGAGGTTGGAGTGCACCGTCTGACCTCAGCATGTCCCGACACAAGAATACGAAATCTCACGGGTCAGACTCATGCCACTATGAGGGGCTCAATGACAAGCCCAAGTCCCGGGCATCGCCCGTGCCCAAACCAGATTCAGCTGTTCGTGAGTTCTGTGAGTTCTGTGAGTTCTGTGAGGTTTGTGAGTGCTGTGAATCCACACTTGGCTTTGCTGCGTTCGCTTCCGAACCAGGAGCTTCAGCCACAGCCTGTGTTGCCTGTGTGGCCTGCGGCGAGATGGGTTCGGAGGTGCCGGTAGGATGTCCAGAGGGCTGCCCGGAGGCCTGCTGCAGTGTCCGCATGAGCAATGCTCGCTCCTCACTTTGGGCCAGAGCAGCCCTTCCAGCATCGAGCTCTTGGGCTGGGAGCCCAGCTTCCGCCCCCTCCTCCAGAGCAGCCCGGAGTGCTTGCACCGCACCGGATTCCCGAGCATCCTTCAGGCGACGACTTGCAGTGGCCCGCCGCTCTACTTCACGCAGCTTTTCTAAAGCTTCCTGCTTGTCTTCCTCGCTGATTTCCAAGGCCTCTGCCGAATCCAAGGCAGCGCGCAGGCGGTCCATGTCCTCAGAGCGGCAGGCATCTTTCAGCTCCTGCTTCGCAGCTTCTTTCGCGGCCTTCCTCGCCTCAAGGACTTGCAAAAGGTTTCGGGCATCTTCCAGGGCCTGGCCTGTAAAGCCTGACCTGTTTGCAAAGTCCACGGCTTGGCTCAGCTCTTTGGGGTCCTCAGCTGAAATCGCTGCCTGCAGCCGAAGCCTTGCAGCCTCCTCAGCAGCTCTCCTGCGTGCGGCTGCTAGCAGAGTGGCGTCGGCCTCGTTTCCATCGCCTAGGCCGGCAGCCTCCGCGCCCTCCAATGCAGCCTTCAAGACCTCCAAATTCTTGGCAGAATCGGCAGAATTGCCATCGTCTCCATGGTCTGAGGAGTCAAAGGCGTCCAAGGATTGGCGGAGCTTCTGTCGAGCTTCTGCCCGAGCCTCGGCCTGTGCAAGAGCGTGCCGAGCAACCTCCATCTCGGCATCATCCAAGCCCGCTTGGCCACCTCGTTGCAGAGCCTGGCGCAAACGCTCGACGTCACCGGAAGCCACAGCGGCTGCCAGCAAGCTTCTCGCTGTGACCTTGGCCTCTTCTTCTGCGAGGATCCGTGATGCCTCGTCCAGCTCTGAACCCTCCAAGCCTGCCTTATTCGCAGCGTCAATGGCTGCTCGCAAGCTGGCGACATCACGGGACTTGCTGGCCTCTGCCAACATTTGCAAAGCATGCTCCCGCCTTGCCTGCTCTAGCATCGCCAATCTTTCCAACTCTCGCTGTCTTTCTGCTTCTTCTTGCTGCTTCTTTGCCTCAGCCTCCTCCAGTCCGGCCAACTTCTCCATGGCATCTGCCATGCTGTCTGCAGGGAGGCCGGCTGCCTGCGCTTGGCGTATGGCAGCCCGCAACTCGGCCATGTCGCCTCGGCTGAGCAGGCTGAGCAGACATCACAGTGGGGCTGAGTGAGCTAGTTCTGTTTCGCGAGAAACTTATTGGGCACTCTGCCAGGCCTTGAGCCGTCGCACTGCGCAGGCCGTCCGCTGCCTTCTGCTGCTGCTCACGCCGGCGCAGCAGCTCGCGTGCATCATCGAGCAGCAAAGCACTTACCCCAGCAGCTTCAGCATGCTTCAGGGCTTCTCGCAGCTCGTCGGGTGTTCCTTGCCTGGGGTGCTGCGGTGCCAGCACCGATGGGTGGGCAGGCAGGTTGGTGGTAGTGGTAGTGCTAGTGGTAGTGGTAGTGGTAGCGGTCGCGGTCGCCGCCGCCGTGGTCGTCGTGGTCGTCGTGGTGGTCGTCGTGGTGGTCGTCGTCGTCGCCGGCGCCGCCGCCGTCGCCGTCGTAACTACTAAGTACTAACTAGTAACTACCAACTACTATCTACTAACTGCTACCTACTAACTACGAACAACCGATAACCGCGAACTACTAACTACTATCTACCAACTAACAAACCACCAACTGCTAACTAACAACTACCAACTAACAACTACTAACTGCCGACTGCTGACTACCTACTACTACTACTACTACTACTACTACTACTACTACTACTACTACTACTACTACTACTACTACTACTACTACTACTACTACTACTACTACTACGACGACGACGACGACGACGACGACTACTACGACCACTACGACGACGACGACGACGACGACGACGACGACGACGACTACTACTACTACTACTACTCCTACTACGACGACGACTACTACAACGACGACTACTACTCCTACTACTCCTAGTAGAAGTAGCAGCAGCAGTCGCTGTAGCTGCAGCAGCAGCAGCAGCAGCAGTAGTACTGGCAGCACTAGCAACAATAATGACGACCGTTTGTAGAAGTACCCAAAAAACATAGCAGCTGTTTTTGTTCAAAATGGCAAAAGCATTGCATTTCGTGCCCCCTCTGGCCTCATAGCTTCTTCTAAAGCTTGTCGGGCCTCCTCCCGCCGCTGAAGCTCCTCCAGTCTTCGAATGCCAGGTGCCAGCTCATCCGGCCGCAGGCCGGCCGCGCGACCCGTATCCAGCGCAGCCTCCCAAGCACGGAGGATCGAATGTGCGGGTGCATGTCCGACCCTCATTTTTTGTGTTGTCCTCCTGAGACCCTGAAAATGCCAAAGTGCACTCGGGCGAGGGCTCATCTTGAGGCGATGTTGCTGTTAGAGACTTCTCAACTTTTTTGCGATGTCCAAATATATTCTGCGATGTTCGCATCACTTGTTAGGCGGACCTGGCCGACTACCTGCGTGCAATGGGGTCATTTGCGGATACATTTTTTCACTAAGTCACTATAGAGCCCCAGCCTGCAGATGCGGCACGCTGTCACCAGCTTCAGCATCCAGCAATGCCTTCCTGGCACTCTGCTTCGCCTGCACATCAGCACATCCCATCGGTAACATCTGTCAGCCAGCGCACTTGCCCGCTGCCATTATGACTCTGTTTTCTGTCTTGCAACAAATGCTGATTTGGAAAACATCCGACAGGGGGAGCAAGCAATTACTGCAAAAGACGCCTCCTCCTCTGCCAGAACACGGCGCGCTTCTTCCAAGTCATCAGCACTAAGCCCAACGGCTTCACCCTTGTTTATGGCAGTCCTGCAGCATGATGGATTCTCGGCGGCATCTCAGTAATGCCCTGTGCTAGTTAGGCACAGCCCAGTGCAACCTCGCAAATCATATTGCAAAAGCCGGTTGCCAAGAACGCAAAACGCAATCAATCCAATCGCAACTTTCGCTGAACAGGAACTCTGTCAATGTTCAACTTGCTGAAGAAGAAATGTCTTTTCACCAAGGCGACCACCCACCCACCCACACACACACACACACTGACACTGGGTAACTGGGCACCATTCAATCTTCTTGCAGGCAGCCGTTCTGGCTCCATGCGGTTCTGGATTCGTCCAGTAACATCTACGATACTCGCACTTTGGCGCACATCCGAGCTGATATGAAAATCGCTCCTGTGCGGACTGCCCACGGTTCTCCGACAGACCCCACAGAGTTTGTGGAGTCTGCGATTTGCTCGGGAAGAAGCCGTGATGATTTGCACCTGCTTCTTCAAGTTGTTTCACTCTCCCTTTCCTATGTTCCATTCGCATCCCAAACTGCAGGTCAGAGTAGGTCCGCGAGGACTCATGATTGTCTGCTCTTGAGCAGATGACAATTTTTGCCGAGAGGGGGCCTCGTGGGTCGGGTGTGTTTGAACAGCCTTGCTGGATACCTTCATCTGCCTCAACTCCAACTAGAACCGCGATGATGTTGGCGGCTGGGCTGAATAAGGTGGCTGCCACACCAGGTCGCTATCCATCCATCCATTCATGCTAAGGCTGCTAAGGCATCTCACGGAAATAGCTCGCGGAAGTACGTTGACAGAAATTGATGTCTTGACTTCTGATTTTCTAACCGAATTACAGCTGCAGCTCAATTGCAAGAGGCGCTGCATTCAGTGCTCACATTGGAGCATTTGACGGAACACCTTGCCGGTCATGTTGGCATTTGTCACAATGAGGTACGTCCTTCGTGTATCTGAGTCTATCCGTTCCAATATGCGCTGGACGACATGGTAGGCATAAGCCTGCCAGTGGTGGCATGGCGACAGTGCTTTTTTGCCAGGCACACAGCCAGAAATGAGGCATCGTGAAGCATGATGCACGTGCCGAAGGCCCGCAATCCCAACCAGAAACCTGGCAGTTGGAGTCTCCCGACCCCTTTCATTCACATTGACTTTGGAGGTCATGTGCACTGCTGGGCCACGATGAAGGCCGGTGGAAACCTACCATTACTTCCGCGCAAGAAGCCTCTTGTCTTCTTTAGGATGTCGTTTAGGGCATGAAAGATTTACAGTCGCCGGCGCTCCCTCACTGCCAACCTGCAACACAACTTTCGATGCCGGGAAATCGGGTTTACGGCTCAGGGCGAGCTTCTAGGAGCTTCCAAGCTTCCGCACACGTGTTCTATCTCAAACACATCAGCAAATCAGCGCTAAGAAGGCCCAAGAAGGACAAACTGTGTGACAAACCCTGAAGGTGACATCGTTCTGAATCACGAGTGCAACCGGGCGGAGGGGGTTTGAGTCGCATGGGGCGGTCCCTAACTGCGCTTTGCATGTACACAGCAGACATGTGTTGTCCTCAGCGCTGGCACATTGCGAGATGCAACTGCTTCGCGAAGCTTCTTGATAGCTGCCTCCTGAACAGAACAAGTAGTTGTGCTTAACACTTGTTAGACGCGTTAGTTCCAAGCAAGGTGAACCGTGAACATAGATGAACACACCTTCGGAGCACTGCGCTGCCTTGCTCTCCAGCTCCCGCAGCATATCTTTGGCCGGGCGCATCTCTTCTGCGCTCAACCCACTCCGTTCTGCTGCAGCTATGGCGCCTCGCAGCTGCCCCAAATCCTTGGCCTTCATGGCAAGCTGCAGCCGGGCACGTGCTTTGGACTTGGCATCTTCCTGGGCCAGTGCAGCGCGCGCTGCTTGGAGCTCCTTGGCTCCAAGGCCTGCCGCTTCACCTTCTTGGAGGGCCTGCTGGAGAGCGTCTGTGTTTCGGGTCACCAAGGCCTTCTGCAAAGCCCGCCGGGCCGCCGCCATGCGCTCCTCCTCTTTTAAAACCCTTCGGGCATCCTCCAGCTCCACTTTCAGTCCTGCACGCTCCCCTGCACTCAAAGCACTCTGGAGCTCCTCGATCTTCCGGGACTTCACTGCTTCCGTCAAGAGGCGCCGCGCATTTTCCTCCTCGTCCATGCGGCGCAACAGCGCTTCGGCATCTGCAATGTCCTGTGCCCGCACTCGTGCAGCTCGCGCTTCCTCTATTGCTGTTCTCAGTGCCTCTGCATCGCGTGATGCGCAAGCAGCACGAAGTCTCTGGGATGCCATCTCCAGGCGCTCAACTTCTTCCAAGACCGCCCTTGCTGCTTGCATGCTTTGCGGATCCTCTGCTGCGAGGCCTGCTCTCTCTGCCCCCTCCAGGGCCACACGGAGAGCTTCGCGATCTCGCGCCTGAACCGCATCCTGCAACCGTCGCCTCGCAACAAGCTTCCCGCTTTGCTGATTCAGACAATCTCGCGCAGGTTGCAGCTCATCCTCACTGAGGCCGACAGCCTCCCCTTCTTCCAAGGCAGCACGCAGTTCGGCCGTGTCACCAGTCTTGACAGCTTGATGCAAACGGTTTCGAGCAGCAAGCTGCTTTTCAGCAAAGCTCAAGGCAGTGTGAGCCGCTGCCAGGTCAGATGCAGGAAGCCCAGCTGCTTTACCCTCTTCTAAGGCTGCGCGTAGTTCGGCGGCCTCCCCGCTTTGCTCGGCTTTGCGCAGCTGCTGTCGGGCTTTGCTCTTCCGCAGCTCGTCTTCCAAGCAGTCTCTGGCTGCTGCAAGTTCGTCCTCAGGAATTCCTGCGGCCTGTCCTTTTCCAATCGCTTCTTGCAGCAGTTGAGGGTCCCGAGCGGTAAGGGCATCACGAAGCTGTCGTCTCGCACTGGCCAGGTTCTCCAAGTTTGCAAGGGTGGTGCGAGCTGGTGAGATTTCTGAGTCAGAAAGTCCAACAGCTTCAGCTTCGACAATGGCTGCCTGGAGACGTGAAGCATCACCACACGAGATGGCCGTCTTCAGGGCCTCTCTCGCAGCATCCTTACGATTCTCCTGGCCTAGAAGTTGACGGGCAGGCGCCAGTTCGTCAGCAGAAAGACCTGCAGCTTCCCCGGCATCCAAAGCCGAGCGAAGCTGCATTGGATCTCTTGTTGAAATTGCATCTGACAAGTTCTTTCTTGCCAGGGCCTTGCGTTCCAAGCCTGAGAGCATATTCCTTGCAGCTTCAATCTCTGCTGCTGACAGGAAGCCGTCTCCGAAAGCAAGCGCCTCTTGCAACTTCGACGCATCTTGACTTTCCATTGCCGCTTGCATTTTCGCCTGCGCTGCGTGCTTGCGCGTCACCTCCTCCAACCTCAGTCAAGCCACAGGTGCATGTAAAGACAAGGTCCGCACCAATCGAAGCAACAGCAGCACTTCTTCCGACACAATTTGTCGCCACGGGACACACGTTGTGCATCTTGCAAAAGGGAATCGTCGGCACCATGCTGCCGACCACTGTCAATGGCTCGCCGCAGCTTTTCTGGATCCCTGCCAAATCGAACTCGGAACTTGCTTTATGGATGCTTCATCATGTTTACACGGCTTGAAAGAACAGCATGCGCAAATGCCAGCAACCGCATCTGCGCCAGTGCAGCTCTTGGCAGTCTTAGCCGTGCCAGTGCCGGCGCCTCGCGCTGATGGCATCTCTGAGGCTCTGCTCCGCGGCCTTCTTCCCTCCCAACGCCTCGGGGAAAATTGGAAGTTGGAACAGGGGGGGGCGCAGGCCACAACAGCGTTGCCAAGACCACGGCAGTTAGGAGATCCCTGGCTCTGGCAAGCTCGGAAGCAGCAACACCTGCCCGTTGTGCCAGCGAAATGGCCTCACAGCGCAAGATCTTGCAGGACCCGCGCGTCCGGTAACTACCCCGGACCTTTTGCCCCAAAGCCCCGATGCCTCTCGCAAGCGAGCTTCATCACCGGCATCGACTGCCTCCTGCAACGCTCTCGAAGCTCGTGCCTGCACGCGAGGCTGCTAGAGAGCCTCATGTTTTATCATGGTGGCAAATCTACGCTAATCTGAGACATGTGCAACCTTGGCCGAGGCTTCATGCAAGCTTCGTGTTTCATGTCTTGACCGGTCAAGCGTCTATCAGTTCCACACCCTCAGCAGCCCTTCCCGACACAAAGGATCACAAAGGTTTACAAAAAATGAAGGTGATGACAAGAGCTCCACACACAGCTCAGACCACACAACGAGCTGCAAAACGTTGTCAAGCAACGTTGTCTAGCAGCGTGCCCTCTTGGGCTCAGCCTTGCGCTCTTCTTCAGCCAACATCTGGCGGGCAGGGGCCAGCTCCTCGCAAACTTGCAAGAGAGGGTGGGAGAGAGAGAGAGAGAGAGAGCGAGAGAGAGAGGGGGTAAGCGGGCAGCAGAGGGAGAGAGTGCTCCGATAAACGGCGCTGTGGCACCGTCCTCCTCCGGCAAGCTGGCGGCCTCACCATCCTTGGCTGTGTGGCACGGTTCGCACATCGTTCTGTTCCACACATGGGAATCAAAAGCCGTCACAAGCCTTCATCACTTTGTTTTGTGCGTGTTGTGCTTCATGCTCTGCCCAAATCTAATCACTTTTCGCCCTTCGGTCTTTGTGGTCCAGATCACTCGCGTAAGACGTATGCGGATTCAGACTGGGGAGTGGACTTCTATAGCATCTCTCAAGTGCTCGACATCACCACCTTGGCACATTGAGATGCCGACCCTATCTCACATGAGGCTGCCTCTCGTTGCACGCATAAAGAGCTACTGAGGCAGCAGCTACGCATTGCCTCTTGTAAGCGCTGTCTGACTTGATCCCTCCACTCCTGCAAAGAGCACAGCACCTCCCAGCGGTCCTAGCGGCTTGAAGCATTCAAATCAAGCTAGCTACTCATCTGGGATCCTCCCGAGCCAAAGCCTTTCGAGCTTCCACCAAGCTCGCCTCTCCAAAAGGGATGCAATGACAAGCATGGGCCACATTGGCAGGTACTTCTTCTTTGCTTTCTTTGTTTAACTTTGCTGCTTTGTCATACCCGTCATACCCTCTGTCCAGCCTCGCTGAGGCCTGCTGCCTGGGCATCCTCGAGTGCCCGGCGGAGCCTTGTGGAACTCCGCGGGGCCTCCAAGGCGTCCTCCAGCCTCGATGCGCGCTCTGGCACTGCATCGCTCTCGTCTTCTCCCTATCCCCTTCTCCTTATCCCTCTCACACCCCCACAGTGAAAGCGTCGTTGCAAAACTGTCAAAAATGCGAATTGAGGAGCTCATCCTCTGCGGCCTCCTTCTCCTCCAGTTCTTGCAATTTGGACCGCGCAGCCTGATGATGGGAGGACCATTGACATGACTAGTGCATGTTTCTCACTGGTCTTTCCACCAATCCGTTCCTTCGACATGAGTTGCAAGGGGTTCGGCTTTCATCGCATTCAGGACGGCAGCGCGGTATAGTGCAGCTTTTCTGGGCTCCCTCTGAAACATCTGCGGTGCTCCGGACAATTGCGTGTTGATTTCATGTGCTTGGCCAGGGGTGGCCTTGCCGTGCCCTTTCCTCAGTCACTTTCTGGTTAGCTGCCCGACTTGGCTGACAGGAAACTCACACATACGAAATCATCTCTGGTGCAGAAGCCCGTTCCTGCCCAAGAAAAAGTTTCGGGTTGCTGTGCAGTCCTCTCTTACATGCCACACACAAATTGGACCACGAACACTTCTGTGCTTGTGCCCTTATACATGTGCATACACTCTTCTTCTTCTGCTTCTTCTGCTGCTGCTGGGCTCGTAATACGCACACACACACACATTCTCTCTTTTTACTTTTCTTCGTCGTCTTCTCCTCCCGCTCTTGCTTCCTTACTTACATATACAAGCCTTACAATCTGTCCGGTCGAACGGTGATGGTGCCGTTCTGCCTCCAAATCCTCTGGGGCAATGCCGACCTTCTCGGCATCATGTAATGCTTTTCGCAGGTGCGCCTGAGCAAGTCACGAGCCGGCACGCTCAAACTGCAGGATTTGCTGGGGTCCGCACCGCATTACCTCCTTCGATCGCACCAGACAATGCCGTGGCCTGGAGTGCAATTCTGGCATCATGTCTGCACGGCAAGTGGCCTAGTCTTAGTTGGAGACTCAGTCGTGAAATTCTAAATGACCACCATGCCTCAGGGAGGTGTCCTTCTCAAGCTTGGAACAGGCAATATACACACAAAGTCCAGACATGTGCAGAATCTCCTCCCCCCAGACCGGCGCCCACGACAGTCAGCGTGGCTGCCTTTTCACGTTCCAGTTCTACGTTGCTATGTAAGCTCCATGCAAAACGAGGCGAAGAACAAAAGGCAGCGATGTACACTCCGCGTGGCACAAGTGAGAAGCGTCGTGCACGCCTGCTTTTGCAGCGCCGATGCTTTCTTTCTGTCTCTGCGGGCGCGTCCTTGGCATCATTCGTATAGTATTCGTATCATGCGCAAGTGCCGATCAACCAATCTAATCCGATGCCTTGCGAAGCATCTCGGACGGCTCTGCTCAGCTCCTGACGCTCCTCCTCGGTCGCCGTGGCCTCAGCAGCAGCCTGGGACGGTGCACAAACATTTGTTTCTCGTTTTCCTGGCTGCGATGGCTCAAGCGCGTCTGAGGATCAGGCTTGCAAATTGTGCAACCCTCGTGTGAATTCCCAGCAAGACACCCGGCCGTCCCCTTTCAAATCGAAGGCCTCGCCAACATCAAGCGACTCGCACCTACAGGACAACAGGACAATGCCTTGAACACGGCATTTGCGACGTCGGGAGAGGCATCGAATCCCAGACTCGCCAGGGCGCCCTGACCAGTTTTGAATAATACTTCCGACGGTCTACAAACATGAGACAGATTAAGAAAGCATTCGAAGTGAATGACAGCCTTGAAGAACATGCACACATACTCATCGCTGGCAGCTGGTACTTGTAGCATGCTCTATCATGCTCACTTCTTCCTCTAGACGATGTGCATCCTTTCCACAGCGCTGGCAAACCCCGGCAAACCAGGCGGTTCCAAGATCAGGGAATGCGATGGAAGCTGAACTGATCGAGACATGCATGTGTCACTCGCTATCTGCAACAAACCAGTGCTCATCAAACACGTTCTTCCAATGTCTTCCATGCAACGGTGCGTTTGCAAACCAGGCCGAAGCTCAGGTCTTGCAGCAAATTTGTCTGCCACACGCCACCGAAAAGAACAATGATTGATGTCACGTTCGGGCGATCTTGCTCGGGTCCATGGAAAGCTCGTCTCGGACTCTCTGGAACTTCAAACCTGAGGCTGTTCCGGTCTTTGCGGCAGGCTCAGACCATACATACCCTTAGTTTTCGCTTTGGAGGGGTGGGGGAGAGGCACCAGTTTAAACCTCAATGGGGGTCCCAGATGGGGACTCATCCCAGGATTGGCCTCAGAATGCGACAACCCATTTCAGACCTCTCGCCTCAGACTGCGTTGGGAAGGCCCGGGGACTAAATTGGAGGTCTGGATTCGTGCCTAAACAACCCATTCAGACCCCACTCACCTCCAGCCCCTCAGTCGGGAAAGCGACTGGGACCTAAGCTCGATAGCATGCTCCTGGCCATGCTCTTTAAAACATTTTGGAGGCCGGTTTTGGGAGCCATTCAAGGCCCCTGGAGCTATGCCCAGTTGGGTTGAAATCTCCCGCGCAGCCCTTTTCTTTGTAGGCCCCCCAAAATTCTTCCACACAAGATTGCCCTTGAAACCTGTGGGGCGACTTTGGGAAACTCTTGGCGGGCCCGGGACCCGGCTGGTCTTTTTTCCGACCAGTGGAGGCTTCTAGAGGCCTGTCTTTGTGGGTCCCTGCAGGTCTTGTGTTCGGGACCCACAGAGAAACTCTAGATTGGGCTGCAATCTCTCCCTGAAAGCCATTTCTTCGTGCTGCCGCTGGAGAAAACGAGAACCAGAGAAGAGATACTCAACTGCTGAGTCTGCGCCGCTCGAAAAAATCATGTTTTCGGGTCAGACCCCCCCTGTCGTCAGGGTACCCATCTCAGACCCCGCAAACTAAGGGTATTACTGTGCTGTGTGGACTTGCCTGGCGATGCATATACTAGTAGGATGGCCGTTTAGAACCGTCCACGCCTGACCACAAGATTGTGTCAAATTGAAAAGAAACCATCTACCAAGAAGTAGCGAACGCCTGCAGTCCAACAAAGTTCAATGCCCGGCCTGGAATTCCTCCTCATCGAGACCACCGCATTTCTTGGAGTCCCACTGCTTGAAAGCATTTCGCAAGTCAATCTGCGCAAGGCGAGGCCACACGCATAACTAACAATGCTAATAATGGCAAGAATTGGAAGAAGCTATGTGTCCACACAATGGCTTCCTCGAAACAACCCGCGATTGCATTGCAGACGCAATGCGTCCGTGGCCTCCTTTTCGAAGATCACATCTGCTATTCGTGCTGCCGATTTGCGGAGGCCGCTCTCAGAAGTGTCGAGCAGCTGGTCCTGCGAAGATGCGGCATAGATCGTCGAGCAAGATCTTACCAAGCTATTGTTCTTTTGCTGATTTTGATCCTTGCTCCCAGCGCGGGGTCCCCCGCCTCAGCAAGCAGCAGCTTCTGCCAGGTTACTATGTGACACATATGTGACCCTGCACAGAGCGAGCTCTAAGCCTGTTGTCGGGCGCGACGGGCGCCGTCTCGTTGCTGCTGAGGTCGACTTCCTGAGGGCTGCGAAAGTTCCCAGAGGGAAGAGACTGGGCTCGGAAGAGATGTCGTACGGTCATGGGGGGGTACACGACTGAAAGCATTGCCACAGAAGTCAAAATGTTTCGGCAGAGACTCGCAGTTGCTTTAGCCGTCTCATCGCTACAGACAAACTCGATGAACTCAGCCTCCGAGAGATGTAAGATGCTGTCACCATTCAACGAAAATCTTTGTGATCTTTGGGGCAACCCAGCAGCCAAGGCACACAGGCCAGGCGCCCACTGTGAGGCCCCTGCAAATTGCATGGCAACTTGCTGCAACTTGTTATTCGGGGAGGGAGGTGAGTGACAGGATCCGACAGGTCGGGAATTGATCGGAAACTTGAAGCCTCGAAGGGTGCAAAGGCCGCTTTGAGCTGCTTGTCGGTCACCCGCATGCCCAAGCGCTCTGAGGCGCGCTTGAACTGCGCAAAGCTCAGAGTCCCCGCCTGCAGGTCTCCATGGTCTCTGCCCTGAGAATCTCACGTTGAAAGCAGCTTTGCCCCTTTTTCTGGGGCCAGTGCGGAGTCCACACCCACCGCATCGAATGCATCTTGCATGACCGCTCTGTTGGCACGTGCATCGTGACGAGCCCGCTTGGCGGCATGGAGCTTGACCTCACGCGGAGTGCGTAATCTCAAACAGCAACGCAGTTCTCGCATCGTCATGCATCACGTCAGCCAATGTCAATGGGCTCCGGCTGCAATGTCCGCCCGCAGCTTCTCATCCCGCACCTCACAGGCATGCGCCGGTTCTGATTGTTCATGTCACTATCCTTATCCTGGCTGGCCCAAGGAGATGACGGATGTGGACGGCCCAGATCCCATTTCTTCATGTGCCAGGTGCTTGGCTTTGACTTTGGCCACAGATGGCACGGATCCTATCGCTTGGGTATTGTTTGCGGCAGTATGCATCCCTCTTCTGCCGGTGAATTAAAGACATTCTAGATGAAGTGTCAAGCAACAGGTCACACAAAAGCAGAATAATTACGCTCAACACGCTGCGGCCTTGCTATTACAAACGTGTTCTCTAAAAACAAATGGCCTCGGTTGGTGCCAAAACATTTGATGAGGTCAGTGAACAAAATAGTCAGACTGATCAACCGCCTGCATGGGTTCGTGCACTGCCATGCCCTTTTGAATTTCTTTGTGGTTCGGCTCAGAAGCTCAGGTCAGCATGGCTCAGCCGAGGGCTCAGCATAAAGGTTCTCTTGGAAGCCGGCTAGAGCACTTCCCTCATCTTGGTCCGCCCGAACAGCATCCTCCAGCGATGTCCATCGAGACTTCCAGCCCATGCGACCCCAACAGCGCAACGCAAGGTAACCCACGAGCAGCGGAAGGGGAAAGAGGAACACTAGCTGAGTGTAAGATCCATAAAGTATTGCCAGACCAATCAAGGACAAGGTGCTCAAAAACAAACCTAACAGCACACAGTTGAAGAGATCATACCAGAATACGCCGCTGCCGTCAAACTCTGTGTCGTAGACGTGGACAAAAAGCCAGCGGTACGAAAGCGTTGCAGCAGCGAAGTACACTGCGCAAGCCGGCAGAATAGCGGGAGCAATGAATGAATAAGTGATTCCAATGACCAGGACAATTGCGATACTTGATGCCTCATAACCATAAGCACATCGGATCTTCGGCTCTCCAGCGGCTCCAGTGAGACTGCACGTAGCTAGGCAGGTATAGGGCCGCAGCAGAAGTAGTGGAACACCCACGCATGCTCTGGCCAGAACGAAGGTGAGGAAGTAAACGTTGGCTTTTGGAAGCGAGCGGGCCAAGATGTCCAGCACCTGCGAAGGCTGATCCAAAATCTTTGTGAGAGAATCCCAAAGCGACCCAGACAGCACCGTGACGTAGAGTGAGGCCAGCTGATAGTTGAAACAGCGATTGAGCACCACCCTCTCAACACCGGACTTCGTCTTGTGGCATTCATAGCCTCGCGCCATCGCAGCAAAGAAGTACGGCAGCAACGCTTGCAGCCCCATAAGTGCTAGTACTGGCAAGTAGCTGGTGATGAGCGCATAGATCGTAGGCGACCACCGCTTCAAATCATGTACAGCGGGAAACCACTTGGAGAGCGACTCAACGTTTGCCCAGGCTTGAATCAACGTCACGGGCACTGACCAGAAGAGAACGCAGACCACTGTGGCTGCTAAGCCAATTTTCTGATGCAGCTCGGTCATGCCACGAGGCTTCACAACATTGGTCCAAATCAAGTCTCGTGGCTCTGGAGCTTCACACACCCGCCAACCGGAAGTGTGGCTTAGTACGACTTGCTGAGCTTCGGTACATCGCTCTGCAGACCGTAGCGTCACAAAAGCTGTTGCTGGTCCAGTGCTGACTTGGATCAGATGTGCAGCGGCCCGGGCTGAGGGGTGCAGATCGGTTTGCTGAACATGGCCGATACAAACACAGCTGTACACAGAAGCGGGTCCATAAAGCTTCTCAAAGAAGGCAGTAACACCCTGCTCTGACCACGACGTCGAAGGCACATCCTCCACCATCAGGGTCCTACGGCTCTGGGCCATTGCCGGACCACAGGCTCCAGACACGGCCTTGACAAAGTGCTGTCTCTTTATACCTCGAGTGAAGAGATGCTGGAAAAAGCTCTGCTTCTGAACGGTCTTAACTCACTATAAGGCTCAGGTTGCAATGGTTGATAGGTCAGGAGGTCAGGGCGTCTGCAAGCTTGGATCAAGTTTGGATCCGAGGCACTCACGAAAGCATGCCATTCTCGAAGAATCAGGAACCCAAAAGTTGAGGTCAGCATGTACGCTGCCAGAATCACGCACCAAAAGCGCGTGGACCCGCCCAACTTCAGATTCGAGAGGCTCATGGAGTTGAAGCCGCTGGCTTGCCCAGGACCGGTGGCATACCTGGGCTTCTACATTTTTCAAACGCCTAACCAACAAGCCAAAGGTCTTCGTCAACAGCACATAGGCCAAGTCATGTAGGCTATAGTCGCTGAAACCTGTTGCGATGGTTTTACGGCGCCGGCATTCCGCGTTTCCCTGTCCCTATGAGTCTTGTGCATCGCCTATGTATCTTCTGGAACCACAAGCCACACCGATTCCGGCCGGCACCAGCGCTTAGGCCCACAAAGGCGACTTTTATGCTGCTTGCTGCCGGTAGTTGCACAAGCCGCTAAGTCTCTACACAACAGAAGCGTACATCAAGCTCTTCAGGCTGAGGTCAAAGGATCCCTGTGGCCCTCATAAAGACAGGGAAAGCCCCTGTGAGTAGTATTGTTCCGGGAAATTGAGACCTAGGAGTTACACCCAACTGCTCTCGATGAGGTGGAATGAGGTGGAATGGGGTGGACATATGTGACCAACTTGGGGTTCCAAGCTGCATCGGAAGGAGCACACAGGAGAAGGCTGTGCCAAGCAAGCTGAACTTCAGGCCAAGCTGGCAAAAGCGTATGAGGATGGTGGCATCTGGCTCGAGATCCACCGGTTGGTGGCGCTGCTCCCAGACCTTCCGTGCCCAGGCGACAAAGCCACCAGACAAGAAGCTGGGAAAGCGAGAGCAAAGAAATCCAATTCGCTCCGGAGATGGCAGCTTTGGAGCCAGCAACTGGCGTGTGCCCTCCCTTCTCAGGAAAATCTCGAAGGTACCTAAAAAGACCACCAGAAGGAGCGCATTGGTAAGGACAGAGAATCTCACAGCTTCCAGGCTGCTGTCGTCGGTCCCTGGAAGCGGCGGCATGGCGTCTCCAGAAAAGAGTGCTGTCACAGTGCTGGTATTTTTTCTTGTTTTTGCGCTGCTTCGCTAGTGCTCAGGGCGCCAGGGCTCATCAGTGACGCGCCCTAGATGCAACGGAAGAACCCCGTCATGGCTCGTGCTTGTGAGGTCCTTTGTTCGAGCAGCAGCTCAGGTCAGTGCGGTGCGAAAGCTGGCGTCTCTCCGTCTCTCCCCCAGTTCCCGACTGTCCCCCAGCAACCAAATTGCATGCACTGCACCCTTTTGTCGTGCTGCGCCGAACAGCTAGCCGAGCTACCGGGTGAGATGGCTGGGGGAGTTCGGCCTGGCGGGCTGCAGTCTCTTTCCTGCTTCGCCGGTGCAGTTTGGAGCAAACCTTAAAACAAGAATGGCAGCGTTCTCATCGTGGCTATCGTGCCTGAACCTGTAAGACCTTAAGGCTTGCTACTAGTAGATGGCGGCAGCTTCCTCCGGAGTCGCACCAGCAAGGCGATCATTCAAGCAGCATTGCCCTCTGGCCAAGCCCCCCCATTCTGCACTCGACAGGTCAGCGTAGTGTAAAGCATTCGCCGACAAGGGAAAGTGTCCAACCACCACAAGACTCACTAGACCTCATCCAAAGCGGTCTGAGGGAAGGTGCGAGCGGCCACCTCTGGACTGAAGCTACGCACTTCTCTACCAAGCAGTCATGAATTCGCAAGCATGTACGCCATGTACAAGACGTGTCAGTAGGCTCGGCACAGAGTTCCAAAACCTCAGGGGCTGTGTAACGGCACATCTGCAGTCCAGCTCCTTGCCGCTTCCTGCAAAAGATGAAGAAGCGCATGAGTCCAAGTGGCTTCTCCACCTTGCCATCTGCATCGATGAGTATCGCCCAGCGCCCCGCAGACACCTCAGATGTCGATGCGACCGCAGCTTCCAGCGTTATTAGCGCCAGCATTGATATTCGCAGTTCATTCGCCAAGGAACGCCGAGTGCCGTCGACAGAGACAGCGCCTCGCAGAGGAGTGGGAAGGTGAACCTCAGATTACAGGCCAGGGTAGGTTCGCACAGTATGCCAGAGCGCATAGGCCGCAGGCGAAAACTTTGTGGCAAAGGCTTGGTTCTCACTTTGAGAATCGCCGGAACCTGCTGGGGCTACACATGTGCGGTGCAGCCGCAGTGGCGCAGCAAATCAGCATCACCTTTTTCGCTCGTCGTGCTTATCCTCCATGCCGGCAGTGGTGCAACGTGAGTTTCTGCCAAGCTCGGGACTCGCCCCAACAAAGTACCCGAGCTGGAGGACATCCCGACGCTTCAAAAATGCCGCGTGACCAAGACTAGCCGAAAGGAACCGACGAGCAGTGGTGTTTCCCGCGGGCCAATGCAGTGCCGCTTTGCCCTCTGCTCAACTGATGAGCATCAATCATTCAGGCCCTCCTGTCATGTGTGTCGTGTTCTGGACATATCATCTGTGCTCAGCGAGCCCTCCGTTCTCGTTCTTTTTGCGGCCAGGAGCAGATCAACTCCTGCTTGAACCAAGCCTGTTTCCAACACACCGACTCACCCATCGATACTGTGTGGTGATGCACAATGCTCAGCAGCAATCCCTGTACGAAGATCAGACGTGAGCCACAAGGGAGCCAACCTAAAGGAGCCGTTGCAGGATGTAGGCATGGGGCTCCAACCTGCGTCACAAAAAGCCCGGGCCACATTCCAGGTCGAACCCGGAGACGACGCTGACTCTCTTGTGAAGAGGTGCGGGCAAACGCATGTCGTTGGCGGTCCTCATCCCAAAGATGGCGGATATGAAGCGAATTCTGTTGACCCTATTCGATGCGCAGATAGCTTGGCAGCATCTCTCCATCGGCGGCCACTTGCATGCAGTCGTGTATAGCCGATACTCGTCTCCCGTGGATGCACGCTAGTTGCTGAAGACTTGCAAGGCGCGCGCTGACCGTCATCGCGGTATCTCCCCCGATTTGTCACGCTGCTTCGGTGCGTGCGGCACGGATTCTTTGGAGCACACTGCCATTGAAACACCAGCCCAAGCGTCAACAAGCGCTGGAGGCAGCAGACTGCTGGCACGAGCAATCGCTTCACGTATTCTTCTGCACAGACCAGATTTGAACAGAGCAAGCCATAATGTGTTGTTAAACATGGCCTTCGCGCATGTCCTTGTTCCGTATGATGCACTACAGTTGTTGGACACTCACTGCCAGCATTGCCAGCGCTGCGGCTACAACTGCAAATAGTCGAATAGCCCAGGAATGCAAGAACTTCAAGCGAATCAAGCAGGCGCCTCCCATAATGTTGATGTTCTTCTCAGCGTACTTGTCAAGCAAAGACTGGAAGCCTTGCCCCTCAGCAGTTCAGCCCGGGGTGTCTGCCTTGCGCCAGCTCACAGCGCAACAATGACTCCAGAAGCAGGCTCGCACCTTGGGGTAGAACCAAATCAACGTTTTCTTTCCCGAGTCCTTGAGGCTTTTGAGAGTCACCTGCCACGCAGGCCAGGAATGAGGCCTTCAATTTCGGGAAGCTGGTAAAGAGTCAGAGGATGTCACAGGCCGCGCCTCGTTCCCCAAGTGATCTCGCACACTGAAGTCCGGGATTGCATCCCCAGCACTAGGCATGACGACCGTGTGACACACAAAAAAAACCTGAAAAATCAAGACCCCTCTCTGCGTACGATGGTGACCGCTGATGCATCATGCAATACTTTGGCCACGGTCATGTCAGTTGGGCGGCGAGGCGAAGCTGTGGAAGTGTAGCGACTAACAGTGGACTAACAGTTTAAGAGTTTAACCCAGCGGTTTCCGTCAAGGCCCCCAAGGCAACCACAAGACCCCACTCCAAAACAATAAAAACAATAAGGTGAAGCCGAATCCAAGAGGCATCCCCTCATTCCGACTCAATCCGGCTCAGTCCGGCTCATTCCCTCATTCCGGCGCGCATTCCCTTTCCTTGCTCTTTTTTCGACGTGCTGGGCAGGCACAAAGTGGACGCGCAAGCGGCGATCTTCGGCAAGAGCCGATGCCTGCAGTCCAGCCCAATGGCTCAAGGAATCCTAGGAACTCCTCTAGGGACTCCTCTAGGGACTCCTCTAGGGACTCCTCTAGGGACTCCTCTAGGGACTCCTCTAGGGACTCCTCTAGGGACTCCTAGGGCAGCTGGACTCGATGAGACAGGCATTCGCCAAGAGGCCGAGAAGGATCCAGGCAAGGGCTTTGCACCTGAGATCTGTTTACATGATTTTACATGAGCCTTGAAACCACGCAGAGGCGAAAGAGCACAACCAAGCGAGTTGCATGAGCTCTCGCGTCGCTTCATGTCCTCGTGATGGCTATCGTATTTGGAGCCGATATGCAGCCAGTCGTCGCTGGAACCTTGCATGTCAACAAAGCCTGGTCAAGCAGCTCCAGAACTGAGGAAAATTCGTTAACAGGATGTCTGAAGGTTTCAGGCCGCGACTTCTAGGAGCAGAGGTCTTTCTGCGAGACTCCCCTGCCCAGCCTGCTTGCAACATGTCAAATCCCTTCAGGCCCTTTTTGACGGTGCACTGCGTGGGAGGCTTGCCTAGGCCAGTGCGCGAAAGGTTGGGCTGAAGACCTTCGACAACCGCCAGTAGCCTCGGCTCTGCAAGTTGAAACTGACAGTCAGCGGTTGGGCCAATCAGCCCAGCTAACTGAACTAACTTAAGCCAGAACATGCTGAATTAACAAACGTGCTCTGAGGCGTACAGTTTTTCTACAAATAAACATGTGAGGCGATGCCACGCAACGTGCTGCTGGGCCTTTTCACGGAAGGGTCGGCCCCCCACGAGCGCATGATCTTGCCTGTGCTTGCAGCGCACACATGCGCACCTGTTCCTGCTCGAAATGCTCAAGCACGCCCTGTCCTGCCACACCATGCTGCACTGCCAACAGGCCCACGCCCTGCTCCATTGCCGGTGCTTCAGGCGGCATGTCCTCGTCGCTCGACACTTCACCTTGGGCCAGCAAGCAAGGATTCGCTTCTCGTCTTTGCCAACCCATCAAACCTGCGTCCCTAAGAATGTACAAGTGGGGTGTCCGGAACCGGACCGTACCCGCCAGAGCTTGAGTCAGAACTCGGTCGAGTTGAAAGTTCTTTCTATTTTTGCAAGTGCTCTCGGGAATCAACATATTCGAATCAAAAACCGAAACTGGTCTCATATAGAACAAGCAGAATTGCAACCCAAAATGTCGAACTCGCAGCTCGAGCGATTTGCATGTCGAAGTCTACCTAGCCGGGCCTCTGGAAGCAGACCCTTTTTCAACATGGTGACTTGGTATTCTGTGGCAGTGTACCCACCGTCGCTGCCGCTTGGTTATCTTTGGAAATGTACCTACCGCATCGTACCGTGTGAAGTACACATGTGCCCAGCCGCTGGGTTCGTGGAAGTGTACCTACCGCCGTGGTCATTTGGCTACGCACGGGCTTGCAGGCATGATCGGATACTCGTTTTGCTTCTTGAAGGCCGAGGCGGGTGTAGGGATCAAACTATGGCCCCTGCTGGAATCTGAGAACTAAAAAGGCCCAGAAACGGATCTGCCCGCATACGGAGTGTAAGCAAAACTCTCATGACATGAGATCATGTTCTTATCTGCTCCAAGGTTCGGGACTCGCTGTCCACATCCCAGGCATCTGCACATCGCTCATCCAGATCCCCAGCCAGCCTATCCCAGTAAGCGGCATCCGTGTACCTGTTGTCTCGCACTCTGATCTGGAGCCAGCTATGGAGTCTACAGGTATTGCGCCTCAGAGCATCGGAAAACGCGTCTTTTCTCAGCCAAGATGCCACACCAAACCCGACGCGTCCTGCTTATCCCAGATGTGCTCGACGGTGTCCTGCCAATGCCCTGTGCAATGCAGAAAGTTGTTGACGGGAACTGCAGTAGGTGCGGTGTGACAGGGTCCTCGTAAAGGTACCCAGCTGCAGAGTCCAGGCGGTCGTTCCGCTCGTAGTGGGGCGCCTGCCGTGACAAAGGAAACCCGAAAGTCCCGGTGAGCATCCCGAGAGTTCTCGCCTTTTCGATCGGCATAGGCAGATCGTCGTCATCCAAGGGCAGTGGGAGGTGACGTCCTGGCTGAGTCTGTTGAACCGACGCTTGCTGGGCTCGCAGACTCTGACAAATTTTGACTTGAAGTCCTTCATTATGCTCAGAGTCAGAGCTGCCGCCTGAAACCAGCAAAGGCAGCGCACCCAGCATTTTCAAACAAGGGCACAACAATAACCTCTGGGCTGCAGTTGCCTTCTTCGTGCGCACACCTCCAAGCACCGGTCGCTTTTGAGATTTTTGAGAAAGCGAAAACAAGGTTTCGAGTTTCTCTGCTGAGTGTCAGTCATCATCTGCCGGCGAAGCTTCGGGGATTGCGCTCCAGACCTTGGGGTTTTGAACCGTCCGTCGCGTTGCAATTGTGGACCACGTAGCCTCGGGCTCAGCACCTTGAGCGCTTCCCTGGCTGCTCCTTCTGCGCCTCCAAAGACAAACGCTTCCGCGTACAGCCCTCCATCCAAGCTACGAGATGAGATCCTCTCCGTGTCCCTCCGTCTCCTCGGCTTCTTTGGCTTCTGCTTTTGCTTGGCACTGTGCCTTGGGCCTTTTGCCTTGGCGTCTGATGGTGTCCATATGTTTCCAATCCCGCATGCCGGTCCGAGCATGTCTGGACCGAGCTGCGCCCTCTGAGCGCCGCGAACATGGCGGTGACGGGATTTTGTGAATCGGCACCGCGGGCCTCGCCACAAGCCCAGGGCCCACAACATGGGTCCAAGATACTGTGAGCTGTCACATGCCGTCACGGCATCGCGTGTCCTCATGTGGAGGTGAAGCTGCCAGTGCTCGCCTTGCACCAGGCACTGCACCTTCCTTCCAGACACATGTTTCTGATTATAAAGCCAAAAAAAGGAAGAAAAAAAAAAAGCAGAGCAAAGAAAACGGCACAACGACGGAGCACCTGCCCTGCCCTCCAGGCAAGCGGGGGAGGGATCGCTGCAAAGTCGCGAGTGCTTCGCAAGCGGCATGCCGGAGCAATCCCGAGCCTATGGTGAAGTAGAAGCAAATGCTAGCAGCAAACTGCCAGCAACACTGTCTACTTCGTGTCGAGAGCGGCCGCAATAGCATGCATAGCATGCCCAAGCCTCTTCACGACTGAAGGGGGCCTCACAGGCCCATCCAGCTCTACAACAAGGCGGTGCAAGGATCTTGACAATATCTGACAGTCCGACTGCCAGAGTTCAGGCTCTGGCAGTGTGCAGCGACGTATCGCGGACAGAATGGCCGACCGGCTTGTGCCCACGTTTCCCTTAACACAAAGCCGTGTGTGTGCTGCATCAGTGCTGCAACCATCTCGTGGCCTTGGGCAGGGCTGGTGGCGGATTCAGCTCCCAAACATCCTCGGACGTGCTTGAATGCATGCCGAACATTTTCCTGTATCTAGTAACATATGAAGACATGACAGACTCACGGGTTCATCACATGCTCGCCTCCCGAGCCTGCACGCGAGGTACAGTGCAGGCTGAGGCGCGGTGCGCTTGGTTTCTGATGGAGCCCAGGAGATGAGGCACCGAGCAGCACGAGGAACCTGAGCATGCAAACAACGATCAATCCAACACTAGACTCCTCCATACTCAGGCCATACTCAGTCCGCCACCGCTGCATCCACCAAGACCTCGAGAACCGGCAACCATCTAAGTCTTTATGAGCAACCAGTAACTCCTGACATCTCATGTCTCATGCGGCTATGCTGGCCTCCTTCCACGGCACGCCATGGTAGCCAGAAATGACCTTCACTGCTGCATCCTGATTGGTTCGTGCAGAATTCGCAGATGGAATAAGAACTCAACCCTTCCCTACGGCCCTGAGGCCGATCTCCTGGCTGGCCGCACGTGCCAAGCACGTCAAGCCACGAGCAGCGGTGCCCTGGAGCTGCGATGCTTTACAATGCTGAACAGCCGCAGTGCTCACATGTACTCACAGATGCAAAATTCATGCCCCAAAGGATGCCGAGACAAGCCTAGACAATTCTGCCAAGGGGCTCGTCCTCGACGGAAGTGGAAACATGAGAAGAGCTCTTTCCTTCAGCTCAGAGCAGGCAATTGTAACCAAAATCAACGCAGTTTCTCAGTCACCTAAGAAGCTGAGCTGGCAGCTCCACGGCCGGCTTGAAGAATGCTCGAAGGTCAGGCACATGCAGTTGCTCAGGAATACCCTGCAGGGGGTCTCTCAGTCCCCAGGGCCCTTGGGCAAATACTGCGGTTACTGCTCCTGGACCAGAAGCAGCGGAGTTTCAGCCATGGCCTTCAGCATGAACTAGATGCATGGTCAGCGCTGTCGCTCAGTGCATCAAGTTGGGGAAGTGTCGACAAGCTTGCCAAGTACGCATGACATCGCATGACCACATAGTTGGGGGGGGGGGGGGGGGGGGGGCGGGGCTCAAGATTTTCAAGTGATGCCGCATGCATACGTGCATGTACGTTCTGTCGCTCTTTTTGGGAAAAGCATCTGGACCGTCCTTCGAATCACATCTCTCTTGTCTCCGTCTGCTGCCATTCTGCGCATGCCAGAACAGGTGCTGTGTAACCGACATGGAGCAGCCAGGGTTTGAGCCACGCCACCCGAGAAAGATGTATCATGTCAGCCTGAGCATGGGCACCATCAAGGCATACCGCGGGTTGAATAGGTTTAAGCTGGTGATGCATGCGAGCTGAACCTTAAAATCCTCCTATACCCTGTACTACGCCCGAATGCAAAATAGGAATCCTGTACAGCCGGCAAGGAATTAGGGGACGTTCTTGAAGAAGTACGCTGCATCCCTCTAGCTCTAGCTCAGCCAACATGCAGCATAGCCAAGATTTTCTCTGGGAGCTGGAGGCTGCAATTGCTGCAATGACCCTTGTAGCTTGAGGAAAACAGGCGACATCAAGCTGCAGCCTGTGCCAGGGTACAGTATGTCTAAAGTCTAAAGAGTCTAAAGTTTGGCCGCTGAGCTTGTGTAGCCTATGCAGCCTGCAACAAGGGGACAAGGACAGCTTCCACATCCTCGGCTGGGGGTGCATTCTCAATGGTCTGGGCTGCCCAGCTTCTGTACACAAGATTGTGAACTCAAGGGGCCCCTTGGTGGGCCTTGGTGCCACTCGCCCGGGCTGACATTGGAGTCATTGGAGCTCCAGAGACTATGTCGTCGCATGTTGTCGTGCCAGAATGTGCCCCCCAATAACGACTTGAAGCCCAGGGCTCCCGAGAATGCTCAAGGATGCTCAAGGTCTCCTTTTGGAGTCCGGCCACCCCTTCCGCCCCCAAGGATGCCAAACTGAAAACCATCTTTGACAGAGTGGCCTGGGGCATCGCCCAGTGAAACGGCAAGCATGTCATCTCTCCGGCACTTTGTCCGACCTCCTGAGTCGAACGCGCTCGCACGGGCTTGCATATCTCCGCTTCGGCGGCAGCAGTCCTTGCAATGTGGACCAAGCCGACGGTGATGTCATCGACCACGGCGCCGCCCTCTTCACGGATCCAGCCTTAGAGCACCATGGAACCATGAGCTCGCAGACTCGAGGAAGCGAAGCATTGCCGGCTGGAGCCCCGGCAGCCCTTTGCGCATGCAAAGCTAAGCCGCGAAACGATCCCAAGCTTCTTTGGCCAGCAGCCCCGCTGCTTGCTCGCTATGTTCTGCAGGCCGCGTGCTGACGAGGTCCACGGCCTGCACGGGGCGGTCGAAAAATCAGCGGTTTAGTAGTCTGTCGGTTGTCACTGGGCTGACAACTTGACAGCTTTGACCCTACGGCCGACGGCAAATCAGTGCTCTTTGAGGCTCTGCCACCTTCCTTTGCAATCCGTCTTTCGAGACCCAGCTGTACCAAAATTGCCGGAGGGAGCACGCACAGCAGCCCCATCCGATCACACAACAAGCGGCCCGGCCTGTTGAAACTTCTGAAATACGAATAGACACCAAAGTAAAGATTAACGGTATACGGTATACTCGTCAACCCCTGGCATTGATGACTCCTTGGAACGGCAAAAAGAAGACCAAGGGAATGGCCGCAGACGATGCAGCACCCCTGGTTGCGCACACGGTGCCTTTACCCAGCCACAACAAACAGAAGGGAGGTTGTTTTTTGTTCGTAGTCACGTAATCTTTCAACCGTCTTTTCAACAGGACAAGCCGGGTCCGATGCCTCAGGACATCGTGAGCTTAACACACCGAATCTCTAGCAGAACTTCCCGCCATCCCGCCCCACCTCTTGGGAAGTGATGAACTCCCACACGCCGTCGCTGCAAACAAGCAACAGCTGCTCTGCCCCCTTCTGGAGCTCCACCCTCAAAACATCCATGTAGCCTCCTACCGGTCTTGGCACAAGGTGCTTCCTTGAAAGCGCTAAGCTGCGAGCGGAGTGATCTCGGGCTCGCAGGTAATCCCACACTGCTCATGACCTCATCTTGTGCAGTATGAGCCCAATATTGCCTAATCAAGCAAGCATGCAAGCAACGAAGCTAAGAACCAGCCCCTCTGCTGCCTGGCTGCCAACAAGATCACCAAGACACCGTGACATGTTCAGGCCCGGATATCTTGCATTTCTGGCCTGGAAGAAGCCGGTATTGCAACTTGCAACGTGGCGATTTGCTGAATCATGCTGAGTGGCATAAACTCGGTGGTTAGCGTAGCCATCGAAGACCTCTGTGGAGAGCAGGTGAGCGGTCACAGCAACTGCACATGCAAACACCGCATGTTTTGCACATTTGTGCGCGTCGGCAATGGCCAAGGTACCACCCTGCCACCATTTTTTTCGATTCGCTCGCGCTCGCCCTGAGACGGCCAGGGGGCCGACAAGGAGGATTGAGGACATCTGAGGGAAAAGGAGGAGGAAGGATGCATGGTCTAGTCAGTCTAGTCCATGCAACAGCCCAAAGGCGTCGAACCTTGTCTGCCCTTTTCGACGTTTCGGCCTTCAGGTTGGGCTTGTGGTCTTTGGTGACGGATGTACCGATCCACTGGCCGCCTTAGACCAAGGCACCTGCAGCTTGTAGCCTCCCGAAGCACCTTTTAAAGAGTGAAGATGACTGATGCCAGGGGGCCTTTCTTTACGCCAAACGCAGCGGTGCTGTCGGCCTCACTGTCGGGACGTTTCGAAGACCTCCCTATTTCGCCACATGCTTCATCCCTCCTTCTTGCCCTTCACTACAACGCCATCTCGGCTCAGCAACCACATGGGCGATGGTCAGCTTCTCGTGTAGATGATCCTGATTGGCAAAACAGCACATGTCGACAGAAACTTTTGCGTTCCAGCCTTGCCGTTTTCAAACTGCAGCAACCCACAAGCCCACACATTTCATACTTTTGGCGCAAAATCATTTGGGCATTGTTGTGTTTTCGTTGTCGTATGGCAAATAGCGTACTGTTGGCCTGACGAAGGATGTGCTCTTGGTGCACATTCCGTACTGGAACTCGTGCTCCCGCCTGGGTCCTGTGCACTTTTTGAGGTTTACACCGTTTCATACTGTGAAGATGTGGGTGGGGCGCACTTTCCCGCATTCGGGTTCCTGGATGGGTTGTCATCGTGAGTCCTTTCTAGGGGGGGGGGGGGTTGCATGTATGGATGTTCCAGAAACTATTTCCTCTACTGTTCCCACCGTGTCCCATATGTACGTTTGCTGGACATACCGAGTCTACTAAGACTAGAGTTCCAAAGAGGAAAAGCAGAACTTGCGTGGCATGCATCTATGATAATACAAGGTGAACCCAGTTCTTTGCAAAGTTATACTAGTGGTGAAGTGTGTTTCTCCCACACATGCGACAGGAACATACAAGCTTAAGACTGCACTTTTATATTTTCAATTACGCGAAAATCGTGCGACTGAACAGTCCGGTTTGCGAATAGGACTCTCTACCCAAAGCCATTTCTACATCTATGCTTAGCCGGCCTGAGAAGCCTGCTACTCGGTACTTACTATATGGCGGCTACTTGTTGGCGCAATCACCAGTCGGAGAGGCCTGCTGGCCGCTGTATGGCCTCTATCATCTGTCCTATCGATCCTGTTTCCCGTCCTGCTATCTCTCCTCGTATCTGTCCTCTGGCCTGTCTCCTGTCCTGCTATCTCTCCCCTCATTGCTGTCTCGCTGAGTGGTAGCAGAGCGCTGTTGCCTGTGATTGTTGCTTGCGGGTGCATGTGAGCGAAGTTGTCCTGAAAATCTAACCACCCCACTGAGGCTGGGGAAAGTTACAACATGGTATCTCATTTGATATTTCCAGCAAGCGGCAAGGAAGCACACAGTGGCAGTAGTGCCAGACATTTGCGCGCTCAGCGTTTTCATCTTGTCTGCAGCTGTGACCTGGGTGGTTGCTAGTAAAATGGAGGCTGCGCATGTCATTTGAAGACTTGTTGCATGCGAGAGATTAATCGAAGCCACAAGCTTTTGAACCTTCTTGAAGGAGTCAATGAGACAGGAGCCAACTTCCGGCGATTTCGACCTCAATGCTCAAACATTGTTACAAAGAGCGGCGTCTGGTCACAAATGGTCACAAACAGCCCAGTGCAATTAGCGGAAAATACGTGAGGTACTACTCAACATCAAGCTACTCATGGGAACACTGACAGCTTCAGCATGTCGCAACGTACTGGATGGGCATGGTTTGCAGCCGACATGACATGCCCAGCCGGGCATCTTCATGGAGATCTGTTTCGAGAGACCAATGCTTGTCATGTCAAGAAGGGGCTTATTTCAAAGCCAAGCTTTGCCTGAAACGGAAGCACCATGGGCCCTGGGCTGACCTCTCCAATTCACCAACACTAGCACCTAAAGGAAGGAGACAACGCGTGACAAAATGCCGAGCTAAGCCTTGCAACATATTGCACTGCAAGCCAAGGGCCGAGGATCCTTCAAGATAATCTTTGGAAGCATGTCCTGCCATCTGCGAACTGCGAATTTCTTCCCACCGCGCTGGAGCACGGATTCCCCGTAGCTTTCTCGTCCTTCACGAACTGGGAGACGTCGTGGCCCTTTTGACCATGTCCGTCAAAGACCGCGTAAATAGAGAAGGTATCCTGCCGCAGGTACTCACACTAACGTGACGGACGCGGCACATCCTCTGCGCATTGCAACCGCTCGTGCGCCCCGAAAGGTCCATGTGCAATAAGCACCAGGAGTCTTGATTTGGACTCTCCGGCTTCAGACCTGTGCATGGGGACATCACTACGAAGCTGCGCTATGCTGTGCCATGCTGTTCCATGCCAGTGCCAGTCAAGCAACCTTTGCGGCAAGCAAACGCAATACCCTTCGGGCAAAGGTCAACGTCATCTCCAAGCACTTGGAAAAACCTGAAGGTCAGAAAAGTCAGAAAAGCCATTGACAAGAGGGCGGTCCAGAGGGGCCGGTGGCAGCCACGCAGCCAAGGAACTTATTGGAGAATGAGGCCATTCCTTGATCCTTGGCCGGAGAGCTGAATGCGCATCGTTGGGGGTGTAATCGTCGTTCTGCTCATCTTAGATGAGATTGATAGATGCGCTGGTGTTGGTGTTGCTTGTGTCTGGAGACTTGTGGATCTTAGCGGCGTGAGGCCCACGCTGTGAAGGAGCCCATGTATGTTTTCGGGCCACCGCCGGCGTGATCCATGTCATCGATGATGTCAATCTCAGTATGTCCAAGTCACTTCCATGCTCTGACTCCTTTTTCTAGCCATCCTCTTCTCCGATTTTCTCTTCTCGAGCTCTCGAGCGCTCTGTGTCAAGTCACGCGCTTTCTCGCTCTCAGCTTCATCTCCATAAGTAGACGTGTCAACTCAGCACACCCCATTGAATTGCCAAACTCTTCTTCGTCTTCGTCTTCTTCTTCTTCTTCTTCTTCTACTTATTCTTCTTTTGCTGCTGTTTCTTTTTTCTTCTTCTTCTTCTTCTTCTTCAGCAGCTCCTCTGTCTCTCGCTCTCTTGCTCTCTCGCTTGCTCTCACTCCCCAAACCCTTGACATGAGAAACTTGGCATGCGCTGTGGCCAACCGTTCTGTGCAAAGTTAATTCGTTCACGGAGGCAAAGGTTTGTGAGGCGGTTGTGACGTCGTGCTCTTGCACGTCATGTACGATTGCGACGATGCGCTCTGCAAACCTCCTCTCCTTCACAGCGCTTCGGCCATGGAGCTGATTTAGTGCACTTCCTGGAACATCGGCTCAGCACCGCAATGCTGTGAAGGAAAAGTGCTTAAGGCTTTGACCACGGACTTTCTGTCGAGCTGTGCTGCCTCACCTGGCGCCAGCAAAGGAGAACTCTGCAGCTTGCAATAAGAAACACGTCAATCATGCATAGCTGGCCGGCTGCTGAACTCGCATCTGCCGCTGTTGTGGCTTCTCCTGCCACCTGAGAAGCGGAAGCAAAACGAAAGGCAAAAGAAGTGCTGGCAGAACTGCGGCAGAACCCACGTTGTCCACCCGCTTCAAGTTTCTCTTGAAGTGTTATCGCGGCGACGGCACCTGGCAGCTTCGCTGAGTCTCTGAGTGTCCCGCTTCGGCCACACTCAGCCGGCGTCGCTCCCGTACAACCTGTTTGAAGTTCGAAGAATGTTCAAAGTCAAAGGATGCTCATTCATAGGAGACCTTTCGTTATGATGTAGGGACATGCTCTTTTGACAACCCGGTCCAAGCTTTATGTCACTCTGAGAAGCGCTGCCACATGGCCACAAGTCATGGTCACCTCCTTGAGGCGAGCTCTGCGCGCCTCGGACGAACCTACGAACCTGCGTGGTGCGCCTCTAGGCTGAAAGTTAACCAGGTGGCCTCAGCGAGGCCTCTTGGCAGCCGGACGCCGCAAAGGAGGGCCTTCGTCGCTGACTTGGTCTCTCCGGCAGAGGAGATGCCGCTTCTCGACACGCAGCTTTCCCTTGTGAAGATCGAGGAGCCTAGCGAATAGCCGGTTGTCAGGTCGCCGAACATGGCTCGACCTGCTGCCCCAGCTTCTCCAAGAAGGCCCTGTTCCTGGACCCCTCCCTTTCCATGAAGCTCATGGCCAATACGGGTTGGCTCTGCTCGCCTTGGCTCGCCGACCTGAAAACCGGCTCTTCGCGAGGCTTCACATACTTGTCCAGCTGGCCCTGGCACATGCTGCAGGTACCTTCCCGTCTCACCGGTTGTGCGGCGCGCTCTTGGTGGCAGAGCGTGCACCTGCCCGGGCCGCTGGGCGCGTCCTTATAAAGTACCCGAACGAGCACTGCGTACAAAACAGGCCCAGGGCTTCCGCGGGCGGCGAGGCCCGCAGTTGTGAGGCTGTTGGCACCGTGGTGGGCATGGCGCTAGGTGACGAGGCCGACACGGCGCTGCTTGCGCGCCAAAGGAACAAAACCTTCATCTGTTCTTGGGCCAAAGGCCGGCGCGAGGACGGAGGTTGACGGGGGAGAGTGGTCGACCACTTCTATGATCAAGGCCGAACGGATTCAAACGGCACAAACACAGCGGGCAGTGTGCAAAGTCTGCACCCACCTTCTTGACTCCTGTCTGGGCAGCTTCAGTGGAGCCGCAGCAACCCATCGTCGCTGGAGCAAAGACACATGAACTTGGGAAACGCTTCAGGACCACGCAACAGCCAAAAAACTCAAGAAATGGGCTATGACAAGCAGGCTCTACATTCAAAGGTTGCTAGTTGCCAACCCCCCTGCTGCTTCATGTCCTAACTGGCCGAGCCACGACTCAAAGCTGCCACGCAACCAGCGCAACTTTCAAGATGGCTATGGATGGCTGCGCGGCTACAACTTGCTGACTGCTACAACGCCGGATCTTGACAGCTTCCTTTTCACTCACACCCCAGCTGCCAATGCCATGTCCCGGCCCCGGAGAATGGCAAGTTGCTCCGTCACCTCACAGCGTCCCAACACAACAGTCAGAAAGTTAGGCCCATGAGGCCCGGGAAGTCAAGCACCCGTGCGAGCCTCCTGCGGAAGGAGGGCTTCCACCGGAAGGATTCGGAATCCTCCACAAGTTGACAAGAATGCGAAGGAGCTCTACCGAACTCGCGGAGCTGCTCCCATCAGATGTGCTCAGCTGCTCTCGGCATTCTCTCGGCTGCATTCTCGATGCCACTTGTCACTCGCCTTCAGCCTGCGGAGTCCAGTCGCTGACGCTGGCCCAAGGCCTCAGCTGCTCAACTTAGAAGATCTTCGAAGGCCGAGCCTGCCCAGCCTGCCCTCATGCGCCGATCAGATGGATCCCAATGCTTCCCACTGCACAGCCCGGACGGCCTTGTCGCCTCCGTCATCGGCTCCATCTTCATCTTGCTTTGAAGGGCCTGCTGCTCCACGAAAGATGTAGTCAGAGAACCTACCGACTGCGAGGGAACGAGCACCTGAAGATCTGAAGGTCCACCGAGTCCAGGCAGTCGGAAGGTGGCCCGGAAGGTGCCGTTCTGAACAGCTCTGGGGCAAAAGGATGCCAAAACAAACATCTTCATCTTGTTATTGTCGTTGTCCATGGTCCATGGGTGGGTGTTCATGGTATTTGGTCAGCATGTGTCCATGCCGCCATGCCTCAACAAAAGCTTCAGCCGGGCGGCGGCATCAACAGCCTCATCGACCGGACCCAGAGCCACGGAGATCCAGGAGCCCTCTAGTTCCTGCAGAGTCTGCAGAGCACACATCATGTCGTGCGACATATTGCCATTAGTGCAAGCCTCCTGGTACACCGTCCAGTCTGGGCGTGGCCAGCCATCAATGTGAATTTCTATTCTCTGCATCTGTGCTTGTACCTCCGAAACCAAGCTGATAAAGTGGCAAATTCAGCAGGATGAACAACCTCATTGAGCTCTCTGCCTCTGGTGTTCTCTGTGCGTGTGTCCTGAGAGCTCATTGGACACTGCATGCTTTGCATCAATGCAAACGACCACGAACGCTGTTTGCAACGGGGCGGCTCGTGCCGAAGGCCGTTGCTGGTCTTACCTCTCGGGGCAGCGAAACGTTTTCGCACCTTTTTGATCGCGTACACGGCAAAGGGGTCCTACAAAGAAAGGGCACCAGGGGCACCACCATTCTGCAGATTCTCCAGCAAGGAGGAGAACTTTACCCGACCTGCTGGCAATACGTCCATACGTCCCACCCTTCCTGATGGGACACAACTGGCTACTGATCGAGCCTTTTTTGGCTGCAGGCTCCGGTGCTTCGGACCTCCAACAGCTACGTGTGGACAATGCGAACATCCGGCATCACCCAACGAGACGTATTGGAAGACTCCTGCCTCGAAAGCCCCAGGGCAGTCAGAACCAGATTGCCCAAGTTCTCTTGAAGCATTCCGGGTAGCTGCACCTCAGTGAATTAGAAGTTGACTTAGTGACTGGTGGAATCTTCCGGTTCCTCGCCTCCATCCGCTCCAGGCCGAAGGCCAGTCCCTGACCAATCGCCTGAAAAGGAAAACAACAAACGCCTTGCAAATCAGCACCGCGCTTCAGCTGGAATTTCGATAAGGCCTTGGACACAGCCTCTTTGGCAGACCAGATGCGCTGGAACGTGGCCTTGGTTCCGACTTTACTCATGCTAATTGAGCTTCACTATGAGTCTTAGGGCCTTAGGGCCTTTGCATTGACTTGGCTGGCCTTGTGCCTGAGATGGCCCCTGAGGCCACTTGCATAACGCATAGTGCTCGAACAGCTCTTGATGTTGTCACGCTCTGCGTCGGTCAACACGGCCTGCAAGTCCTGAAGCGTTTAGGACATCCAAAATGGGAAAGATCCCTCCTTCCAGCCTTCCCTGGCCGTCCCGCTCTCTGCTTCGCCCCTTTTCCTTCTAGTATTCTGTTGCTGGTTCTGCTGCTTCTGTCCCAGCCGTTGCACCAGCGGTCATGGCTGCTGGTACCAGAGTGTGCAAGGTACCTTTTTCACCTTTCTTCCAGCACTGTTGTCATCGGTGGGGTGCTTGAGGCAGTGAGGTGGCGTTCAAGTTCAAGGCAGTCGTCTCGGAAGCGTTCGCCCTATTAGCATATTGGTTTGTTTGTTCGGCCCAACGCACATACACAAAGAAAGCCGGAGCACCGAAAGCCCCCCCCCCCCCCCCCCCACAGAGCCATGTGACACTTTGCCCATAGGCCTGGTACCAAGTCTCATCTTCTCGTTCTCCACGCTCTTGCTGGGGTGCTGAAACATCAGCACCTGCTGAGGTTATGATTTTCGCCACAAGCAACACATGAATCACGCCGGGCTTCATCGACGCGAAACTGCGCTGAGTGGCGAGCCGACAAGGAAGATCGAATCGCTTGCTAAGACCACCCAGTTGCCATCGTGCGAGACATTGAAGTTGAAGTTCCTTGAAACGAAGGCATGGGATGGATCGGATCGGAGCATGGAGCTGCAGCAAAGTCACGGCAAGGTTTTCGGCAGCGGGGACATCAGAAAAGGCTTCTTGCCTTTTGTACCTTCAATCCACCACAAACTTCCACACAACTGTCTATGCAGGTTGCTCTCAATGTCCCGATCCGACATGAGGGTATGGCGTCCTTACCGAGCTGCAGGGACGCTTTCACTTCTTTTTTGAGCAACTCATGGCTCACAAGCCTTACAAGCCTTCCCAAAGACCTCCTCAGCTCCCAGCCCTGCGCACCCCCACTCTTGAGCTGTGGTGTCTGGAAATAGAACATGTAATCCCGGAGCCAAAAGACGATGCCTTTTGCACGCGACCTTGAAGGTCAGCTTGACCTGTGCCTGGTTCGCTTGTTTCCTGCATGTGCTGGTGTTCTCATCCAGGATCCTTTGTTTAAGTTTTTGTGTTGTACACATCTTCCTTGTTGATGTCCTGCGCGATTCGTTCGGCCCGAAATTTCATGAACTCCCAGTTCTGCAGCTCCTCGCGAATCACCAACATGATTCAGTTTGTCCGATACCGCCTTCTCATAGCGGTTTCCCCGCGGTTTCCTGCAATCCTTCCATCACAGCACACAGCACGACACCACATCGAACCACCATCCCACGGGATGGAACATCCTTTTTGACGCAATTGCGTCGTTGTCTGATGACATCAGCAGCTTAGCTGCTATGATATGCGGTGCGCAATGCTGGTGTTGCCTTGAAAGGTCCTACATTAACACGACAAGCGCAATGCCATACTTCACTGTTGGTGTGACCGTGCCAAGCTTCGCTTTTTTGATGAATTTAGGTGCGGTGGCCAAGGGCCTACACTTGTGTAACGTCGTTTTACACTGTGCATATATATATATATAGCATGTATGTCAATGTATGTGTTGCAGCTTGCAAGTGTAAATCCACAACTTGTAATTGCCAATGTGGCACGGCTGATCTGGATCCCATCGAAGTCTGACTGTCCCAGCGCCTGCGACATGCATCCCCTAGACGCAGGAATCTGGAAGATCAACATAGATCAACACAGGTAGCTGCCTGGGCACATGCCCTGAGAGCCAGCAAGCGTCCTAGCAGAGTTCGCTTTCGGTCTTGCCTGAGATGAAACAACCCGCCAGAGCATTTCGAGCCATCTTACAGTAAGTTGCCTCTTGCATTCTCAGGTCCGAGCAAGGCTCTGTAGGCCATGATCGATTCTTGCTCATCGGGACGCAACAAGGACAACCTCAGCATAGTGCGCCCGCGCTCGCAAACCGCAGTGCAGCAACGTCTGTCCGGTGTCGACATGATGCGGCATGCTTTGTCAGCAGCAGTAATCGGAACTCCTCGCCGTCGGCTCCTCCCCGTGGCTTCCAATCGTTGATGTTCAATGCCCACCGGAAGCCTCTGCCGTGCTCTCCCACGCGTGCGAAGCTAAGCAGCAAATCAACGCGAAACAGCGAGCTCCAGGGGCGAGGCGACCGGACACTGGGCCTCCCCAACAGCTGCTGGGAGCCTTCGGCAAAGATGGGCCAACACATGCCAAGACCTGTCAACACATGCCAAGACCTGTCTAATCCGAGCTCCTGTTTAATTTAACCCCCCATATTTAAAGAAATTTGTTTTGCCGGGATTCCCGCCGGAAGACTACTTTCCATTACGATGGATTTCGTATGGGCCAAACCCTCCACATTTAAAGACATTTTTTGGGGGGGTTGTCAAATTTTGAAACTCTGCCTTTCGGAAAGCTTTTTTTCTTCTGCAGGGATGTTTGGGTCGATGTGAAACATCTGCTAAGCCGGGGCTTCGGTTTTCTGGAAGCTGAGGGCCTTCAGAAAGCAAGGATTTCTTATGTGATTGCTTACTGGAGGACAGAAATTTTCATTCTTTCCTGAGCTACCCCTTACGGGCTCTGGCCGGGAAAGGCGGAGTCACATTAATAGAATGGGGCCAGAATTATGGGAAGCCCTGGCCCGTGGGGAGCCCCGGTCCTGTAGCCTTAAAGCTTAAAAGGAAAAACTTTAAGGAAGCCGGGGCTTCGGTTTTCTGGAATCTGACGGGGCCATGGTCCAACTATTGCGGAACCCTGCCTTCCTTATTGTGAGGGGGAGGGGGGGGGGGCCCCCACCAATTAAACAGGAGCTCGGAATAGGCTTAGCATCAAGCCGGAGTCAAGCCTGCAGCGAGTATTGCCGAAGCTCCTCCAACAGCTCATTGGCCAATGGCGCCGAGAGCCAGGAAGTCGAAACGCTTTGGCCCATGCTCCGCACGATGCTACGGCTATGGCATATGGGCCAAGGCACAACTCCCCGCAGCCAAAGGCCTTTAAAGGCTGCGGCCAGACAAACATGGGGCTTTCCTTCCAACTTGGACGTCACCGCCTCGTTAATCCTTGAGCAAATTCACCATCTTAAAACGGGTCTACTGGCAACAAGCAGCAGCAGGATGCTCACAGCAATACCTACGGTTCATGCTTAGCACCTCATTTTGTGGCCAGCGTAGCTTATGACGCCCATGCTCCGTCAAGGCAGGTTTGAACCGGGCCTTCGGCACAGCAACCTGCCTGTCAAACCTGGGGAGTCTGACTTGCCAAAACGCGAAAGCCTGGTTCCCAGCCACATCATTTTGTAGACAGTGGCCAGCAACCTAGCTGTGCAACAGAGCTGCCTTTAAAGAAGGATCGATGCCCAAAGTGCGCAAGATGGTGCAAGATGGTGCAAGCAAGCACGCAAAAGCACGCAAAGGGATGTAAGGGATGTAAGGGATGTAAGGGATGTAAGGGATGTTTGCGTAGTGCTCAGGCCCTCAGTACGCCACCACAGCTGGATGGTGGCAAAGCACTCCTCAGTTTGAATCCGGCACATGTGTCATGCACGGTGCAGCTACAGATCATGCCTGAGGGGCCTATTCTACACGTTGTCGTTTGCAGCACACTTGTGCAAAGCTCGAAATACTTGTAGCTTCTCTGCCCCCAAGGCTCTGTAAACTGTGCATCGGCTGAGACACGCTCAGTCAGACCGTGTCCAAGCTGACAACCAAAAGAACGCACAAGATAGTGCATTTCTCGTCCACTGTAGCGAACGTCTGCTTGACTGCCCTTTAAGGGCAGCAATGCCACATTCCATGCAACATGCAGGCATCAGAAGAGTAGATGCAATCGGACGGGCGCCGATGGCCTCACCCGTCAGAGCTAAATTAAGAGTGGTGGCCGCCGCGTGTAGATGATGCAACTGTATGGATGGAGGTACCTTTGCTGCATCCGATTGCAAAAGCCTACTGCAAGAAGCCTGCAGCAGAACTCGTAAGAACTCCTAGCCCGGTGCGTAAGCTGTAAGCTGAACTGTAAGCTGTGAGAAGGTTGTGCACCATTTGTTTTATTTCCTAAGCCTTGTAATCATCCAAGGGGCAAGCTGGTGCTCCCTGTGGATCTTGGCCGTTCCGCTTCTTGGACGATTGTAAACATGTTGTGGTAGCGTGCGTCTGCTGAGTTGAAGGCCGGTGACCATTCAGCCTCGAATGGGAATGCCACCTCCTGATGACTCAAGAAACTGCGCTGGAAGTTGAAGATTGCCACGACGTCATCACCAGGGCCGCCATTGTACCAACGGTGAATGATCAAAACTTTGTTGTCCTGGTCAATCGTCACGTTTACGCCTTCCCCTTGGAGGCCTTTGCTTGTATTGAGTAAGTTCCGGCGCAGGCTTATCAAGTCTTGGTGCAGACTGAAAGTGCCAGCATTCGCTGCCTTCATCGCCCAATCTAAAGGCGTCTCCGCAGAAAATGAGTCTCTAACCAAGAAATCTTGTCCCTGAAAAAGCATGGGGATACCTGGGCTGACCATGACCAATGCAGATGCCATGGCGGCAAGTCGAGCCGCCACCCAAGAATCGAGACGCCCAGCAACGATACCCGGGAGCCTCTGCCTGCCTGCCTCATCATGGCTTTCCATGTAAATGACGCGCCGGAACGATGCGCTAAGCGACCTGCCCAGCACTGCCTCCATTAGCGTGTCCATGCGCCTGTCCTTGTCGTTCGCCTTGGCCAGCACATGCTGCACAAGCCAGTGAAAGCGGGCATCCCATTGACTATCGAAGCCCAGACCACCAGCGGAAACCTCCTCAGTCATGGTGGCATTGTCTTGCAAGTCCTCGGCAATTATCATCTTCCCCTGCAGCTGGCGAGCCGCCTGGGTCAGCTCTTTCAGGGTCAGCTCTCCATCTGGGTTGAAGGTGGCTGAACTACGGTTGGTTTCAGAGCCTCCCCATGAGCGGATGAAGCTGACCCCATCCACCCGCAAGCCATCACAGTGCATCGTGTCCAGCCAGAAAAGCGCATTGTCTATGATATAGGACCTGACATGCTGCAAGCCATAGTTTGGCCGAGTATGAGCCCATGGCGTCTCGGCCCTATCGTCATTGTAGAAGTAGATTCCACCCAAATCATTCTCAAACCATCCATCGAAGCGCCACAATGGAAGATCCATGGGCCCCAAATGGTTGTAGACAACGTCCAGTATCACAGCAATACCTGCATTGTGGCAGGCGTTCACGAAGCGCTTGAAGGCATCCGGTCCTCCGTACGCGTGCTCGACGGCGTAAGGATAAGCTGTTGTGTATCCCCAACCAACCTCACCATCAAACTCCGCAACAGGCATGAGTTCGATGGCATTCGCACCGAGTTGCAGGATGTGATCCAGCTTTGGAATGCACATGTCTAACGTCGCGCTGCCCGGCCACCCCTCGTGGCCACAAAACGTGCCCACATGAAGCTCGTAGAGAACCAGGGTGTTCGAGTCAGGCATCGACCAGTTGGCATCTGACCACTGGAAACTGTCATCAGAGTATGCGATGGAGTTGCCCAATGTCTCGCCGTCCTGCTTCCTGGACCACGGGTCCGGGCGCCAAAGTTCCTGGCCATCTTGGGAGACAATGTGGATCTTGTAGGCAGCACCCCTTCGAAGGAGGTAGTCCCGTGTGGGGTCGGCAGGTAGCCTCAGCACCCACCAGCCATTATCTAGAGCTGACAGCCGATCTGTCGGTGTCCAGTTGTTCCAGGAAGCGGCCACGGAAACCTGCTGAGCATGAGGCGCGTAAATCCGAACTTCGGCGCCGCCCTCGGCCAGCAGATGAAAGCCTTCACCATACCTCGCGGACGCTGCGCATGCAAGGACCACTGCTGCGAGGGTCAAGAGCCTTAGCCGGGGCTGTGCTGTGCCATGCCCATCAGACCCTTATACGGCCCTAAGGAAACTTGACAACGACCCCGCCGGGAGTCGCCAACTTGGCACCTATAGGCCTAGCAAAACTTTGCCTCTGCGCCTGGAAGCTTGCAAGGACACTGGGCCATGGCTCGCTCTTGAGCTTCTTAGTCACTATCCTCCACTCAACTCAAGTAACTCAAATCGCGCTTGCGGGCCACTTTGGCAGCTGCTGCTTCTGCGCTTCTTCGGATCGTGCTCCGGGCTTCGCTTTGGGCCACCGGCTGAGATTCCACGATTCACAGCACTTTCCGCATCTCCCCCACAAGAGCACAAAACCCATGGATGCCCTATGATGCCCTACAAGACTCTGCTTTGGCAATCTCAGTCGCACAATTGCCCTTTAAACCCTCAGCCGAGTCTTTTCTAAGCAAGGCGAAAGCGTTTCTGCGTTCGGTCCGCTGGATCTGATTGGGGATCCAAAGGCCGCGAAGGCCGCGAAGGCCGTGCTATGTCCGATTTGTCGGAGCACGGTGCATCGCCCTTTCCAGAAACGCTGGCTTTGCTGGAGACACTGGCTATCTTCTGACGCTTGTGTCCTTTGTGTCCTTTGTGTCCTTTGTGTCCTTGCGAGCTGCGCCTGGACTGCGCCTTCCGCGCACGTGATCTTGCTTGACCTGGCCCCTCACTGGAGCTGTCTGAGTCCCAACCAGATGATGCCCCTGACAGGGTCCGAGTCCTGCGCTTTGATGTGCCCGGGCTCATCGGGCTCATGGCAAGGCCCTGAGGGGCGTCTTGCGACTGAAGCCCTCTGTAGAGATTGATGTTCTCCTCACCAACCACGTACATGACTTTCTCTTTGAAGCCCGCCGTCGTCTTGTGCAAAGTCACAACCTTCAAAACCTTGACCGTCTTGACGGTTCCATCCGATTGTGCTTGCATTGTTTGCATTGTTTGCACTCGTTGCTCTTCTCTTTGCATTGCTTGCGGGAGTTCCTTCTGCCCGGGGGGCTCCCACTCCTGGGGAGCCTGGGGCTTCTCGGACTCTTGAGCAACTTGCGGGTTGGATATCTTGGATTCCGCCGCAGTCTGTGACGGCTGCGTTTCCTTCGACTTCTCGCTGTCGATGCCAAGAGTTTGGCGCATCTTCAGGAGCTCCATTTGATCACTGTCCGCCTTGTCCGCCTTGTCCGCCTTGTCCGCCTTGTCCGGCCTGCTCGGAGTTTCGAAGGCTGCGGCTCCGGGGCCTTCTGCCAACGCAGCAAGCCAATCTTGCTCATCAAGCAAGTCTTGACCGTCCGGTCCCTCCTCTCCAGAGGCATCCAAAGATTCTGAAGCTTCAGCAGAGAGCGCTGCCGCCTGCCGCTCGAAGGCTTCTTGCAGCAGGCTGGCATGCTTGCGCTTGAGGTTCTTTTGCTCCTGCTTCGCATCCTTTGCGTCCTTGGCGACTAGGCTCGCCCCGCTCCAGCCAGTCACAGCAATATGCCCGGTTGCCTCTTCGGTGCTCAGGGATCGGCACAACAAGGAGATGCGATCCCAGCGGCTGAGTGAGCGAAACATCCTCTCCGGAAACTTTGCCCGCAAACGCCCGCGAAGCTCTGCGTCAGGGAGTCGCTGCAAGGCAGCCAACTCGATGCAGTCGCCCAGCTCCTTGGGGCCCACTGACAAGAAGCTTGCCGCTTCCAGGCGGGCGCTGGGATCGCCCGGCCCCACAATTGCCAAACTCCGAGAAGCTCCCCTCTCTCTGTCGGCATTTCTGCCATCCTTCAGCACTTGCAGAGTGAGGTGCCACGGGGCCAGCTGCAGCTGCTCTAGAACCCAGCGAGCGCAGAAGAGAAGGTTGGACTCCCCGCCTTTTCCAGCGCTCTCGCGGTGCTGCTCGAGCTTCTCCAGTTCCTGCATGGCTTTGTAGACTTTCTTGTCGTCGGTGTTTATGTCAATGCCCAGTTCTTGCAGGCGCTCTTGACCTCTCCGTGCCGCATCCAGCAGAGAGACCACTTCTGGTAGTGAAATCGGCTTCCCGGGCTTCTCGGAGCCTCCGGACCCTCTCAGCTCGGCCACGGAGTTCGCCGAGACCTCGGGAAACCACTGGAAGACGCTCTCGGCCACCTCCTCGAAGATGGCTTCGCCCAGGTCTCCAGAAATGTCTCCCGAAGATTCCCTCTGCCATTTCCTCTTGGCCTCAGCGTACATGCGGCGGATGCATTCGTTGCGGAGCAGCGCATACTCCTTGCTCTGGGGGCTTGGGACGCGCTTCTTTGGTTCGCTTTGTCCCACCAGACAACACGTCTCCAGGCGTCGCAAATACAGTCCCCATGTTGCTGAGAGACCGCGACTTTGCACCAGAAGAAACTTGTTCTCAAGTTTATGGCGGAAGAGTGGTGCTCTCTGGAGCAAAGACTCCATGGTTGACATGCCCTGACCTGGCTGCAGCCGTACTTTGGAAGAGATCCCTGGCAGAACTGCATCTTGCAAGGCAACAGGGCAGCGACATCCTAAGGGGCCCAATGCCTGGCCCTCGAAGCTCTTCCTTGGTGCGTGCGGCACGTAGTAGGACCCGACTTGGTGGCTCATTCCCACACCCAGAAGAAGTGGAGGGAATTCCTCGACATACTCATACAACACAAAGGGCTGGCCACCACGTAAGGACAGTTCGGCCACTGACGGGGGGGAGGTTCCCAACCAGCGCTTCATTGGAACGGGCATGCAAACCCTGCTAGGGATGACAGTGCTTTCTTTGGGCCTCGCTGGCCTCAGCAATCTTCCCCAGAATGGTTGTGCACAAGAACTGTGCAGCTCCCGGTGCATCTCGGCGGCATTGGATCTGACACGAAGCTGGTTTGCTGTGGATGCTGTGGATGCTGTGGATGTGTAGCGAGTCCAGCTTGGGGGCTGCAGCGGATCAGGCGTAGGCACCGACTGCGCAGACTCGATCACGGAGTCTCTCTTGAGCAGAGAGGGCCGGAGACTCTGCCAAAGTTGCCGACATCGCCTCAAGAAAGGCTCCGGACCTGCGTTGTTGTCTCGGCCTCCTCTTGAAATCCCAAGACCTGCTAGAAGAAGCGTGTGGAAGTCTGGAACTTTCATCAGCCGGTGGATGACACCTCGGCTCCGAGCTCTGTCGCTCGTGAGTACACGATCAGTACACGGCAACACGATTAGGCAACAGCCCAGCCAGGACACTTTGTGACGCCGTGGCGCCGTCGAGCAAGCAACTTTGTGCAGAGGCATGTCCTTTGTCTCTTGCAGTATTCACTCACGAATTCATCAAATCGCTGATGTCCCTCTCGCATTCCCCGAGGTTGGGGTGTGCATGTCCTCTCCTGCGATGCCGCGAGAAACCGGCACCTGCCCATTGCCTTTTCAGGAAATTCAAGAAGTCTCAATCTGCATTGATTGCCTTCTGTTGCTGTTGTCTCTTGGCATCTCTTGGTCTGCTCAGGCCTTGCGACTGGCAGGCGTAGCTGGCAGCAGCCTTCTGCGGAGCAAGCACTGGCCCTAACAGTGGGGCACGAAAAACACGAGGCCTCAACATCAACCTCCAGCTCGCCCCACAGATTGTCCCCTTAGCACACGCCAAGTAGTCTTACCAAGCGACACAGGAAAACACCAACAGAAAGACTCGACTGAAAGAGTGAAAGACGAAAAGTTGCCACCGTTACAGCCCCAGACTCGGGCTGCTTTCGCACCCGGCAAGTGAAAGGCGGGAGGCGGCTGCGCGGGAGCCGTAGGCAAGGGAGGCAGCTTTGGCGAAGGTCGTGCGCGAAGCACCGGCGACTCGGCATCCAAGATGGGTGTTGCTAATGGTGTTAGTGGCGTTGCTAGTGGCGTTGATGGTACATCAAACATGGGCGATGGCAAAGGTGTCGCAGACACAGACTCGCAGTGTTCGCCTCGCTCTGAGAGCGGCTGCACGAAGCCAGCTACCTCCATCGCAGCTGCATTCTCAAAACCTCTTTGATCCTCCGCTTCCTCCGCTTCCTCCGCTTCCTCTTCTAGGCTCGGCTCTGGTCGCAGGACGGTCGACTTTACGGGGCAAACTGACTCAAGGACTACTCTCGTCCAGTCGTTTGCCACGTGAAGGTCTCGTTGCAATGCCATGGCACAATCACGGCCGTGCCGTTTCCAAGCCACATCCGAAAGATGGAATCCGTGGCTCTTCCGCCGGTCAGACCGAAAGAACGTCGCCTACTGCAAAGTACTTTCGGCCGCCAGAAAAAGCAGACATGGCAAGGCCAAAGGACGAAAATGCTTTCGCGATGCTCAACTTTGCGTGCACATCAGAGTCATCGTCAGAGACCCTAGTGTAGATGCCTTTCTTGAACAGTGCAGCCACCCATGTCACTGAGCCGCTGCGATGCACAAGCAGTCAAAGTAAAATAGGTCAGTTAGTGTAGGCAAGAAAATCGCCTGGTGTTTCTTCAGCTGCGGCCACCTTTTGCCACTCTTAGGAAGTAACGTCCACGGAAGCCATTTGGCTCCCTGGCAAACCCTGGCAAATGGACCTTGTGAAACTCAGCTTGCGGGGAGCAGCCTTGCACTTCGCACCGCCATTCCTGCCAAGAGGGACGCGCTATTTCACCTCAGTAAGACTTGATTTCACGCTCGGTACACTCAGGCAAGTTAATCATTGAATTCTTAGTACTTATAGTAGAGGCTCAGGCATCCTCTCGGCCGAAGATGTCCCGATTCACCTGTCCCAAGAAGCAAAACACACATGTGCACAACACAGCCTTCGGCAGTGACCTCTTCGAGCGGCATCGGGTGGCACTTGCCGTAGAAGTTCTCGAGATGCTCGACCTCGTCGGCAACCTGCGGTCACTGTTGGCATTGAGTCAAGGAAGTCCAGCCACAGACAGCCAGAGACACTTCCCAAGACCCCTCACCTTCTCCAGCTCAAATCTCAGCAGGCGCGCAATGTAATCATGATCATGAACCTTTTTCGTTTGTGGATACCTTATCGTCGCCACGCGAAAAGCATAATGCATGAACCCATTCGCACACCCACAAACTGCACTGTGATTTGGAGCAACCAACTACGCACTGCGGAGACGATCGCGCGGTCCAGGCACTGCTCTAAGGTATGGTGCACGACGTCCCCGTTCAGAACATAGATCATGGTTGGCTCAAGGCACTTCACCTTACATCTATCCGTCTATTCCAGATTCTGACCCCATCCGTGCATGCCCACTATGTCACTGTGATCACCGCCGGCGGGTGGCAGTAGCGGTTCTGCGCTTGTCAGAGCCAAAGACTGCAACATCACCTGCCAGCCATCCACGTAGACTCCCGCAAAAAAGTCAACGGAAAGGCCAGCCCATGCCAAATTAATCAGCAGATATCCACAGCCATGCTGCCAAGATGCCAAGGACGACACCGCCACCTAACTCAGCCACTCGCTTGCTCCCCTTCCTCTGCTCGCTTCTGTAAGGCAAAGCGGCAAAACGCGAAAACGGGCAGCACCATGCAACACTAAACAGAATCAATCAACCATTGCCTGCCAAGCTACAGGACTTCCACCTTGCCCACGTGGACAATGAACATCTCAAATCCCATCTCGCCCTCCTGAAGACCCCCAGCACCAGTGGCGGGCAAGCAAGGCTTGGCTCTGCAGGGCTCTAATTCTATTACACGAAGGCCTTCATCACAGCCATGCCGGGGTAGTACAGCCTGCGAATACCATTTCAGCACACGCGGCCAAGAGTGGAACAGTGGAACTTGCCTTGGCTCCAGATACTCACAGATGTGTTTGACGAAGTCGCGCTCCTTGGAAAAGGCATGGCTTGGCAGAGAGCGTCATAGAGCCCTGACCGAGTAAGGATGTGGCGAACTTCGCAAAAAAGGGCAAATTGCAGAAAGCATCTGTATCACCTGGCGGCCACCAGAAACAGAAGTCACAAATGACATTACAGCGCGGGCAGCACTGGCGAGATTCTGCATCTTCTCCAGATGTTTCAGCAATGGGAACTCGTCGAGGCCTCCTGACACTGAAACAAGCAATACCACACGCACGAGGCGCTCCAGCGAACAAAATCGGAAAGCAATCTGAAAGCAAAATCTCCTGTCATGTCGACCAGGGTGTGGAAGGCAGTTCGAGAAAGCAACAGCAACGAGGAGTCTTCTGCACAGCGACAGGTGTGTGCGCGCCGCTCCAATACACCCAACATACCTGAGCCCGCTTGCACAGATGAATGGAGCTGGGACGAGCTGAACCCCTACTACAAGCCCTACATACACACTTTAAGCTGCTGGCCGACATCGCCACAAATACCACCAGGTGAAATTTCACCTCTGTGTCAATCACGCGAACCAGCACAGAGTACAGAATGTCTGGTGCAGTGAAGGTGACAAACGCCGCATCAGGCACCTATGACAATCGGTGGCGAGGATGGATTTCGGACAATCGTTTTCTCCAGTCTACCCGCAAGTAGAATGCACATCCAGTCTCCTGAAGGGCCACCAACGAAATCCATGAGAGAGCAGGTCCCCTCGCATACCGAAATGCTTCTTTCCAGACCTTGTCCCCTACTAGAGGCCAGCACACAGCTCAAGCCTAGCTGGCCTAGCTCCGCTAGCTTTCGTGACAACCGCAACTCTGGAGTGGTGTCCTTCTTGGCCTTGCTTGTACACCATAGCGCCCCGTGCATACTCGACAGGCACGACAGCATCGCAGAGCGAATGCCGAAATTCATCCGACGCTTGCTCGAACAAGATGATCTTCCTCGGACACCATGTACACAGCACATTCGCGTTACCACACTCACTAGAGATCATATGGTACTTGGGAGCACAAAGTCAGGGTGCACTCCAACTCATCTTCTAAGCCGCTGCCAGGGCTGCCAGGGAGCTTGAGAAGCCGTGTGAAATCTCTCCGCGCCGTCTGGCTCTGCATCGATTCATCCTTTCAGATATCGTTAAACAAGGCTACAGCAGCTACAAACAAACAAAAATTTGCCAAACATCCAAGAGCCTTGCTCGGGAAACCTATGGCCTATATCCATCACGACATCTCTATGGGGATTGCCGCCAAGTTGCCCACTTTTGGAGCAGCGCCTGTCTCAGAGCAAGTGCCAGAGAATCTGCGCAGATCTCTGACTGCTTCCGAACTCTGTGCCATGATGGAACAACAACATGGCACAGGCAAAGATAGGCAAAGGCAGCATGAAAGAAGCATAAATAGTACATCAGGCATCCGGACATCCAAGGCATAAGGGACTCCCATAAGGCACGCCTTGTCGTGAGCGGGCAGCCCGTGTCGCCGACACTCCGGCTCCATCGTCTGTGAACAAGCGTGCGCCTATGCCCTGTTCTCCCTTCTAGCAAAGCTAAGAGCAACCTGTGCTGTCAAAGCCTACCCAACCAAATGTTGCCTAACGACAAAAAAAGGCCGGCGACATGGTTTTGTAAAACGCTTCATCTTGCTTTAGATTCAATCCTACGATTGCGCAGTGCCAACTTCTGTCACAGAGCCGTGGCTCAGACGCAAGAACATAGCACATCCTTTTCCCAATGCCACAGCTGCCACAGCGTAAACTCACAAAGATCTATTCGAATCTTGGCCAACCACGTTATCTGCCGCTGCTTCTCACAAGATGCGCCTGGACTTAGAAGAGTGAGAACTGAGAACTATTTGGTGCCAAACCCGCGTACATTAGAGCATCGACCGATGCTTCACGTCGGGCGTCCGGCAGCGCAAGTCGTTCATTTGCAGCGACAGATTTGGCGCATACTTGAGGCCAAGAGCTACCCCACACTCTGCAAGAGCATTCGACATCTTTAGTCATGCTCTCGATATGCCTCCTAGAGGCCCTAGACTTCCGTAGCTCCTTCAGCTTCGGCCACCTTAACGCAAGCAAAGCGCAAGCTTCTCGGCTCTGACCAGAATGTTTTGCCTTTTCGCCTTCTGGGGGGGGGGGGGGGGCATCTGATGGCATTGGCATCTGTGATCTGAGTCCACTCTGGCAGTCTGACATGTTAAGGATCTTCACTCACCTTGAGCTTGGGCACCGCCTGCTCTGAGATGCCATTGTCCTCGCTTTGCGAGCCCTTCGGCGACTCTGCTGCCTCAGTCGCAGTCAAACTTTTCAAACGCATTCAAAAGCATCAGTGAGAAAGACAAAGGGGCGCCAACTTTCATCTATCGGACTCTCACTTCTCCCACACTAGTCTGGCCACGCTTGTTCCTCGCAGGCTCACTTCCCCGCGCAGCCTCCTGACAAACGGGCTCGACATCTCTGCATCTGGCATGTTGGGGCAAAGCTGAGGCTGACTGTGCCTGGCTTCCACACCTTGGCAAACGCAGGATGATGTCACCAATGGGCAACTAAAACTACTAAAGCACAATAGATAATACTGGCAGCGCAAAAAGAACAAGATTTTTTGGTTTTTGCCACCCGCCCGGCCGATTCTTCAAACAGCACCACGAAAAGGAAGGATCAAAGCGCTGATCTAGAGAACATGAACCAAGAATAAGGCTTGCCCGGACCAAGCGGCTGTCGTATGCTGGGCAGCCGTGGCTTTGGCATACAGAACAGCAAGCAGGATCGCAACATCCGCACTGACAGGAGGCCCTCCACGCCTGGACAAGAGCATGAATGGAAAATGAACTGCTACAGGGCGACGGTCTTTGTGACTGTCCCGGCCTTCTTTGCGCATCAGCCACTGGCAACAGATAAGTGTGTTGCCATCAGCACCGCGAGAATCCAAAGCCGCATCTTCCTGAGCACAAAGATCTGGAAAGTGGGAGGCTACAGTGGCTACAGAGATCCGAGCGACAGGAGGTCAACAACAACGATCTGCCAGAACGCACAATTTCACCAGATGGCCACACGCTCGAAGCGTGGTGCTGCCGGTGCACACGCTGAAGGGCCCACGAGCGCTTGAGACAAAAACAAGTATAGGCACTCAGGCATTCCACAGTACAATGTGACACTGCCACCATTTGCCACCCAACAACCCTCGAGAGTGAAGTTATGCGAAGGCGAATGGTTCTAGGCAAGGTCTCAGCCCTTGCGCACTTTCGCACCGGAAAGCCTCTCTGTCTGGATTCGTACAGGTCAGGAGCACTTCTGCCTTCCAATTGATTGTGGATTTTGCATTGTAAGGCTCAGTGCTAATTTCAACAGCTCAGGCTGCTCAGGATGGTCAACGCTCACGTGGATACCTCCTGGGCAGCAAAGTAAACCAAACACCCAGCAAGTCGTCCGGAAATTTTTCGAATAGCAGAGGCGCTGCAGCTGGAAACCTCAAGACGTAAGACTCAAGACCACGGTTCGGCCGGTTCGGCTGCTTTCTCTTCGGGGACTTGCTCCTTCACTGTTCCAGAACTTTGCGAACCCAAGAGCCAAGCTTGCTGACCCGGGCACCTGGTCCTCTTTCGATGGCTTTATCTCAGGAAGCATGTGCATGTACCACCTTCGGTGAGATGAGAAAGGCTCTCTCGAAACCGAAAGCACGCACCGGACCCTCCTGCGGTGTGCTGCGTTAGGACAAAGTTGGGCCCGTGCCCGGGCAGAATGAGAAGCAGGATCAACAAGATCGTCGCACTTGGTGTCACGTGTGTGGCGCGTGGTCAACCGGAATGCAGTGTTGCACTTGGCAAGGAGGCTTTAGAACCTGATGGCTACTTGACGGCCGCTTCACAGATGCGGTGGGACTGGGAACCTGGCATCCCCAACAACTTCTTCGTGGCCTCACCTCACCAAAGCACCAAAAACATATTGGAGGAGGCAGAATCCGCAGAAACTCCAAAAATCGCAGGCAGAGGCCTTCCGTGCTCTCGGAGGCTCCTTGCACGACCATGTACACCTTAAGGGCGCTTGAGGCACTTGAGCCGCCAGACCAACAAGGAAGATGCTTGGCCACAGCACGTCCAGTGCTCCTTGGTGACATCTGCTTGCGTACCACGTCACGGCTGTCTCCCAGGAGAAGCCCAGCACGAGGGCAGCAACTTTCACAAAGGCTTCCGAGCTGTAGAGAAGCCAATCTGATGTCGCTTTTGACAGAGAATCTTACTGGAGTTCACCGTGAATTGATTGTTGCTTTGAATACCCATGGCCCATGACATCCATCACCTCTTCTTGGGCAACATCCGCCTGCTTTCCCCACCAGGTTGAGCGCCATCATTGGAAGGAAGACTGAAGCCTTAGCAAGGCAGACTTCGAGCCGAGTTCCAACTGCCGCACCCACGCGACCTCGCAACTAGCAACTGGAGTCCTCAACATGTTCAACATGTTCAACATGTTCAACATGTCCTTTGCACCATCCCCTTTGGACTCATTATCTCGTTGTGCATGCGCACGCAGCCCTGGCCAACGACATCAAATTTAGCGCTCCAAGAATCAGATGCCAGCAGAGCCAGGGCGTTGGAGGCTGTCAGCTTGGCCGTGTGGTGGGAGCCGTTTGGGCCATCAGCCGTGACGTGCCACAGCAGCCACCTGGTCGGTCTCAGCCATTCAGCGCATTCAGCAAAGCCATTCAAGATCATGTCCTCAAAGCACATGCACGAAACTTAGACCCTCGGGTCATTGAGTGCCACCCAGCGACTGGCAAAGGAAAAATGCCTGGGATGGTCACACAGAAGTCGCCAAAGAAGAAGAAGAAGAAGAAGAAAAAGAATAACAAGAATAAGAACTTTTGCAGGAAAGCCACAAGCCAAGCAAAGGACATCAGCGTGGTCATTGACAGCATCCTGACCAGAGAAGAGGCCAGGTTTGGAAGGGCAGAAGGGTATGGGGCAGATATGGACGGCCAGACGGCCTTCGAGCTCGTTGCAGGAAATATTGCACTCTTGTGGTTGCCGACCTCTGAGACTCAGCAGTAACAGCCCTAGCATCCGGCAATAGCTACAGCGCTTAGGTAAGGCCAATGCGCGGCAGGGAACCGTGCCTGATAGGCCGCCTGACGGGCATGCAGGCTGCGGAGTTTGCACACATGCAGGGGGAAAGCTCCAATTCTGGCAGGAAACAAGCAACGTGGCGAAGAAGAAGGCGGCCAGGCAGAAGCAAAGCAGCCATGACCTGGATCATATCAACACTGGAAGCATGAAGCAAGCGATGCATGACAAAGCATGACGACGCCTGTGATTCTACCCTTCGATCTCGAGGCACTGACACATCATCACCGGTGATCTGCCGGCCATACTTGGCCCCAGGTAAAGCCTCGACATCTAAACCCTGCACATCCCCACACCCTTGGCTTCAAAGAGTCGCACGGCAACTGCAGCCTGGCCCGATTGACTGGGGAAGGTGGGAGGCATCAGGCATATCAAATGCGCCAAAGGCCCCAGCTCCGGTTACGGTGAAGCGCACCCACATCGACACAAGGAAGCCGACCTCTGCACTTGAAAAACACCCCCCCCCCCCCCCCCCCCCCCCCCCCACCCCCCCAAAAAAAACACACACACAGTTTTGCTACTTCCTTGCGCAGACTGAAGGGCCTAGACTGCTAGGGGGCCTCATTCTGAGGTCTGCACGACGAAGCCTTCAATCTCAACTTCCATCGTCTCCAGGAGTTGATTTACGGGCCTGGCAGCTTCTCTGGACTTTTCTGAAGCCTTCAGAGAAGAGCTTTTGACTTGAGAGAAGGCCGATGCCAGCAGTACCCTTCAGGAGTCGCCGTCGCACTCGCCGCCTGAGAGGCAGGAAACGGCGCGCTGCTATTGCTAATGCGGAGCCAATGTGTGCTACATCCTGCTACGAGTGTGAACCCTGGCCTGTGTCGGCCTCGGAGCGCAAAGGCCGAAGATTTCAAAAACAGAGCAAATCAGGACATGTCAGGACTGGTACAGATGAAGGCGTACAAGTCTTCTGGACGCACAGGTTGCTTTTGTGGCACATTTACCACTTGGTCCCACACTCACCCGTCGCGTCCTGCTCAGGAAAGCACCACACGGCACGAGAAGGTTCATGCGCCGCATGCCCATGCCTCTGCCGCGGAGGACCTTCGAGACTTTGACACGACATCCAGCGGCAACATATTGCAGCAGGCATGCAATTTTGGTAAACTTTCTTGTCTTAAACGCCGTTGAGGCCGTTCACAGCGTGGATTTGAAAAGCCGCTGACGCCGTGAAGCTGTGGACGCCGTGGATACCGGTGCTGCTGTTGACGCTGTTGACACTGAGCGGAAATTCAGGTCTTCACGAACTCTCGGAAAGTCACGTCTTCTCATCTTCGCGTCATCGCCCCGAAAAATACACGGCCCTGCGGACATCATTGGGCAATCCCCTGACTTCTGGCCATAAAAGCTGAGGAGGACCATACCGTGTCCGCACAACCCTTTTCCATTAGTTTCTTGATTTTGCTGTGTATGGTTGATCTTCTGTTTAAGTCAAGCTTGCAAGGCTTCAAAACCATCGGGAAAAGGATTTGCATGTTTTCTTAACGCAGGTCCTCTTTATGGCATCTTCCTGATAAAGCAAGCTTACAAGGCTTTGACAGAACAAGGGCGAGTGGGTCGCGGGGGCCCATTTTCAAACACAATGCTCAGATGGTGGGTGTAGAAAAAAGGTTCACATGTTTCCTTCGCGCAAGTCCTCCTTTATGGCGCGACCTTCTTAATACGGCCAGCTTGCCAGACTGAAATATAAGTGAATGAATAAGCAAGGCCTCTCGGCCACATAATGCACGGGTGCACTTTCTCTCACGCGCCCGCGGGTCCTCTCTCACTTTTGCCCTCGGCCACATAAGGACGGTGGCACAGGGAGTGTTTTCTTTGTTGTGCCGTTGCGGGCCCGAGACTCACTCACTCACTTCTGGCCTGGGCGGGGGTTTGAGCACGTATATACATAATTCCAGCGAGCGACTGCGCAGCAAAAAGCCACGGGTCGCCGCGGGGGTTTGCCACACATTTACATGATCCCAGCGAGCGACTGCACAGCAAGAAAACACGAGTTCCTGCCATTGTCATGATATGTTCTGCTTTCCAACAAACAGGCATGTGGAATCTCCGACTTTTCCCATAGCCAAGGCAAGCGCCCTTCCACGAGAGGTGCTGCCTGCAAGTTTTCGGCTGGCACAAAAAGCACGAGAACAAAATCCAAGAGCGACAGTCCCACGCCTCCGGTGTTTGTGATCGTGTCCTGTGCAATAGGTCGCAAGCATAGTCAGCATAGTCGCAAGATGTCGCAAGTGGCCACGGATGCGGCCGTTCCTGATCTTCATCGTTGCCCAAGACATGATGCCGAGCAGCCTCGCAGACTACAGCTCAGGTCATGACAACAACCATGAAAAAAACGCGCACGGTGCAGTCTAAGGCCAGCAACGCTGCCATGCAGCACACCTCGCAGGATCTCGCAGTGCGCACGTGCGCGAGCTAGCTGCGCCTTACCGAGGTCAGAAGGCCGAGCCAAGCACCCCCAAGAAGTATCCGTAAGTCGAGGCGCTGAAGACCTTCAGTCACATACCGAGCTGTTGATGCCAACGGGTTAGAAACCATCTTCCCAGTTCCTTTGCCAGTTCAACAAGTTGCTGAACTTCATCCGCTCGCTGACCCGGCAAGAGGCGATGCTTGACGTGGAAGCGCTCTGCTTAATCCTTCATCCCTTTTTTGTTTGTTCTTGCAGCTGAAAGGCATTCAGCTTCAGGACATCTGAGAACGCATCAGCCCCTGCGCACGACACTGCAAACATGCCGCAAAGTGTCAGAGCAGCTTGTCCACAGCATAGCAGATCATTGGTGCAGTCTTGTGCAGACAGGACGGCAATTCCTGCAAAGCCGATGAGGTGGACTCCTGCCAAGCAGGTGTACTGGACCCACAAAGATTTCCGAAAGAACGTGCAGGTGCCCAAAGCCTACGATCTGGAAGGCTCGTATTCGGTCGGTATCCATCTGCTTCTCCAGCCGCTTCCGCAAGCTGAGTGCGAACACTGGGCCATCAAGACTCCCTCACAACACCGGGACAACATACCGAGTTTCCGACATGCTTGGCAGCATGTACCTGGGATCTCCACTGCGGCAATGCTAGACTCCTAGTCTCTACCGGGCGCAACAAGTCTGTGCAGCAGCAGGCTATCTGTGCAGCTCTCAGAGACAGGGGACAGTATAAAGAAGCGCAGGAACGAAAAGATGTCGCTCAGTGTCTTGGTTTCACTGCTTGACCTTCAAGATGGGCGTGGGATGGGGCCGAAGACACATGAAAGGCCGAGCCAAAGTCATGTGTAAGCATTGCTCTCCCGAGCTCGCGACTCTGAGCCCCTGCGAGAAAGGGCCCAACATCATGGAATCACGTGCTACCACGTGCTACCATGTGCTACCATGTGCTACCATGTGCGACCATGTGCCACCACAGTCTTGCCAAAGTCTGCAGCATGCTGAGGGCTTTGCGCAATCAGCTTCCACACCTTCTTCATCACCTTCCGCAATGTGCCAGTGGCTGGGACGCGTGCCCATCCCAAAACAGCCAAGACTTTGTAAGACTCCGGCCATGAACGAGAGCACCACCGAGAAGAGGGAAATGCTGGAGACCAGGATCTTTCGGGTGGCGACCTCCCAGCAAAGCTGTTCAACCTGACGCCCTGCACGTGCCATTCACATGCCATTCGCACTTTGAGAGCCGGAGTGTTCCACATGTAGAAGACTGTCCTTAGGCACGCGCCCACATGACTGGCTGAAGAGATCTGCTCTGCTAAGCTGGCCCGTTGTCCGACAGCACTTCTTTGCGTTGACTGCTTCCAAAGCACAACACGAAGCTCAGGGAAGCCAAGAGCGACAGCGCCATGGCCTTCGCAATGCGGGGAATGCTCGACAAAAGACCGCCTAAAGCTTAGAGGAGGCGAGGCGCCGTCGATGCTTGTTTCTCCTCCTCCTGCAAGTTGCCGTACGACGATACCGATAGTAGGCATAGCTGCAACAACGATCGAATTTGCATGCTTTCGGCATGTGAGAGGGAGGAGCTCATCCGACTAAGAAAGGTGAAGGCAACGAATCCTTCGTAAAGCAGCCTGCAAAGTTGCCAGAAACAGCGGGGAACTGCAGCCGGGGGCGTTTGCGAAAGACTGCAGTCCTTCCAGATACCAATCGTGCTCTCCTTAGAGCGCGAGGAACTCGAAGGAGGAACCGCAAAGCCGCAAAGTGACATATTTTGCCCAGGTGCCGATTTGAGATGTGACACCGCTTCAGTGGCATCTTCCACAACCTGCGACATCATCACAAAGCTATGCTCGAGATAGTCCGGCTCAACAAGCATCAAGAAGCAGGCATGCCAGTCCTTGCTAACCGGTTGCGGCACCAGCTGTGCCAGGCTCGACTCCTGCGTGTGCAGGGGAAGTTCGGGTGAGAAAGACATGCTGAGTGTGATTTCACCGTGATGAAGAAGACCCAGACGTTCTTTCGAATCGTGTGCTGCTCCGCGGCGACCAACAATTGTCAAACTGTCCTGCGACCGGTGCTCTCGTCTCACGTAGCCCGCCTGTCGAAGGGGCCTGGAGGAAGCGGCGTTACCACGCATTGAGTGTCATGCCGAGTCATGCCTGGCCACGCTGCAAATTGATCTACAAGCTGGATTGTGCCCAAGATGCAACGCTTCAGGATTACCAGCTGCGGTGACCTGAATGGCCTCAGCTTTTGACAGGGGAGCCAGGCTAGGTAAGCAGCAAGAGGGAAACAGGGAACGCTTTTAGGCATTGCGCGGGAGCAAGCAAGCAAGATGGGAGATGCAATGGCAGTGCACATGCCACTTCCCAGCCTTGATCTCTGCAGCGCGAGTCAGTTGAACCAGCACTGCCACCAGCAACACGCGCATGTTCCTCAAGACCCACACTTGGCTGTTGCCCACACGAGAATTCTTGGTGAACCCTTGAATCAGCAGCCCCTCGCTTCACTTAAGTGTTGCCGAGGCTCCACGGAAATGGATTTCAACTGGCAAACTAGACTTGGATTGTGAAGCCCATGGCTACAGTCGACACATGCCCACACCAGTCGCAACATGACCTGGTTCCCCAAACCTGTCCCTTTGGACACCTTCCCTGTGGCTGCGGCAATGTGTCGCAACTGTTTCCCGTAACGACCCCATGGCCTGCCTGTACTGAGGCGCCACTACCGCCGCTACCTCTACAGTGACTCTACAGCAATGACAAGCGCTCATGAATTGCCGAGGGCGGTGGTAAGTTGACGGCACCTTTGAGGATTTGGTATTGTTTCAGTGGAGGCTTCAATGAGAAACGGTCACAGGGCCAATGTGAACTGCACTTGCCCTCCAGGTATGCCTTCTCCTTCTTGCGCCGCGTGGCTTCAGAGCGTCGTGAACGGGGCGCGTAGGCCACGCAGATGCCTAACCTCGCAGGCCTCACGCAGGGTGAGAGAAGTCCAGGCGCACAAGCGCCAGTTTGGCTGGCATGCACAAGGCGCGAGTTGAAGAAGACAATACTGTCTGGTGGAACATTGGGCTTCACCACATCGAAATGGCAATCTTCAGGCACACGGACATGGTCGGATTTGGCAAATCTCTCCCAATCAAAGGTGACCTTGTGGGATCCTGGAACTACACATGTTCCAGACTCATGAGGGCCACTGCCGAAGTGCGTGTACACAGCCTGTACGGAGAGGCCAGCATGCGAAGGATGTTGGTCCTTGTGGAGCCAAGGTTGCAGCTTGGTTTTGGCAGGTCGCGCTTCTGCGATGATGGCATCGAGGCTTACAACCAAGTCCGTGGTGCCAAAGATTCGTGCAAAGGCTGTCTGAACCCGTGGGTGGGCTCGTATCGACCAAGCGAAATCCGCTTGGGGAAGGCCGTAGCTTGTGACGATCCCTCGAAAACCCTTCGGAAAGTTCCACGTTCTCTCTTGCAAGGGGTCTAACCCGGGCACCACAGCCACCATAGCACTCCAAAAATCACTCAGAAATGCTTGGCAACTTTCCCCACTTCCAAGAACACCTTCCAGCACTGCGAAGCCACGATCCTCCAAATGCCAAAGAAAGTCCATGTTGGCTTCTGGGAAGATCGCGGTCCCAAGGCTGCCCGGAGCAGGCTGAGGCCGAGGATTGTCAATGGGTTGCAGAGAAGAACCTGGCACCTCACCGACCTGACCGTGCTGGCCTTCCCGCGTGGATGAGTTGGACAGGCAACGCCGCTTGGCGGCAGGACTGCCTGGTGCGACCTGCAAGACTGCAATCTCCTCTTCCGGCTCCTCGTCTGAGACATCAATGACCGGAACTTCAACCCAGGCAGCACGACTCGGAAACAGCATCGCGCAAAGCTTTGTAATTAGAGCCGGGCTGTCCTGTGCTCATGTCTGTGAGGGCCCTTTCATGTTTACTGTTTACACTACAAACAACGACGTAATGTTTAGGCCACATGCTTCCTCCAAGTTCTACTGCCCGACGCTGTTGTCTGCCATGTAGGCCTTGCACAAACTGGGCCAAGTCGTGCCATTGAAAGCCAACCGCTGCTCCTTGCCGCTCTGAACCCTTTGACATCTAAACCGCCCTCTGGTGAGCTTGGTGAGCTTGAGAGAAGCCGCGGAAACTAGAGCAACAACGGGGCCGAAGGAAAGATGCAGCTCAGCTTTTCCAAGCAAGCGCTCAGCTCAACGCAGATGGACCTCGACATGTTTCCGGTTGATGCAGCAAGCTGCAACTGGAACGGCAAAAATGGCTCACTTGCAACAGATAAATTCAAGGGAAAAAAACACAGGTAACTAGCAAAGTTGTGCCGTTAATGTGTGAGGGGCTGTCCACTCCAGGGGGCAGAGGACCGCGTGGACATGCAAAAAGTAGGATGTACGGGTTCATGATGTGAGGACAGATCCGTCCAATGCAGCGAATGGTGTAAGCCCGGAAAAGTGGGAATCCCTTGTACTGCCACGGACATACAGCGTAAGGCATCTGCATACTGTGTGAGATGACGTGCTAGGACATATTTGTTTTCGTCCCTTGCAATCGACGGCACGCTGGGGGGCCACTCATTCTCCGTGCCACTACACGGGCAGCCGGTGAAACCTTGGGCCTGTTTCCTCGGCATCGGAGCTGGATGCAAGATGACGCAAGCGACCTTGAAGACATCGCACTTGAAGATCACAGAAGGCCACTGCAAGTTCGCTCGAAACTTCGCTCGAAGTTCAGCGGGACGTCGTCCTTGTTAATGGTAGTCGGCACCGCGGGGGCTAGCGTACTGGTCCGATCTTGCTGCCACCCCCAGGAGAGTTGCACAACAACATCATTGCTTGCTGGCCAGCACCTGAACCAGGCAGCTCTCTTGAAGCATCTTGGAAGAAGCATGTCAACAGCAAGCAGTTTACAAAGGCGGCCGCAAAATGTTGCGGGCATCTAGCCAGCACACAATGCAACTGCGGCAAGGCAAAGGCACAGGCGAAAGGAGAGGCTGGTGGCTGCGATTCATCCTCTGCCAATCGCTTGAAGAGCTCCAGGGCCACCCGTGAGACCGTCTCCTGTCCATGGGCGCAACTAAGGTCTTGACAGCAGAATGGCGCGGCCCAGCCGCCATGAGATCCATCACGCAGTCCTCCCCCCACATCTCGCCCCACTTTCGCAGTAATCGCCGCCCTTTCAGGGGCTCTCAACCCAAGCATTCGTGATTCTGACAACTCACCGCGCTTGGAACCTGGTCTCTGCGAACAACTTTTTGGGGACGAGCCGCTCAGCGCTTGCCAATTGCTGGGACGCTCCAGCAACGCGGCCGCATTCTCGGGGCGCAGCATGTCACAGCCAGACTTGGCAACGATGAAATCCACAAGGCGAACGCCCAACCTTAAGCTCAAGCTGGTTCGCTTTTTGGGCATCCAGGTCGCTGCAAGCACTGTCTAATGCTGTCGATATGATGCGTGTGTCGGGCTTGCGGCTGCCGTGACCCGGTACTACACTGAGTTGCCAACTGGGCCTCTTCGTAGCCTTCTGCGTACTGCCCTGGGCTGAGCGTACATCAGTGTACCAATCACCACTGAAGCTTGGACCCGCGAACGCAAAGGATATCTTTCTTCCGCCTACATATCTGCAGCCATACCCGTTGACAACCGTCACAGGCAACCAAGTGTGCTGACATGTCTCTTCCGAGTCCGCTGTTAATCTCGTCGGTAAGCTTCAATAGCGCAGCATGCGGATCGCTGTCTTGCCTGGGGAGCCAATCGGCAAGCGGTACCTGCCAATCACATCAGACATGTCTGAAATGAATCTCAGCATCTAAGACTAATCTAAGAGCTGATGTTATGCTTCGATCTGTCAGACACATGCGAATGCCACATCGGTCTTTGTGCCGCTGTGTGGCTGTTGAGGGGTCGAAACTCCAACACGGATCCACCAATCGTGTGTCCAAGTGCCAGGACCTCGGCAAGGCAACGAGAGGCGAGGCAGGTGGAGGCGAGATGAGGCGAGGCTAAATAGGAGGCGTATCGGCCCGCACAAAGGTCGATCAAACCTCATTTCACGACGATCAACCAACGGCACTTGCCCGAGAATCCGATCAGGCCCCGTGCAGCCCGCACTGTGTGTGACATCGCAGGGCTCCAGTCGCAAGTTATGCCACCGCTAACAGGGTCAAGTGTGACCACAGCTTCCAGTCGAGTGTGGCGATGTGGCGATGTTTCACGTTTGAGTCTTGTCCAGGCCTCCTGGACGGCTGTGATTGCAAGTGTTGGCGCATGTCAAGTTCAACTGATGCCTGCCAGGGATGGCGCATCCATGTTTCGATAGCGGGGAGGGGGAGGGAGGAGGGTTCAGGGTGTCCCACAAACTGCCAAAAAAGATAGCCTTGCATGCCAAAACATCCAAAACTGACAGCCCCCTGTTTCTTATGGTTCCGTGAAGTGAAAGCTTTCTGCTAGTTTGTTAAGCCCAGCACGTGCAAGGCACCAACGGAGCGTTGAGCTGAGCAACGGGAATAGGATTGGTCTTGGCATCTGCCTTGTGGATGGCTTTTCCAGCAGCAAGGCTTTGAAGGATGTCCACCTGAAGGCTGAACTAGGACTCGAAGGGAGGAGCCTCACCTGTTACTCTTGAGCAGCCTCTGCACACCAGTGCCGTCCATGTCCTGAGAATCCGCTCCACATTTCATGAGGCGGCTGCAAGCTGTTCAGAGGGGCGTGTGAACACACAAAAAAACAACGACATCCAAATCCGCCAAGTGTCACTCTCCCTTCCATACCAGCCCTTTATGTGTCGGGAGATCCAGTCATCCTGCAGGACTGCATATCCGGGCACTGAGTAGGACCTGCCCTTAGTTGCGGTCACCCACTGACACTCACCCGCGCTCACCTCATGCCACAACAGTATCAAGATGCACTTCAGCCGGAAATGGTGCAGCTGATGGGCGTTCAGGGTTAAGTTCAACCGGCTCAGCTGTTCCAGAAGATTCTGCGGACCATAGAACCTAGGCTGCGGCTGAGGACGAACCTCCAAACACTGGCAAAGCAGCCAACAACAAGTAACGCTGTGCAAAGCTCGTTGCGGAGTGGGCACAGAGTTCGCCATCCACGTCTCTCGCCCGCCGCTGCTAGGTTTGTGAAATCCACGAAGGTTGTCCAGTCAATGCGCCCGGCGCCTGCAGCTCGTAAACTTATGTATAGCATCCGGTTGTGCGGTGCATCTGTCTGCATCGCTTGCGACAAGGGGCATTTTGGCCAAAAGTTGTGGCATTCTGGCAAGCCAGCCATAAGTTCCTACAGGCCCATGTAGTGACTTGAAAGAGACGTGCAGCACATGCCTGTCTATGATTTGCCCACGCACGTGCAGCAGTCATGTGGGATCGGTGGCACGAAGATACCATCATTGTCCCCATCGACACTGAGGCTGTGCGCGAGCCCCTGCCCAGCGCAGCTGCTCAGCTTCCGTGTGGGGGGGACAAGACGCAGAAAGATGCAGAAAGATCGCGCCTCGAAGTTGGCACCGTAGTCCAGGCTAAGCTTGTAGCCACCAGTTGGCCCCAGCAGGCAATCCACCAAATCGATGAAGTTGTCCTGCTGACTCCGCATGTTCAAAGAGGCCATGAAGGCCTACACATGCAGCCAGCACGTCCTCCCCTGGCCGCACCTGAAGACTTGGAGGTAGAGAGTACTCGCGGCTTGCCGAAATTCAGACAAGCTGCCACAACATGAAGGGCCGGATAGCCTCAGGTACAAGACAGAACTGGACGCGTATGGAGGGCCGATCTCCGCAGCAGTCCATGAGGGTGCAACCCAGCTTGCGATAGAATAGCGCCAGTCTGGCGATGCGTGGCTCGTGGGCGTCAAACCACCATGCAAGCTCTTCGCATCGATCCTCGACAGTGCACGCAACATCCCCTACCGTAGCTCTCTTCTCTCGGTCGCGGCGTCCTCTGACAGGGAGACTGGCAGCAAGTGGGTCTGCGTGGCATGCAGAAACTCCGCCTCAACGTCCGGCAAGTCGCCTCATGCTGCACTGAGACTCATCCACATGGCTTTTTCTTGCATGCCTGCACAAACATTCCGCACAGATATCTCAGTGCAGGACGAAGTTGGTGACGGATCTGCCACTATTCGTTCAAACACAAAAACCCTGCTTGCGCTTCTCTGGTTGAACTGCTCCTCGCCTGGCGGTAGATGTCGCGAGGCAGCGCCACCGACGCCTGTAGTTCACCTGAGCATATTTCAGGACCTGAGCTAAGGAAGAAAACAAAACTCCAGCCAAGTCTTGCAAGACAAGGATCTATCAAGACGGCTGGTGATCGTGCGCAAGCGATCAGACAGCTTCGAGTCCTTCCTGATTCTCATCCGCATGTTGTGCGACGCGAAAGGGATTCCTTGCCGAAAGCGCCCAATCCATTCTGAGCAAGGCTATTGATTGCTGCGTCTAAGCCAGGGGTCCAAGGTCCAGGTGGTTCACCAGTTCACTCAAGCTGAAGGCGATTGCCAAGCAAGATGTGTTAACATCGACCTGGCTGATTCGACCGCAGGATAAGGTGGGACAAGCACAAAGCTAAACAAGCACACGCCTTCTGCTGCGCCTCATAGCCTATCGATGTGTTGGCCATAGCCTCCACGCTCACGGGTCAGAATGGTGCACTGCTTGGACACATGTGGTGCGACCATGTGTAAACCAGCTTAGCAGGTAACGCAGAATGTGGTCTCCGTGTAGCTGCGCACTTGTTGAATCGTTCCCTCTAACCACGCCTCTCAGATGGGCACGAGAACTTGAATGCAAGGAGTCATGTCCATTTATGGGCAAATGTCCGTGAGGCCAAATGGGCCAGCCAAATGCCTCAGAAAAGCCCATGATCGCCAACAGATTTCGTAGTCTCTCCTCACGTCACGTCAACTTTGACATCGAACCATGTTCGATGCTACGGCTGTTTCACATGCGGGAATGCCGGAATGCCGGCCTCTGGGATCGTGTGCACCAATCGCACCTCCTGCCAGGAACCTTTGCTACATCTGCTTGTACTGAAAAACTCAACGGAACCAAAGAGTCAATGGCTAGGCCTGCTAGGCCTGCTAGGCTGTGGCCAAGCAGTTCGGCATCATTTCGGTGCCAGGCAGCCGCAGTGGGTGATGTTTGGCTGCCCATACAGGCCGAACCTGCAGTCATGCCGAATTGCCGACCTATTCATACCCGGCCCTGGGATCACGTTCTGTCGAAAGGGACCGCAGCTTCACGGGGGCAAACGCATCCAGCAGCTCATTGGAGAGCACCTGAATGCGCTCGCAAAGACCACATGCCATTTGCCGCATCTCTTCGCGGGATGCATTGCTGGGAGTATTGACTAGCTGAATAGCAACACTTTCTCTGGAGATCTGGAACACACATCCCAAAACAAACGGACTGCTTGCTTTCAAGACAAGCTGCCACAGAAGCACCAGCCTCTGCCGTGCCTCGATCCCTGGCCTCGCATTCTGGAGCATCCAAGCCTTCTGCGCCTGGCATGTCACAGCATCTGCACAACCGCAATAATATTGTTCGCAATTCTGCAAAACAAGCTTCCTTGGCAGGCTGTTGATGCTGCCAGGGCAGCCAAGACGGACTTGCAGCTGGCCTTGGAGGTTTCTGTCCTCACAACCTTCCTTGAGGAATGGTTCTTAAAGAATTTGCTTGTAAGCTCGCCGCCGTACTTTGTGCGTCCCCAGCCACCGATCGGAGTCCTCGAGATTGTTGCCTCTTGCGAAGTGCCGGAGACCTGACATGTGCTGGAAATAACCGGTATCAAAGGAAAGAAGCACGGGCCTCTCCATGATTGTATACCTCAGTGAGGCACAACACGACATCGCATGGCACATGATGACTCAGCATTGACAAGCCAGGTGGCTCGAAGGCCGCCGCCCAACGACGCCACACAGAGGGCGCCAGCCCCAGTGCATTGGTTCGAACGCACTGCTGGGTGTCATAGGCCAGCTGACCGGAACCTGCGTCAAACCGTCCACAGCAGCCGGAGCAACCTATTACATCAATGACTGCTTGACGGCCTGCACCCATTTCCACCACGCGGAATGGGGCGCGCTCGTCGAGCTGGACCTGAGGCAGCTCATACTGTGCACGTGTTCTGAGTGTGAGTGCGGACTCTCAGATTTGCGAGCGCCAGACCCACATGACGAAGAGCAAGCGGCAGAATACTCTTGCAAAGTGCGGCGATAGTGCCATAGGGTAAGTGGTGAAGTGCGCAAATTGCTGCGTGCCTTGGGTCTCTCCTTGACCGCCTTTACCTCCACCCAACAGCACATGGCCCTTTGAATAATAGCCCCACTCATCTCCATACTGCGCATCGGTGTAAAAATCATCCATTTTGTAGAACTGCTCCGTCTCGACCTGTGATGCAAGCACATCTGCCCAACTGTTTGAGGTCGCATTGGCCAAACAGCACAGCTGATGTGTGAAGGAACCAGCCCAGCAGGCTTGATTGCCCGTCGAGCCATATTTTGCCCCACAGCAGAAGTCGAAGGTAAAGTCTCCTTCCCAGCAGTCAGCGTTGGGGCAGCACTCCCCAAAGCTGTAGCTTCCATCCCAGCATTCCGGGGTGGTCGATGCATCTCCACGACAACACTTCTCTTTTGTGAAGCCAGCTTGCCAGCAAACATCAGAGGAGACGTCTCGTAATGCTGCCGTCTCGTCTGCAAGGCTGTCCTGCCACTCCTGAATGCTGGAGACGGACTTTTGCGCCAACAAGTTTTCCATCGCCACAGCTTGTGCGGAAGCAAATAATACGGGAATCCCTCGATGCCATGGCAAGAGGCTATGCCGTGTCATCCGCAGTGCACGCTCTCACTTAACAACTGCATCTGAGAGGCCATGCATGTGCTCAACTACCAGCGGGGGGTGCGCCATGTTGCAATGATGTCCGAGAAGCTTACACAGTAGCGAAGTGGCAGCATGATTTTCGTGCGACGTCTGTTGCCGTATGTTACAGTGGCATCTTCAGCTGCGTTGCTGTCAAGGTTGGCCAGACTCTGCAGAACAACACGAAAGGCTAGCACGTAGCAAAACTTCTGCCATGAGTACTATTTGTACTACTTACTGGTGTCCTAGACATAGTGCGCTCTCTTTTGACTGCATCTTTCTGAATCTTTGTGGCTTAGCCAGTGCCGGTCGAACCCCAGCCCAGGAGAAAAAAACTCAAAACACAAATTCGCCTGTAGAAAGTAGCATGCTGGGATGCACAGTGTGCCATAGTCTGTAGTCATTGCAAACCACGATCAATACCCTCCAAGCCGTTCCAAACCAAAACAGGCACCTCACAGCACATATTGACACTCGGCGGATCATGATTAGTAGGTGAGTTGCATCCATGATGCTGAGGAGGTCGTCCTTCCACTGTTGACTCCACCTCTGCAGCCTTGACCACTCAGCTGCTTGTGCAGTCAGCCCATGCCGTAGAGTGAGTCTGGCAGGTTGCGGACTCGTCGGGCGTCGACGTCGTGGGCGACCAGACCCCTAGAATGATGCTGTTTGCAGATGGTGCCTCTCTGGAGGGGGTCTGGAAGAGGGGCAAGATAAGGCAAGTACCAAGGTGGCTGCCCCAAGCTGGCTCGTCCTGCTCGGCTACACGGCTCTGGAATTAGCGGATGGTGTGGCCATGCGGCCTTGGAGAACCTTGCAAATATGGCAAAGATGATGGTCCGGTTTGCACAGCTGCCCGGTCGTTCTCCAAGAACTGTCATCCAGAGTTAACTCAAAAAGAAATGGCCAACTGACCCTGTTCTCGCCAGCTCCACATACCGATACAGCAGGTCCGTATGCCGCATCAGCCGCTCCTCTTGCCTTGCATATGACTGCTTGCTCATGAGCACTAACCACACTCAGGCACGGCAAGATGCTCTGCAAAGCCATTGCTGCCAGGCTGCGTCGTGTAAGAAAAATGTACTGCCAGACTTCGTCCCAGTGCACAGGCATGGCCACCTGTGCGTTCCGCGTGATTTCCACCAAACTCCTCCTCATCATCACCAGGCCCGTGCACACGAGACCAATCCTTGCACCCCACTCCGTCCACAACACCGCGAATACGACATATACCACATGTAAGTTGCAACAACTCATTTTATACGCTTGAAAATGCCTGCCAGACCCATCATGATCAAGCAAGGCTCCACTCCAGTCAAATCTGAAGCTTCCAGTGCAAACCTTTGCTGCAGTTCGAATCTCAAAATCTCCACCCGCTGCTCCCAGAAATTTTGCCCCCAAAATTGGCTTGCAAGAAATCCGCAAGATGCAAGAATCCAAGAGGCAGGTTGATGCTCCATCGGGCCCCTGAAGCCTGCCAGGTCTGGCCCAACCAGGGCGACGCATGGACATACTGGTGCTCCCGGAAGCCGGCCCTGGCGACAAACCGTGACAAACCCTCTTCTCTTCGAAAGTTTCGGATCGTCACCACTTTCTCGCTCTTTCTCAGATTCTGTCCCTCCTGTCTGAAGATCAGGCCTGTGGAAATCAAGCCAGCCAAAATCGAAGGCGCAGAGGGTCCCATCGCGCTCTCTGTCCAGGAAACCTAGCACAGAGATTCGCTGTAGGCCCAAATTCAGCATCACCAGAGACGGCCCTGACACATAAAGCATGGCAAAGCAATGCATCACTAAGCCACTCTCATGCACCAAGGCCGCGCAGTCCCAGCGCTTGAAGACGCAAGAGCCCATTGGATGTCGCTCAAAGACATACGAGGGGTCCAGGTTGACATCTGCCACGCCTCAGCTTGACAGCACGCACTACGGCTACATCCAGCTCCTGTCTCTCATCAAAGGCAAGCTTCGTACCCAAGCGCTTCGGGAATCTTGCATGAGTTCCGTCCCGGCGTGCTCCGGCTCAAAACCACGGTGTGCCCCGTGCTCCTGGTGAACGGCAGACAGGATGGCATGGTTCACCACCTTTGCGAGACAGCACATCCCCTGCTAAGGGACACGTGTGTGGGTTGGGGGACGAATGCCCATCGCACTAGATAATTGAGAAAGCTTGAAACCACATAGCGTGATTACAACTAATTTAACATCAGGCTGCAACACGCTGCTTGTTTGGGTTGGATGACTCCAGAGGTCAAGCATGAAACGCACCGCCCTATCAGGACACCACAAAGGGTCGCTCCCTCTCGCACTGTGCAGGCCCACGGCTCGTATCTGAAATGCAGTACAGCTACATTGGCGGACACAAACATGCAGCGGCGCCGCAGCTTCTCGCGCACCATCTCAGCCAGAGCATGCCTTGCCAGAAACACAATATCATCATCAACCTGGCAGGGCTGAGAAGTGCAGTCGTCATTGCTCCCAAAAACGATTTGACAAGATAAGACCGACATACCTGCCTTCAGGTACACTGTGTTTGTCTCGTTCAAGGATCTATACAGTGCAGGGATGCGCCGGGACAGGGAATCTCGAGAATCTCGAGAATCTCGGCGCCCCTCTGCCCAAGTAGCTTCTGTGTAGTCACGAATCTCAATGAGACCGTCGCGACCTGAACTCTGAGCGTCGCGATTGTAGATGCCGTAGATGCCTTGCATTTCTCCAACCAACGTCAATGCCAGAGAATCGGGTCCTCGGTAAGGTCTCCAATGAGCACTGATTGCTCACTGGATGCTGCTTCGCTGTGCCTGGCTGCAGACATGAAGCGGATGAGCGCAAAGATGATGCGGTCAAGAATTCCGCCGTGGGCTCTCATGTCGCGGCGTAGATACGGCAGCAAAGCGCGCATACGGGAGCCGCGTCCTGTGAAGACCACTGCCACGACCCTGATGCCAACCAAGTCTTCGTAAGCATCCGCATAATCAGGGCACGAGGGTGTTAAGGGATCTTCGGGCAACTTCTCAAGGGTATCAGCATCATTGGCATCTTGCGCACATGCCAGGTCGGGCGAAGATGTCTGTGGCCTCGAGGGCGACTCACTGCGCGTGTCCTCTTGAACATCGAATCGGCAAACTGTAACTTCCTATCGGGGTTTGAACAGCTGACACGGGTCTGACCTGCATGACATCAATTTCGGATTGTCAGCACCAACACTTTGGTTGAAAGCTAAGACATTGGATCAACAGCTTCTGAGACAGGCTAAGCCCCGATTGGCACAGACCTCACTGCAAGTCCTGCTTGTGCCAAGAGAGCCCCAACGCCATTTCCCACTGCAAGGCCTCTGCAAACTCTCAGGCAATCTGGGAAATATCCTGGGCAATATGCTGGGCACCCACCAGGTAGCACGGCAAGCTACTTCGCCTCTTCCCGCGTCCAAGATGTGAAGGCATTGCACACGAAGCTCCCCACACAGACTGACCTGCAAGTTGGGCACGACGGCCATCTGCTCTCTTGTGGCCTTCTGCGCCATGCCGCTGTTGCCAGTGCTTGAAGTCTGGCTTAGAGACATCCAACCTGCAATCGTGGTCATATGTGGTCATGATCCAGTCAGCATTGAATCCATGGATTATTGCACGACGGATGCGTCCAGCTGAAGTCGTAACTCCTTTTCAGATTTCCTGCCTGCGATTTGCTTTCCTCCAGAAACTAACACATTCCTTCTTCAGTACCTTCAGCGGGGAAGGTTGAGAAAACGATAAGGCGAGGTCATGCCACAGGCCTCCAATTCTAGCCTCAGCTGCCGTCCCAGCTGAACTTAAGTCTCCCTACCTACTTGCTCCCGCTTGCTTCACAGCCACTCATTTGCAAGGAGTTCGCATGCCTCCTGAATCGCTCCGCTTGAGTTCTGTCGAAAATGAACAGCGACCTTTGCAACCAAGGCAACCAAGGCAACCAAGGCAACCCAGGCAGGCGTCGCTCACATGAAATGGTTTTGACACACGGGCAGATGTGCTGAACGGCTGAACGTTTCTCCGAGGCACCAAAACGAAGAGTTGACAAGTCGTGCAGGCGTCCAGTTGCTCAGAGTCCGCGGTGCACACCTGCAATCCGTCGCACAACGGATGGCCTCTCCGGCCTCTCGGCCTCTCCGGCTCTTTATGCCGCAAAAGACCCTCGCAGATTTGGCCTTGACCACAGCAAGGGCCTCGAAGACCAAACAAAAGACTAAACTTGTTTAAGTTCGTCGGCATTTCGTCGGCTACATGCGCAATCAAGTTCGCCGAGCTCCACAAACTCACAGCAAGACTGCATCGCCCCTTTTGTCTGGTGTCTCCAGGTGCGCATGCGCAGTGGCAAGGTGCCAGCAGCAAAGCTGCTAGGAAGGCCATCTGACATCAGCAGAAGCCTGCAGTCAAATCCCAAAGTCGAGAGCTCCACAACAGAGATGAGATGCAAAACTCCAGCCTGCCAGCGCAGACCCCAAACAGTGAAAGACCGCGAAAAACACGAAAGAGATCGAAAGAGCACTCCGATGATCCAGGACCACATCTCAAGACACCAAGAGCACGGACGCTCAAAGCGACAGGATAGCATGTGGCGAGGTCAGACGTCCGAAAGCGATGCTAGTTTCGAGGACGGCGAGAGTGGCGCGCTTGTCGTCCAAAATGCAGCAGGCAGGCTTCGAGAAAATGCGCGCCGCGTGGCACCCCCCTGTACATTGGACTCTCAGTGTTGAGACGTTTGGGGAACATTGGGGAACAAGTCTAAAACTGAAAGTCGCAGTGTCGTGCATTACATCACCATCTGCCTGAGAAGTATCAGTCCAATGCGCTTCTGCCCGAGGTTTCTGAATGAGACCCCCGGCACAAGTTGGCACCTTGGGTGTGAGCGGGAAAAGCGTGGTCACACCATGTCACACCAGACTCACCATCTCCAATACAGGAAGCTAGGGGCAAGCTCGGTGCAACCCAGGTGCTATGCCCGGCTGTACAGATGGGCATTCGATGGCATCGACGCAGTGGCCGATGTTGCAAGAGATATAGAAATCAGATCAGGAGCGGCAACCCTCGCGGTAACCGCCCTTGAACTGGCGTGTAGTGGCACGTTCAGGGGAGCGCTCCTCCGCCAGGGTGGCGGCCATGAGCTTGCCAGTGATCTGGACCTTCGCCGCACGGAGACGCTCCAGGAGAGGTGCCGCTAGCTCCTCCCTGAGGCCCTTTTGGGCCAAAGCGGCCAGCAAGCTCTCCAAACAGTCTTGTTCAATAGCAACGCCATTGTTCTTCATGCCCTTGCCATGGAACCCGTAGACCTCCTCGACCACCTGAACAGCCTCCCTCATCTGGCCCATTCGGACCAACCCCGAGACGAGAGATGTGCAGGCACGAGTGTCTGCACTCTGACCTGCCTGTCGCATGTCGCGGAAGACCTGCAAGGCCTTGGCCGGCGATCCATTCATCAAACAGGCACCCATTAAGCACGACCAAACTTGGCAGTTTGGTACGAAGTTGCCGCGCTTTGGGAGCGATGACATCGCGGCGAAGGCCTTGTCTAGCTGCTTCTGGCGGCTGTAGAACTTCACCAGAATGCCAAGCGTGAAGTTGGTGGGGACAATCCTGTGCTCCTCCATGCTCTGCAGAATCTGATCGACAAGATCCGATCTCTTATGTTTAGTACAGCCATCCAAGATAGTGTTGTAGACGATGGCATCGTGGTAGACACCACTCTCTTGCATGCCGCGTAGGACTTCCATGGCCTTGTCCAGATCACCTCTGACAGAGTAGCCCTTAACGATGGTCGAGTGTGTGATGCCATCAGGCTGGCAGTTGTCGGCATCCATCGCCTTCACAATCTCCAGCACATCCTCCATGTTGCCCACACGAGCCTGCGCATCCACGAAGGCGTTGCAGGCGGCGGTGTTCATCCGCACACCTCTGCGCCGCATGTCGTGCCAGAGATCCATGGCGCGCTGAGACTGGCCGGTGTTTGTGAAGCCTTTCACCAAGATGGAACAAAGCACCGCGTTCGGCTTCAAGTTGCTCTTCTCCTCAACAATAGCTGGGTGCGTTTTTGTCGGCTCGAGTTTTTGCTCAGCTGAGCACTTAAGTCACTTAAGGCTTAAGGGATCTGCCATGATCTGCAGATCCAAGAACTGAGATCTGTGAGCTGACTGAGCTGACTGAGCTCCGGTCGAAGAGCTGCACGGCTTCGTCGACTTGTCCGTTGCAGACCAAGGCGTCCAGCATGCAGCCGTACACGATGTCGTTGGGTTCCAGACCCCGCTGTCCTTGCATTTCCTTAGAAACGGAACGTGTCGGTGAGAGCGAGTGTCCTGGAACACTCTTCTATTTATATAGAGATGCGAACTTGTCGGGGATCTACTCTACCAATATGTGCTGACGATGCTTCCCCTCATTGACTCACCCGCTCACTCAAGCTGAGCCCAGCTGCATTCCAGTAGTGCCAGCACTTCTCGGGACATTTCAGGTTGGCATAGGCTTTGATGATGGAGCCATACGTGGGAACTGATGGACGCAAATTCGACTGTTCCTCGGAACAGAACGACTGAACTCAATCCTGCGTGCTGACATTGCCCGACAGCCGAGTTGCGAATTTAGCAAGCAGACTCTCCAGACGCCTGCGCATCACTTTAAAGGGACTGTGTCACACGCGTTCTGACAACTGACGTGCCTGAACTCCTTGTGTCGAATGTATGTCTCCAGAACCTTCACAGGAAACAGCCGTGCAGAAGCGTCTTGTGATGTTCAGGAGTCAGAGGAACCGTTGCAGTCCGAGCAGCAGTGTTCATCAGAATCTCATCAGAGCAAGGGTCGATGTGCGATCGATCCAAGAAGTTCAAGCAACGATTCACCTTGACACAACGCAACGTGTTTATTGTAGATCAATTGGGCCAAGAGATTGTGGACCGTGCTCAGATTGCAAAGCGAGGCTTCACTCAGAGCAGCTGACATCTTTCTGCCCCTTTGCCCTCTTCAGAGCTTTGAGCATAATCGAGACCTCATTGGTTGGGACTCCGCTCTTTCCCTTTCTTGCCAGCAAGCGGGACTCCTTCTGACAATGTTTGGACTGCATCCAGGGCTCTGTGTAGTGATCCGGCGGCACATTCATCTGCTCCTTGGAGGACAAGAACACATCATGCTACGCGAGCGCGAACGCGAGCGCGGACACGGCGCGGAGCTGGTCGGTTTTGCATGGTGCAACCTGGTGCGAGCAAGCGGCCATCTTGGCGATGGTGTCCCAGGCCTCCTCGAAGCTGCCGTTGTTCACGGCAGTGTTCAGGATGCCTCTCTGGATTTTCTGGTCTTTTGAACAGAAAGATGTTCTCACGCCCTTTCAAACGAGAAAAAAAGTCGAAAACAACCTCTCAAACTAAAACACACAATGAGACAATGAACTTGAATGAACTTGAAAAGAAGTCAAAAAAATTCGTCCAAGCAGCAATTGTAGGACACATCGTTGGGCTCGAAGCCTGCGGCCGCCATCTCGGACAGGAGTTCCTCGTTTTGCTTTCGTAGTTGAGAGAGCAGAAAGCAGAGTCGCTCTTCGCTTTGAGAGCCGACTCTCAAACGGATGCTCTCAGTCAAAGAAAGGGTCCTTGGCCCCTTTGAGGTCGCTCTTGGTGCAATATCCCTTCAGAAGGGTGTTGTAGGTGATGATGTCCTTGGAAGCACGCTGATGTTCAAAACGGCAGCTGTGAAAAGAAAACTAGAGGTGTGCACATATCCCTTCGGCCAGGTGACAAGCAAGCCCAACTCCTGCCAGGAAGAAGAAGAAGAAGAAGAAGAAGAAAAAAAGAAAAACAAACAGCTGGGGAGTCGTTCAGCCGTGTGCAAATGCCAACTGCAGGGCCGGACGTCCTTCATCTCCTGGACCAGCTTTCGCGCACGGCCAAGGTCCCCGGCTTTTACACATACATCCAACACGCAGTTGAAGGCAATAGCATCCGGCTTGACCTCAGCTGAGACCCGTCTCTCTTATTGGTAGCATCTTCAAACATCTTCCGCCTGCAACATGAAATTAGATGATCAAGTCAGCACCTCCCAGGCAGCTTGTGGCCCGGGTTCGGACCTCTATGATGACCCTCTCACCTAGTCTCAAGGCAAGCCGGATTCGATTCCTTACGACATGCAGCATGGAAAATCATCGTTGTAACAAATGGTGTCTGATCGTGTACTGCAAGCTGCTACAGCCTTTCGGTCCTGGCAAATCAGCCCGGCTTCCTGCTCCAAACCTCAACTCCTGCCGATCCTTTCAAGCTTGTAACCTGCGCGTGGGGTCGCATGACTAAATCTGCATGTCGAGCCTGAATTACGTGCCAGTATCTGCAGCATGGCACATTGAAACACACATCTGACCCTGGCTCCAAGAACCTCATATGCCACATGCTGCAAGGACCACTGGAAGCGACGTACGGACAAAGCAGAAAGGTGCCCATTTGGCGACAAGTGCCCGGAGGCTGGACTGAGAGAGCGTTCTCACATGTTCTCACTTGCGGGAAGCTCTTCCTACAGGGACGGGTGTGTCACTTCGTCGACGAGGCTCCGGGCGGGGGCTGGCCTTGTGAAAGTCTGGTTTGACCACTTGGCCTCTCTGCGGATACTGGGACTTGCCACCAAATCTGGCCAGAATGTCGGAGGCATCTTTGCCACTCAAGCTCGGTGGCCATCTAGCTTGTGAGCTCACTCCACACAGTCGGCTGCCTCCGCCAACTTTCCGTGCACCAGACTCACCAGACTTGCTCACACTGACAGCCTTGGGCCACACCAGTGCAGTTGCTGGCGCACGCGCATCGCAGCGAGCGTTCCCAGGGAGGCAGCGGGACCCATCGGACGCGTCGGAGTCGTGGTGTGTACCTATCCTTGAGCTCGTTGAGCTCAGAGGGCTCGGAGCCGGAGCACGCTCTCGCTGCCCTTGCTCCTCAGTACCTGAGCTTCAGATGCTTCATACGTCCTACTCATAGTGACTCCGCACGCAGCTACTTGGCTACTTCACCCTCTGCTGATATGCCCCAGCACATACTTCCAGAACCTCGCCATGTCACCAGGCTCGTCCGGACCAGCTTGTTGTCGACCTTGTCGACCACAATCAACAGGAGAGTCACCAACTGGACATGCACCGACGCCGTCGAAACTTGCGTTGTCTTGCGACACTTCGGCTGCAGTGTGGGCAATGCCATTGAAAGCGTACATGCCTTCCAATTCCGAATTGGAAGAGGAATCCTGTTCTGATTGGGCAGCTATATCGAAATCCACCACACAGGTGGGCTGTGACTGCCTTCGCTGTTCTTGTTGGTGGTAGCCCATGGTGAGCAGCTGGTTGCTTGGGGTTGCGTGTGCCAGACATGCTGGCGTTGCACCACTCTTGTTGAGCCACTTCTTCACCAAGTCGGACCGTGAAGCCATTCAATGCAGGCCAGGTGTCTCTGCGCTGTTGCCCGGACCCCATACTAAGTCTAGAGTTGCAAGTCTAGAGGCTTGTCTGGACACCCTCCCTGCCCAAGCCCGATAGTTCTCTTAAGCATCTCCACACACACACACAGACACACCCAGAGCCCGCGTGCTTGTCTGAGAATGGCTGCACAGGGTGTCACAAGAACATCAAGAACCCAAAACAAAAGAAGCTTTGACCAAGTTGGCTCAGCCGGCATAGTTTCGTTAGGCACCTTCAACGGCTAGGTCTGCCTAGTGCGGATACTGGCTGAAAGCTCCAGTTATGCCCAAGAGGCATTGTTCTCGCGAAGGCGCTGGATGATGGAAAAGGCTCTGTCAACATCGCGGTCTCTGCCCGCGGCTTTGATCAAGGACATGTAGTTCCTTGTCGCTAGAAGTGCTATGGCTATGAACGATAGCGCACGAAGAAGAAACAATCAAATCAAAATCGTGCACAAGTCGGATTAGAAGCCCACCTCTTAGGACCCTCCCCACCCAAAGCCAGTGCCCAACCTCCTCGCCTCCGCCCACCCTTTTTGCAGGACACCCTTCAGGCCAGCCCCGGAGTTTGGCTTTTGAGCAAGACTGCGACCCTCTAGGCCGACTCTCTGCCAACCCCCCCCCCCGCCCCATTTTCCTTGTGGAGCCCTGTGGCTTTCTCCGTGTGTCCAAGGTCTTGGCGTGAACTTTGCACAGGGTCACGGTGATGGAACGTCGTTTAAGGCCGCTATGACCGCTATGACCATCTGCACCGGGCCTGGGCGAGGCGATATGGCCAACGACAAACTTACAACCAAGCGTCTGGATGTCCAGGACTGAGAGCTTCTCGGAAAGCTCCTGTGAGAGCTGAGTGCGACCGCACTCCACAGAGAACTTCATGAGGCAGCCATACATCATCGTGTCTGGCTCGAGGCCATCTTTGCGGATCTGGTCGTACAGGTCACAGGCTTTGCTGTACATCCCAGAGTAGGCATAGACTTTCATCAACCCACTGTACACGGCAATGCTCATCCCTGGGCCAGCACGCACGAAGCGGACAATCTCCTCGGCAAAGCTCAAGAACTTGCCATCCGCACAGCGCGCAAGGAGCCCAACGCAAAGCCCCTCGCTGATGGTATGACCATCAGCCTGCATTTCCGCGAAGATCTCGAGGGCGTGGACATCGCAGTCCTCGGCGTAAACCTTGAGCAGCGCATCGTATGCGTGAACTCCGAAAGCGATCTTTGCCTCACGAGCCGCCTTCTCCACCTCCCTCGCCAGTTTTGCATCATGGTTCCGGACACAGTCCTCAAGGATGACTGTTACAGCCTCGGTCCCCAGCGCGACGCCATGCTCGACAAGTTTCTGATACATGGCCGATGCCTTCGAACTCTCGGCTGCGACGCGGAGGAACTGTGCCACGGCAAAGGCTGGCACAACGTGACCCGACTTGGTCATTGAGATGATCCTCTTGAGGACCTCGTCCACCAAGCCGTTCTTCAAGAAGCCCTTGATGATCAAGGAGTGGCCCCGCGGGGAGAGCTTCAAGCGGTCCTTCCGCATCATGTGCTCAAACTCCTCGACTCGATCAGGATGGCCAGCGGAGGCGAAGCCGCCCAAAACCACTTCGTACATGGAGCAGCTGCGCGCCAAGCAGAGCTTCTTCTGGTAGACGTCCCACAAGTCCATCATCACTTCCACATTCCCTGAACGAGCCACCGTGTCCAAGATCACGGTCCCTGCCCATGAGTTCACCAAAACCTCTTTGTGCAAACGGAGATGCTCAACAAGTTCTTCGACGAGCTGTTCCGGTTCTGCATCCACAAAGGCTTGCACCACGGGCTTCAGGAGATCCTTTGGGGTGGGTGCCTGTGCCTGCTCATCTCGCCAGACCTGCAGAAGCTTGGCGGCATTGCCTGCCGAGGCTTCAGTCTCGATGGTCCTTCGTGCAGTCGGGCGGAAGGTGGGTGGCCCACCCTTGACCTTGCCTTTCTTGGCCTTCTTGAAAGTGTCTGCGCGAAGGTAGAAGAAGCCCATGGAAAAGAAGAACAAGAAGGAGAGCTCAACCCAAAGGGGAGCCAAAGAATTGTAAACGGCCTCGAGGGTCTGCGATGCCGTCGACATAGTGAAGTCGGCCATGACGTAGATCACGACCAGAAGACGCTTTTGGTTGGGATTTCTTAGCTGACAAAGCAGACGGGCTTTACCGCTCCTCTGCTTGAAGTCCACAGAAGACTCGAGTTGTTGCCCAACGGGTGTTTGGGCCAGATGCTTGTCTTGAGCCACAGCAGCAGACGGCGAGATTGCATCCTGATCACGTCTCGGCAGACAGATGTCTGGCGTTCACTCTACATACAAGCTGTAGGACAATCAGCTTGCTCAACCTCCTCAAGTGTGCGGTCAGGGTCCAAGGTCGTGACCAGGACAACCTGCTGAAGAGTCAACATCACACCTGGGGGCTTAGGGCAAAGAGGAGGCAAAGCTCATCTCGAGGCAACAGGTGCACACGAAACATGACTGACATGACAAGCAGCGAGGGTGTGAGCAGCGGCCACGCAGCAAAGCCTTGCAAGGCTACCGAGGCGGTTGGAATGTACAGTCGGATAACTGGCGTGCGAGTTCTCAACATCCAATCCAAGCCATCCAAGCGTTGGCTTGCACACGGGTCTTTCCGGCGGATTGCAGAAAGTTGGCCGCACATCTAGCCAAGAAGCGAAACGCAAGTGTCTATGTACACATTGCCTGAGCAAGCAACTCGAGCGAACATCAACTGTATAGGCTGTGTGGGCATCTTGTCTTTGAAGTTCTTTGAAGTTCTTGAAGGCTCGGCTCCGTTGCTGGCTCAGCGCATATCGCCCTTGCATTCCGAGAGCTACAGGGTCCAGCAGGCTTGCTCTGCTGCATAAGAGTGGCCACGACTCGCCACTTTACAGCACTCGGGCAGGACTCAGTCATCAGACAGATCCCACAAGGCTGCCTCATCAACTTGGCTGGATGATGTATCCTCGACTGAAGGCAAGATGAAGCCAAGCACGTGTTACAGTTCACGAAGACCTTATGTCACCTGATCAGGAGTACTCTCATTACTGAGACTCATTACGATACACGATTGTGTTGAAGGGAGCCGGTTACAGTAAGTCGCTAAGCCACGTCCATCACGTCCATGCCCTGATCGTCTACCTCGTCGTTCTCCTCGACATCCTCATCGTCGTCCTCTGCGCCCTGAAGAAGGCTTTGGTATCCTGCCGCGAAGGACTCGTTCAGCTGCAGCCTGGGGTGCAACCGGCCCTGGGCCACGCGAGCCATGCGAAGCAGTCCTGGAATGTCGAACATGGAATCATCGTCAGACGACTCATGCTCGGCCTCGGGTTCGTGATTCTCCAACTTTTGGAAGAAATCGCTCTTGGAGCCCACTTCATCCACACAAGCAGTCCAAAAGCTGGTATATGTGCCATGACGGGGGTTCCAGCCGCCATACACGAGAATCATGCCATTCGGCAGGGAACACCCGCCTCCAAAGGCCACAGCGACAGGAGCGACAGAATGGCCCATGCTCTCCATGCGAGCCTGATGAGTTGAAGCGATGGCGGTGCAGTGGGAGCTTGGAGAACGGCCGCCACTGACGAGTACTACAGTGTCGGTGCCAGACAGGCGGGCAGCAACGTGACCCCGACCGTGAACTTCGCATGCCAAAGCCTGGCGCTTCCATCTGAACTGTGGGAACCCATCGAGTCCAAGCAGCCAAGTTGCACCACAATCAACACCCGAGAGGTCCTGCCCGCCACGTGGCGGTCCACCGTTCCGTTCATCTCCAGATCCACCACCTATGATGAGAATGCCGTCTCCATCTTGGCATCGCAACAGCGTGGCACTGTGTGAATTACGTGCTTGTGGCGGATCTCCGTCGCAGCTGATGTTTTCCATCCACGTCCATGTGGACAGATCAAGCAAGTCGAGGGAGCTACAAACACGTCCATTCCAGTTTCCTCCAAACACGAGGACGTAGCCTGACGGGAACGCGGGCCCCGCAATCCTTGGCGGCACGTACGTTGCACTGTGGTTCGAGCGCGGCTTCATGTCTCCAGTCCTCACCCAGCGAGCTCGAACGTCAGCGCCTACGCCAGTGATTTCCATGAGTCCGTACGTGGAGCTCTCACCGAAGTAGCCTCAATTTCAAAAGCCCATGCACGTGCATAAACAGAAGCTCCAAACTAAGGCCGTGGCCGCCATGTAAGTAGCCGCCGGTCACCAGCACCTGCAGCTTGAAATCGCCTTCCTCCGGTCTGTCCTCCTCATCCAAGACTGTGAACTTCCCCTCGTACGTGGCCGGTGGGCCCCTGCCCTCCACGTCAACCTCTTCTAGACGGAGTGGCGCTGCTAATGGCCCCACATGAAGATCACCTCGGCAACTTGAAGACCCAGAAATGCACAGCACAGTTTTCCCTTGCCTTTGCCCCCAAGATCTGAAGCCAATACCGTTCAACATCGCAACCGTTAAGTTCTGCCCATCCTTTGCTTCACAGATGAAGTGGGGGGCTTGAGGTGCTTTAGAAGATGTTAGAACTGTGTTTAAAACCCTTTCTTACCCTTTGGCATCCTTTGGCCTGAATTCGGGTAGCCCCATAGCCGACCACCCTTGGACATGGACATGCTGGGGGGCAAAAGTGGGGCTTTGGAGGGCAAAACGCTGGGGACGCCTCGGACCCCTCTCATGTCGAACACCGCGAAGTGCAAATCCCCTCCAAGAGCCTCCAAGAGCCCAAGAACCCAAAAAATGTTGTTGTTGCCACGCTTTCGTAGCACTGTGGCCATTCAAGCAATGTGCGTGGGACGAGACGGAACACGATTAGGACCACGGAATGCAAGCGTTGCTGAGACGAGGGCGCAATTTGGGCCATTCGACGATGCAAAACCTACAGTAGTATTTGCGATGCAGGCGAAGCTTAGAGTTTGTGGACCTTGTTGTGGTAGCTAGACAAGTGCTTCGGAACGTGAACCAATCCCTGTCAAAATCAAGCAAGACCCTCACAGCTCGCGCGCATTGGTGCCAAAACCCGCGCAGTTGCAGACCCTCATAGTGTTTGCGTCTGTCTGCACACTGGGGTTTATATTTCGGAAGATGCATGGCGCTGGACGTCCTTGAAGCGCCACATATGCACAAGAGGCAAGATTAACAGCTCCATTGAGCTTGAAAATCTGAAGCAGTGCTATCGATGTTATCTGAAGCAGCGTTATCGATGTTATCGTCAACCCTTGACAACTCTGGTTGAAATCAAAGCCTAGTCAAGAACTTGTGGCTTTGATGGTGTGCCAGTTGGCCTCTGCAGCTAACGTGACCAATCGATTCCTTTTCGTTCTGCCTTGGTCTAGCATCCTGGTCTTGAACAAGTCGCCCATCGGGCCATGAGCCCCCCAGCCGCCTAACACGAAGACGCGGCCAGATCGGAAGAACATTCCAGGCGAGCCCTCCCTTGCCCCCAGGGTGTGGTTACAGGGAAGTCGTCGCCATTCGATGGTCTTGCATCGCCGTCGTTGCGTCAAGACCTTGTACGAGGCCTTGGCTGCCTCTGTCCGTCCAGGAGTCCATAGATCACTTCTTTGAAACTCCTCAAGCACACAGATGGCACCCGAACTGAAGCAGATGCATGCACTTGCTGGTCCTGCGTCATGAATCTGCTCCATAAGGATGTCCTCAGATTCGGATCTGTGCCGGTGAAAAAACATTCTCCGACTCAACAGGCAGCAAATCAAACATGTGGAATCGATCTTGCTGCAATGCGCACCTAGCATGCCTGAATGCGCACCTAGCATGCCTGCCATTCTGCCAGGTATCAAAGGATTCGAAACATCTTCGTCTAGCCGGTGCTGAATAAATCTGGCGGCAGGACCAAGACGTGCAGCAACCTCAGCACCATGTAGACCTGAGTAATATATCGCCAGCAGGTGACTTAAAACGCAACATAAGCAGCCGCGCAATGCCAAAATACAAATGCTTTCCTTGAGGGTAATTCAACCATGGCGCAAAGCAGAACGGCTGAAAGAACCTCGACAGAATGCTTGTCCTAGGATCTGCTGAGATCATTCCAAATGTCCATGGATTGAGGCATCAGCTTCATCACTGAGGTCACGTAGATTCGCAGCCGCTCCTGTCTAATAATGTATGGCTTGAACTTTACTAATCACTTCTGATAGGAATGGGCGCCTCGGACCTCGAAGTCAGCAGGTGCCTCCGCTCAGTGTCGCCATAAGGGCACGGCAGGACCAAATTCTGAGCAGATGCGAGCAAGCCCGCCTTGATGGAAACGGCCAAGGCCTGCGCCTTCAGCGGTGCCTGCGCTGAGGAGCCACAGAAAGGCGCCCACTCATCGTTGCTCGATGTTGTTTTTGAACCTTGTTTGCCTGCCTAGCCTTGACTCGCCTTGCACATGAAACACTCATGAAACTACGAAACCGGACCTGTTGTCGTGAGCGACGGCGAGAGCAGAAACACGACATGCTTGCACCTTGCAGTTGCAGCTGCAAAGGAGGCTCCCGCGACATGCTCGGTACAAAGGTCGTACAAGGCCTGCTTGGAACCGAGGGAACGGAGATCCCCTCCCCGAACGAGACCCGTTTGAGCCAAAATGAAATTGGTGCACGGCGAAAATTGAGAGATGATGAAAGATGATGAGAGCACGTGTCCAGGATTGTCCGGTCATCCGTCATGACCACTGACATGGCCTGGAACAAGGTTGCATCACGCTACTCCACCTTGCGCGGAATGTCATCACTGGTGCGAGCCATTGCCGGCCTCATTGATTACATATGTTAATAGGCTGGGTGGTTGAAGCCCATGTCCCTGCTGCACTTTCCTAAATTGCCATTGCGACTGCTGTTTGGGCCCAGAGAATAATGGTAACGATCGGCACCGAGCATAATGTGTGAGCGCATAGTACGACTCGACGGAAACTTTTGTCGAAGGAAAGCGTTGGCTCTAATTCACCGACGGTGTCTCGGCTCTCGAGGAGCACCAGACACTGTGTCGGGGAGCATCCTCTTGCAGATGCTGCATGCCTGCACGGTGAAAGGAAGCATGCAAGTACGAAGAAACAAAGGCTCAAACGAGTCAGCATGGGCGGCATGGCTCCCGATCCGAGGCTGAAATCTGGGCCCAGAGCTGCAGTAGCCAACATTGCGGCATTGTGGGCATCGAAGCAACTCCTGTTGCATGACCATGCAGACAGGACACCTCGGACCAGGGCAGAGCGCCGAATATGTTCTGTAGTTCCGATGCTTCAGCTGAGGCACTGCACGCGGGTGTTCATTGAAAGCACACCGGGCATGCAGATGCCTTCCTCCTCCAGCGAGCCTTCCGCAAAGATCTGTGGCACCAGCGTGACCATGCAAACTGAGTTCGCAGCGAGGGTTGAACAAAGAACCTGCATTTGTTCTTCCCCGCCCTCGGCCTCGGTGTGGTTGTCAGATTTTAAATCAAATCTTTTTCCTGGCCTTGTCACCCGTGTCCCGCGAGTCCACCGAGTATCCCTGAAGTGCCCCTCAAAGAAATTCGCGAAGGGTCCCACCGAGCACATCCCTGGAGTGCCACAGCGCCTACACCCAGAGAAGGCCGCAAAGAGTCCCGCCGAGCCCCACCACCAAAGAATCCCGCACAAGATCCCGCGGAGAAATCTTGAAACGATATTTCTAACTACCCATCCGAAGCCACATCGGGTATCTGAAGGGTGGGGATTGTTGAAGTAAACAGTTTAATAGTCTTCATTTGTCGACCATCGCCCGGTTGTGGAAGCAAGTTGCACATCGAAACTCACACAGGCATGGGCCTGCAGTTGGTCCAGCGGCCCCTTAGAATTTCCAATCATGCCTTCCACTCTCCGTTCAAGGCTGCGAATCTCGGACTGGGCCAGGGGCGTTCACCACCCAAGCGGCGACGCAAGACTGATGCCTGCAGGGCGCTCTCTGCCTTTTGGGATAAGCGCAGCACATGCTGCCTTCACCCTTCCAACCGGACTCAGCTGCCTGGCCTTCTTGCGCACTGCTGCGAAAGTATTGGACTCAGCGCTCGCTACGAAGGCCTCCGCCTTCAGGTCCTGCCTTCAACGAACGTGCTGGCACAGTCTGCTCCAAGCATCGGCCCTGTACATAAAAGACCCGTCCTCAAATATGCGACTGCCTGCAACGTTAAGGCGTTCCACTCGTCGGTGTCATCCCATTCTGCCTGACATCTTCAGCCGAAGGCATGACTGAATATGAGATCACGAGCAATTGAATGGAACCGCTGTGGTTCGGCCAAAGCGCATCAAAAGCAGTGCACTGCAGCAGCAAGTCTGCGAACGCCTTGGCCGCCACCGGATGCCACAACAGGAGGGCTCGGAATGTTTCAGGTGGTTGGTGCTGCATCTGCCTCAGTGTCTTTTGCCAAGCCTTTGTGGCAACCCAAGTCGTCCAGGACTACCTGGCCGGTTGGGTAAACAATAACAGCAAGCATGAGCTTTTGAATTGAACCATGTTCTGTGCCTGGGGCTTGTTACAACCAAAATCACGATTCGCCAAGAAGCTGAAAGAAAATTTCGGCCATTGGCTAGCAAGCCGCCATACCTCACACAAACATGAGCCCTTCCATACCGTTTTGACAGGGAAGGTCTCAGTAGGTTTGCCACTCGGGGTGTTTCCCCTGCGCTTCATCCAGGATTTCTTCCAAGACCTGCGCCTCCCGACCGTGCACTTTAGTGAGCGACCAATGTTTCGACGTTCGCACAGGCCATGACTATGCATTTGGGCACGTGCCTCCCCAGCAAGGATGCTGGTAAGTGCTCTTGCGCATGCTGCTCGTTTGCTTCGGTCTTGCGCACGCCTGAAGACTCACATGGGGCGCACACACACACACACACACACACACACACACACACCACCGCTTCGCGCCAAGACTGCCAGGGCACGCCAAGGCATAAAGCGCCTGGATGAGTGTGTTGCGTGACAACACGAGGTCGTTCATACAGCTTAGTCAACTGCAAGCCGTCGCACATGACACACAGCCTCAGGTACACTGATGTCTGGCGGTGCTGCTGGTTTTCGCCGCCTCCACCTCTAGGAACTTACGCACATGTCAGCGCTACAACAGTGGATGGATGACAGTGGAACAGGCCCCATGCAACGCAATGAAAAAATGACTGCAGCCTGGACACCAGACGAACCAAACCAAACCGCCAAAGCCCAACAAGAGTGATCGAGTCACTGGACTTGATAGCGTGGCCCCCATGGCTCCGCAGCACCCCTTTGCAATTGCACATCAAACATCCCAACAACCTGTAGGATCTCACAATTAACTTTTCACCCCCTCTTCTTCAAGTTCTGCAAACTAAGTTGGGTTTTCCATGTGCCTACATACGGCAACAAGCAACGGCTCAAAATGCCAGCATAAAAAAAAGTTGGTTCTTTGAGTTGCGCCCACCCCCCTCCTTTTTTTCCTCGCACCTTTTTGCAACTGCAGGACGAGGGTTCGGCTAAGGTTTGAGGAGGGGTGTGCACGCAGGGCACCGAGGTGCGTGCAGCCGGCTAGTGAAACTGGGGGCCGGGCATAGCAGGAACAGGAGCCACGCGGATTGCAGATCTTGCCTGGCCGGCAAGCGTGCGAGTAGCTCGTCGTGTTTGGAGCGACGCTCCGCCAGCAGTGCTGCAACGAACTCGCGGCTGCCAAGCGGACTGCCAAGGACGGTGAACAGGGTGCGCGCGACGATACGCCGGAATACGTCGCCCATGACCAGCGCGCGCGCACGCTGCCAGTGGTGTTAGCCAACGCGACGATTCGGCGGTTAGGTGGGATGGCGGCCTGTGCGAGCCTGGCGGCTGCGGAGGCAAAGAGCCCTGTGGCATACTCGTCGTCAAGGAGGACTCGGAGATGCTCGCTAGTGCAACCCGAGGGCCCTGCTGCGGCCCCGCGGCGTGCCCGGCCCAAGTTGTCTACCAACATCTGGCGGCGTTGGCGGGCGTCGGGCGGGATCCTGCACGGCATTGTCCGTCACGGCATTAGCGAGAGCCAACGGCTGCGCCGGACTCATGCTGCTGCGCCGTTTATGCTTTCGCTGCTAACACGGAAGCCCGCTCGGCACGCCTGCTGAGGTTACTGAGATATGTTAAGTGTGTTGCGAAAACGCACTGGCAGTCGGCCAGCATGTTTTATCGCTCTTGCTTGAGCCAACCATTGCGGTTGGTCTGATGCCAAGCGCCCTGTGCGATGACCTCGAGGTCCCGCAGTTTTTTTTATGGTATATCTGTGTTTGTCTCCATGCCTCGAACCTTCTAAGCCAAGTCCTTCGGGCCCAACGCCAACACTCGTCCCGACTGGAAACGATGTCCAAGGGGGGTCCCGTTCTCGGAGATGTCGAATTTGGCGGCATGAGACGCGTCGGTGATGCTGTAGATGGCCACGTCGGCGTCACCGAATGCTTCGTACTTGTAAAAGAGCCCCTTGTCGGGCGTCTTCTTCACATATGCCAGGACCTGATTGCACTGAAGGAGATCCTCCAGTGAACCTCGTAGGCAATGTCCAACCGACACACCCTCACCAGCCAGTTGAGACTCCCAACTACGCTTCGAAGTTGCTCTCGTTCCGGCTCAGTCACCGGAGCGTCCCTCTGCCTCCGCCGCATCGGATCGACAGAGATGGGGCGCACCTGGGCAGCTGTGTTGGGACATGTGACGAGGATGCCATCGTCGAGGGCTCCGAACTTGAACTCCGTCGTCACCTTTTGCGGATGGCAACGAAGCGCCCGATTGAAAGAGCAGCCACAGCGGGTTCTGGAAGGCGGGCCTGGGCGACATCACGGAACAGTGGGGCCTCGCGGATGAGCTTGAGGGACATGTGAAGGGCCCGACGGAGCTGAGGCTTGCAGAAGGGGGGAGGGTTGCGGAACAAGCTGCACGGCTGCGGGAGTCGTCGGGGTCACCTTGCGCGCCACCGCGCTCCCACCCCCACTCCGGGCTGCCGCGAGCGCAGGGCGCAAACCAAGTCCGCCAAAGCGGGCAGCAAACTGTTGTGTCTGCAGTGCGCCCTCAGGCAGCGGCTGGTCCACCTGGCCGAGGAGCCTGGGAGGCTCGCGGGGCAGCGCACATGGGCTCCCCGTTTCAGCGCGAGCTGCATTGACCCCAGCGGGCGTGCCCAAGACATTGAGGCCCTGTTGTCACGGGATGTCACGGAGCGCAGCAAGGGCAAGCGGCGGGACGTCAGCTTGTGCCAGGCGCACGTGGAGGAGCCGACATGAGCCGACCATCGTCCTCATGATCGAGGAGGATTCGGAGGTGTTGGTCGCGTGGGAGGACCCGTCGCCGACCCATGCTGGGACCGGCACCTTGCCCGCGTGCAATCTAACCCGCGCGTATCCCTACAGGCGGCGAACCGTTCATCCTGCAACGGCCGAACACGCTCAGGTTCAGCGACGACTGGATGTCGTCAAGGAAGGCGAAAACGGCCTCACCCGGGAAAAGCTGCCCTGGAGCTCGGCGAGCAGAGCGCCGGCAGCAAGGGTCGCTGCTCGCCGCCTTCGCCTTGCTGGCAGCGTAGAACTGGCACGCGTAGGGCAATAAAGGCCGCAGTGAGGCCGCAGTGCCAAGCGGTATTGTAGCTCGCGGACTGGCCTCAGTGGCGGCGCGGCAGGCGCAGCGGACGGGACAGGCATCAGGCGAAAGGCATCCGACACGCGGGGAGAAGCCGCAAGGGTGCGGCGTGCCCACCAAAGTGCTCCCCGCGGATCACACCGCCAACGCTCTAGGACCGGTTCTGGCAGTTCTCGCATAACCCCAGCTGCTGCATGTAGGAGGGCGGATGTAAAACCATGAATTCGCGGCGAGCGCGCGGCAATCAAATGTTGGGGTGTTGCGCCGACAAGGGCCTCTGGCAGCTGCATTGGCAGGGGGACAAGCGCAACGTAAAGTCGCTGGGGGCGCTAAGCGCGACGTTAAACTCCCCTGCATACTGCGATGGCTCAACTCAATGAATCGATGGCGTCTCCGCTACCCTCACGGCTGCAAGCCTGCGACAGCGCAAGGCCTTTCCTAAAAACGGGCTCGCGGGACGTGAAACCTTTAACAGTAGCGATGCGTCATGGACGTGCCCCCCCCCCCCCCCATGTTCTTTCCGCCCCCCTTATTTCCTAAAGCACGGGCCCGCGGGACAACTCGGGACCTCCGTAAACATACCTAGAGACTAGCATGCCAGAAGGCACATAGCGGGACCCACAATTCTTAGGAAGGGTTTCCCAGCGATGGCCCCCCCGCCTTTCTTTCCCAAAAATACGCTCTGGGGACTGTTGCTGGTTTAGGCTTTGGGGTGCGCCACGTGCTCCTCGCATGATACACCGGGAAACAACACGAAACACGAAAGATTAGGAAACGTGCTCCTTGAGAGGCCCGCATGACCATTTTTTTCCTCATTTTGCCCACCAATAGTAAATAGGATATCTTTAACGTGACGTCCCCCCACTGCTTCCCAAAGATAGGTCAAGGTCAAGCCTGATGCCCGAAGGCGGCCCATTTAAGGCGCAGGCAATGATCAATGAAACAATCAAATGCGACGACTAATTGCGCGGCTCCTTGCTTTGCAACGAAATGAATGAAATATAGGAACGTCTGGCGGCCCCCGCACCGGATTGCCCTGCGGACGGCGTTGCGCAAGCGCGGCAAACACGTGCAGCCTCGTGGTACACGCAAGGCCGCCCGGATGCATCTGCTCCACGAGGCCCGACGCATAGCTGGCTTTTTGTCCCACTTCTGCACGCCTCCGTCGGGCGCCTGCACGCCGACGGAGAGAGGGCGTGGGATTGTCCTTTGCGATGCAACGTAGCTTTTGCTGAGAGACCTGTCCCGACGCAAACTGGGGATGGGGGAACTCTTGATTGTACGATTGTTGTCGGCGCCGCACTTGGAATCTCAAGGATTTCAGTCAGGATTTACTAGTTTCCATATTCTTGGTTTGCCATGGCAGTTTGACCGGGTTCGCTGCCTATCCACCCATGGTGGTGTCCAGAGCCGCAGTGACTGAAGTGGTTGCATTGCTGACAAATTTGGATGCTGAAGCAGCATGTGATGATGCACAGATCAGGTCGGCAATCGCAGAAACACGGGAAGCCTTGGGGAGAGCTCCCCTATCCCGTGTGAGTGACCAGAAGCGACACTTGAGGAATGCGTTAGTCCCTGGCAAGAACTTGTTGTTAGACGTCCTTGGGGGCAAAGCATTAGGCTTGGATGCAGAGGAATGGTCTTCAGCGCTCTGGGAATACTACAAGTCTTCTACTGGAGGCACCGCCTCTGGCCAGGTATGCAATGCGATCAACGACGACGAAGACCTTTGGGACGAAGTGATTCAGTCAACCTTGCCAGAGACTTCCGGTCAGGTTGTGATGCAAACCGGCGTGTGGTGGACTTCCCGCCGTTTTTGTGCCATGGCATGGATGGCGCTAGCAGTTGTGCTTTTCTGTTTCGCAGGAGGAGAATGGTCCGCTCGAACGAAGGTGGCTTTCGGAGGCAGTGCAAGTGTCTGCCTTGTTTTGGCAGATTTGTGGCGGCGCTTCGGCTGGGAGTATGCATGGATATGTACAGATGAGCAGCTGGAGATAACGTCACCTGCAGTGCCAGCTGCGGCCCATCAAGCCATGCGGGCGAGCGACGATCCTGTTTCCGAAGCTTCTGCGTCAGCTGATTTGAAGCTCGAGAATGAACGCTTGCGAAAAATGGTGGAGGACTTGCGAGCGCAGGGGACGGAATCAGGAATCCCGCCACCTCCGCCGCCGGGCGCACCGCCGTTTCCTTCGAGCCACGCGGAACCTGTGTCACAGAACAACGCCGTGATGACTGCTTTCCGTGCGTTCGCACAAGACAGCAACGTGGATGGTCCGCTTTCGTTGACAGCAGTTCAGCAAGCGTCACAGCCCAACAATCCGGAGATGGCATCGAAGATTTTTTCACCCACGCTGGCGATTGAGTTCCCGCAAGGTGCAGCCGTGCGGTTCACAGAAGATGCCGTGCCTTCCTCATTGCGGGGTCTGCGAGGCGAAATCCTTGAACGCATGACGGATGGAACTGCTCGTGTGCGGTTGGATGGTGGAGCAATCGTTCATTCAGTTCGCGATGCATTTCTTCTTCCAGACATGCGCCAGGGACCGCAACCAGCTTCATCCGATCGACAACATAACGTGAACCCCTTGTTGGACGACACGCAGTTGAAAGCACAGGCTTCCAAAGTGCATAATGCTTTGGAATCATGGTCAAAGCAGTCGTCCAGCGTGCCACATTGGCCGCGACTGTTTTGGGAAGGCGTGGTGCAAATGCAGAGCAACGAGCCACTTCATCGAGATTTGCTGCGTGTACTGCAAGCTCACGGTTATGTGGGAGATGCGACGATATCTGCGCCGCGGACGGATGCTTTGTTGAAGCAGTTGAAAGATCTTGGGACTCCCGCGCCGACTGCCGGGTCAGCCGTCGAGTTTTTCTCAGGGCAAAGGATCACGCCAACAGCTGCTGGACTTGGTGACATTTCAAGCTGGCACAGCAAGCTTCCAAGTGATCATCAGTACGCAGGGCCGGAAATATACAGGTCAGTACTGGCATCGGGCGTGCGGTGTATGCGGGACTACGTGAACCAGTTTTTCCCAATCGATGCTCGTGCGCACAGCAATGAGTACCTTGATTTATTTACACAAGCATCCACCATCGATTTCGCGTTGGCCAAAGCAGCTTCAGATGACGAAATTTTGGAAACCCTGGGAACCAATGACCAGCTAGAGATTTCACTCCTGCGTACGTTCACAAGAAAAGAACTGGCGATGCGGATGCCGCAATGCGCATTCTGGCAGTGCAGCCCCCCGGGTCAGGCACTGACATTGCCCCTCATTGGCTTGTTACCGAGGCATCGGCTTACAGTCAAGCCGAATACAAGCGACGTGAAAGGGCAAGAGCTCAAAAGGGGCCTGGCGCGAAAGGGGCTGACAAAGGAGCTGGAAAAGGCAAGGGCCGGGGTGGCGCAAAGAGCCACCCGAAGGCTAAAGCAGACAAAGTCCCACATGTGCCGGGTTGACTCCCGGCACCGGCCCAGCAGCCACATCGGGCACCCTACAAGCCTGCTGGGCCCACTCGAACATGGGTGCCCATATCGAGTGCAACAGAGGACGGAGCTTGTCGCACATTCCCGGCGGCTGATGTGTGGACACAATTCTATGATCAACAACCGTCCCTGCAAAGGTTGACACCGTTGCCGGTCCCACCGAGACCGGTCAAGAGTGACAGCACTTCCTCACGCATCAGACGCCGCCATCAAAAACGCATGGAGGTGTGGAAGATTGCTGTCAAAATGATTGCAGTTGCGAACGGCTTAGATGATGGCAAACCTCTTGCAGACCGCACGCCATCGCTGGCCAAGACTCCTTCGATTGATCAACACAGGCCAGCGGTCAAGCAAGCAGTAGCTACGATTCTCTCCGAGGCTGCTCGCTTTGCTAAGGCGCGCCGGTGCTTAGGCACGACAGGCGCCCACGGGGCTCCTCAAGAGCCCTTTTCGGCAGCAACGCAGCTGGTAAAATTTGCACAAGCTGATGGTGGGTATGTCAGAATGAAGAAGAACAGAGTCAATCAAGTACCCATCGTGGCCAATTCGATTGATGAGCCCAAAACAAACCATGTAGTTCCTATGCTTCAAGCTCTGCCACCGCAAGAGGCTGAACATTATGCTTTGGAGACGAATGTAGTTGACACCGCAGGAAAGTCCAGCATCATTTTTCGCGAGATTTCGGAGCAGTACGGTTTCATTGGAGGGTCCATGGAAGAATTTGTGTCGTATTTCCAACGGCCAGACTTGCCTAAACAAATGTGGCGCTGGGCGCCCTGGGCGAGCTGTCGCGCGGTAGCAGGTTTCACCGTTGTGCCGAAGAAGGACCCATCCAAACTCCGAAAACTGCTGATGTGCTGCCCCGCCAACTACATGTTCGAAGATCCGCGGTACAGAGCTGAATTAGGCATGGGAGGAGGCGGAGCAATCACCAGGATCCATATTCCTTCGGACAACTTGGCATGCTCCGCATGTGATGAAAGTAATGCTTTCACGTATGTCCTCACACCGGAGTGGTTATGGCCATGGTTTTCTACTCCACCGATTCGGGCATTCCACGTGTGGGACTGCCTCCCAGACGATTTTCCATCCCAGATTGATGTAACAACTTTGGTTTCTGCGCAGTACATGCGGCTTCCAATGGGCTGTACTCATTCGGTGCACATTCTGATGTTGATCAATCTGCGCTACATTGGAATCACTTTGCTTGCATCACAACACTTGAATGTGAACCGTGCAAACCGTCAACGGGCAGAGGGTTTGGCTCATTTGCATGCGGCTCCAACGCACGGCGATGCTGATGCCACGTGCCTTGCGACGGCAGCAGGCAGGGATTCCGAATGCTCGCCGGAAGAGTGGATTGAGATACTGCGGAGTGCACGATCTTCCTCATTCCGAGTGTTAGTAGTCTTGTTATGCTTCATGGGTGATCGACGTCATGGTGACATCTGTGATTGGCTGGAAACCATGGCGCAAGCGCAAGGCCTCACTCTGCTGGTGATCTCCGCCGATGTGGCCATTGACAGCAGGTGGGATTTCACGAACCCAGCTCTTGTGCACAAGTTTCTTGTGGCGGCTCATGAAGGATTGATTGACGTGATTGGGGGCAGTCCTCCGAGCGGTACTTTGAGCGATACAAGAGTCAATGATTCTGTGACAGGGCTTCGATTCTTGCGGAGCCGGGAACGCTTTTGGGGATGTCCAGGTCTCAATTCTGCAGAGCAAACACAGATCAGAAGAACGAATGCTTTGTTTGTGAATTTTCTGGCAATGGCTGAAGCTGTGTGTGCAGCTGGCGGAAAGTTTTTCCTTGCTCATCCGGATGATCCAGGTGAGGCTCCGCATCCAAGTTTGTTTGTCACCGCGGAAATGCTGGAGTTTGAAGGTCGTGTTGGAGCGATGCGAGCACATCATCATCAATGCGCTTTCGGAGGTGCGGACATGAGCCCCACATGCATTTCGACAAATTGTTCCCAGGGGTTTCGCTTGGAGGGTTTATGGTGCCCAGGGCATCTCGAACATAGTTCCGAATGTCAGCGTTATCAACGCAAGTATGTTTCCGAATATGCGTATGCCATTGCCGACATGGTGTTTCATGAGCTTCGCTATCTTGCACACAACCAAATTGGTCCTACGAGTTCTGCGCAAAGTAGCCACTTAGCCAAGAAGGTTTCATGTTATGGGTCACGAATGGGGTCCGCTACATCACCAGCTATTTCCATTCTGAACGAGGATATCTGTTTGGGGAGGCATGTACATATACACGATCACCAAGGGGCGGTCTATCTTCATGTGGATGATGCAGTGACCATATCAACAGGAACCAGTTCGGACATTCATGCCGATCGTGTGATGCATTTTCTGGCAGAGGGGCTGGAAGATGCAGGCTTTATTGTGCCCGAGCGTGTGCAGGCCGCAGACGTCCAGAAGGTCGTGGGTTACCAGCCCGTAGCGAGGCCAGCTCGATTCAAACTGCCAGATCACAAATGGGCGCTGCTCGCTGATGCCTTGAAGGAGCTGGCAGTGCCAGTTTGGATAGATGTGGAGGTGTTGCGAGCTGTGCTTGGGGTGTGGGTGTTTGCTGCTTTGCTAAACAGAGATTTGCTGAGCATACCGCACGCAGTTTATCGGATGTTGGATGCCCACCCAAATGAGACTATTCGGTGGTGGCCCAGTGCCAGGCGAGAAGTCCTGGCAATGAGCTACGCAGCACCGTGGTTGTTCTATGACGCCGGAGCGCCATTAGCTACCACAATTTTTGCTACCGATGCAATGGGAAACAGCGAAGTTGATGCAGGCGGTTATGGGATCACAGTTCGTGATGTTTCAAGGGCGGCAATCGAACAAATTTTAGAGTATGGGGAATCGCAGAGCCGTTCTGTGTCTCGCCTTTCTGGAGATTTCACGGGTTTGAAGTTCCCCGAGCGGCCGATTAAAGCTTCCAAGCCTTTTTCACTACTACCGAATGAAATATTCCAAAACGAGGGAAAGGCTAGGTGGCTTCCAATGGCTTGGGGACGCTGGAAAACAGTGGATCACATCACGCTTGGCGAAGCCAGAGCTGTCGTGAGATTGGCCCGACTGCTTAGTGTGAGACCGTCTGCGCACAGGCACTTTGTTATTAGCTTACAAGACAATCAACCGTGCGCTTGGTCGCACGCAAAGGGGCGATCAACGTCGTGGCCACTCAATCGCTTGTGGCGGATGAAAACATCATCACTTCTAGTGTCAGCTATTCGGCTCTTTTTACCATGGGTGGAGTCGGCAATGATGCCGGCAGACATGCTCTCAAGACAACATGAGTATATTCCAAGGCAAAAGTTGTTGCGGCCCCCGCAGGCTTGATCGTCATCAGGCCGCCAGGGTCAGCACCAAGACTTTATCAACTTATCAGCGACATGCTGCAGTTTTTGTTCAATGGTTGGATGAAGCCCGGTATTCACCTTCAAAACAAGAGGAGTTTGATGATTTGTTGGTGGAGTGGAAAGAGGCATGCAGCATTGGCAAATCACGTTTTGTCACGACCATGTGTGCTGTTGAGTTTTTCTTCCCTCGCTTCAAACCTCTAGTTTGGGCGCGTGCAGTCGCAGAAGGCTATGAACGTGCACGTCCCATCAATCACAAAGTGCCTATGTTGTCCGAACCTGCAAAACTGTGGCCGGCATACTTGGTGAACATGGGTTTTCCGCGAATGGGCCTGGGATTGATTTTGCAACAAACGTGTGGCCTCCGGCCCTCCGAGCTGTTGGCATTAACATCCTCGTCTATTTTGCTGCCTTACAGAGCATCGGACAACACTGTCATCAGACTCGGTACAGCTGTTGGAACCAAAGCAAAGCGAGAACAGTTTGCGCTATTGTATCCACATAAACATGCTGAAATGATCGAGCTGATGAGACGCCTAGTCGCATGCACAAGGCGTGGTGAGAAGCTATTTCCCTACAGTTATGCTTTTTACTTGCGATGTTTCAAGCAGGTGGAGCGCGATCTAGGGGTAGTGATTGGGTACACTCCTCATTCTCCTCGTGCCGGGTTCGCCAGCGAGCGGATTGCTGCAGGCGAGGACCCTACAGTGGTGCGGCGGGAGGGGCGTTGGGCGAGCGAGACTTCGTTCAAAGTATACATTGACCCAATCACAGCAGCACAGGTTGGCACGGCCATGTGATTACAACATTTATCGGACGCGATGGTGTATGTCAGTGCTCACCTGCTCCTTTATTTCCCTGTGCATGCTTTGCTAGCTGAGGCGCATGGAAACCGCTCCGGTGCCGAAGCGCGCCCCCGTGGCGAGCTCCGTGCACCCTACCAATGGCCGACGACTTGGCAGGAAGCGGAGTCTGACTCCAGGGCCGGCGGTATCTCCTGCGACAAAACCGAGGTGGAGCGCGGCAGTTCTCAGGCCCCCGAGCCCCGAGCCATCAGGTCAGCCAGTTCTGCCAAGGGCCGGGGCCGCGGACCAAAACCCCCGCCCAAGCGGTCCCGGCCGCAGGCGCCGTAGTGCCGCTTCGCGATGGTTAAAGTGGCCCCGTTTGCCTCGAATGTTTTGGGGCCGAATGACAAGTTTCTTGGCCCTGATGTTTCTGTTTGGCAACCATGGCGCAATACACCATCTCGTCAACATTCTGGGCTCTGCAGCTTTGGTTTCAGAGGCAGTGGGCCAAGCGGCGGCCACTGTTGTATCCAAAGGGACGGAGCTAACGACAGTGTTGTCCTCAGCGGCCGTCGGCGTGACCACTACTACATTGACTGCTGCGGAGGCTGCGTGGCGGGGTGTGGATCTCATTGATGTCCATGCCCATCGAGTGCATGGGCGAGTGGCAGCCGCCCGCCATGAGACACTGGCAGGTTGGCTGGTCTCGCCCGAGGGGCGAGCTGCTACGCGTTTGAACCGCTCGGCAATGCTGCAGCAGTGGCACCAAAATGTATTCCACATCAGCGCTGACATGCCTTTTCTGACTTTGCACGACTACGAGGTGCGTCTGAACGGCAGTTTCGCAAGTTATCAGACTAACCTTTTGCTGCATTCATCGGGCATGCTCGTCATGGAGTTTGAAACGTTCACGGTTGATTTCGTGCCTCAATGGGCCAATCCAGTGTGGGAACTTATGGCCATGAACTTGGAAGCAGAGCATGACCAAATTCTGGAAACTTTGCATCAAGTTCTTGCGCACATTCCGGCCGTGAATGTCTCCTGGGATCTTTTCCCCGAAAAAGCCGCTCCTTTGAGTACCTGGCATCGCTGGTGGACGACTTGCAATTCTTTCGTGCTGCAGCATTGGCCGATTGCTTGGTACTTTTTCCACAAGTTTTGTGACCTTCGGGGATATGGGTGTTTCGGGTTCATGGTCATGGTCCTTTCATTTGCAGCGTGGATGTTTCGAAGCGCTTTTACACGAGCTGCTTGATTACGCAACTGCTGAGCGGAGTTCGGGGCACGAGTGGATGTGGGTCATTTCTTTGAAGGCTGCAGCTTCCCGTGCAGAGGGGGCTATGTGCAACAGCTCTCCGCCCCGTCTGGGAGCTTCAGCGGCCGATGAAAGTATCACGACTCTTATGTCTTCGGATAGACTCAGCGGTTTGCAGAAAGGAGTGGTTCACTTGCATGCAACATTGTTGTGAGCTGCTCGCTTGATGATCATGAACCGGAAAACGCCCAAAATTGATTCCATGATCGCGGTCGCACTCGTGAGTTCCTTTTCTGAGGCGGGCTTATACTAGTAAGATGCTGGGAACGTAGTGGACAAAATTGTCCTTTGCGATGCAACGTAGCTTTTGCTGAGAGACCTGTCCCGACGCAAACTGGGGATGGGGGAACTCTTGATTGTACGATTGTTGTCGGCGCCGCACTTGGAATCTCAAGGATTTCAGTCAGGCCCAGCCCCCCCACCCGGGGTCATTTCTTTGAAGGCTGCAGCTTCCCGTGCAAAGGGGGCTATGTGCAACAGCTCTCCGCCCCGTCTGGGAGCTTCAGCTGCCGATGAAAGTATCACGACTCTTATGTCTTCGGATAGACTCAGCGGTTTGCAGAAAGGAGTGGTTCACTTGCATGCAACATTGTTGTGAGCTGCTCGCTTGATGATCATGAACCGGAAAACGCCCAAAATTGATTCCATGATCGCGGTCGCACTCGTGAGTTCCTTTTCTGAGGCGGGCTTATACTAGTAAGATGCTGGGAACGTAGTGGACAAAAGACCCATCCACACTATGGGGCAAGCTGGGCCCAGGCAGCCCACGCCCTCCGCACCGCCCCCCCAGTCTCCCCGCAAGAACTCGTCCATGCACTTCATGTGCTGCAACAGCTTGCCTCCAGTGAAGGCAGGCCAGTGCACTTGCCGGAGGCTCAGTTGCTCCTCAGCCTGTCTGCTGCTGTGTCCAGCCTGCCTGCCAGCGCTCGCGTGCATCTACCTTGGGCCTGGGGCCAAACCGTGCAACCTGACGGCTACATCCCGGCAACCGCCCAGGAAGCCATCCTTCATGCGTTTCTTGGGGAAGCAGCTGCGTCCAGGCTCCTGCAAGCCATTGCAGAGCCATTTCAGCAAGGCGGCCCCCATGCCCAGCACCCCGACGAGCCTCCCAGTTCAAGCTCCTCGAGCTCGAGCAGCTCGGCGCCTCCAGGGTTGAGCCAACCATTCCTCTTCAGCCCAGCCCTGATGCACCTTCCAGCGAACACGACTCCGGAACTGACGCTCGGTTGGGCTACCGGGCCTCCTTGGCGAACCTTGACCCCTTCACAGCTGAGGAGATCCTAGCGCGGCCGTGCTGCCTGTTTCGGGTTCCGCCGCAGTTTTGCAAAGGTGTGTTGCGAAAGTCCCTCCATCTGGTGTTGGATTTGATCCGGTCGAGCGCTCGCGCCCCTGGCGACGCGTCTGGACCCGACTCGGTCCGGGCCTGGAAGCTTTGGTTTCTCCTCCCGCGCATGCTTTTGCACAGGCCTCCCGGCGGGGCCCGGGTCCAGAAAGCTGTGCTTTTGGCTAGGTTCCAGGCCTTCTTGCGGGGTGAATCCCCCGCCCTCGCCTCCTGTTGCCGCTGGCGACCGCCCTGCCGCGTCTGACGAGGCACGGGCAAGGCGAGCAGTGCACCTCGCACACCTGGGTGAGTTGTCAGCCGCCCGTCAAGCGCTGACGGCTGACCCGCTCACGCCAGCCACTGATGCCACTTTTGAGCACCTCTCTGACCCGAATCGCCGCCCCCCCGAACCGTATGGACCCCTTGACCCCGAGTTGCTCGCGTGGGCGCCGGCGTCACCTGTTGCGCTTGACCGTGCCGCGTTGCTCACTACTTGCGCCGGGCCCGCAAAGGGGCTGCACCAGGGCCGTCAGGCTTCACTGCTGAGGCAGTACGTGTAGTGTTGGATGCGGACGAGTCGATTGAGGCGTTTGCTGAGGTTGCGACCCTTGTTGCACAAGCGCGAATCCCTGCTGCTGTGATGCCGGCATTTGGTCTTGGTCGGGTTGTTGCCCTCCGCAAGCCAAACGGGGGCACCCGTGGGCTGGTTGTCGGGGATTTCTTTAGGCGAGTTGTCGCGAGCCCCATCTGAGCGAGCGCGTGGCGCACGCGGAGGCGTCGCTGTCCGGCTTCGTCCGGCGGTCCCGGATTGGAGGCTTCCCCTACGCGTCGTCCATGGTGGGGGTGCACGGCAAACCGACCAAGGCAAGCAAGCAACCTGTTTTGGCGTCTGGCGCGCGGCGGAAAGGTTGACCTGCCGGGGTGGGTCTCGGCATCAAAGTGTTCAAAAAAGATCGGCAGCGCGGCCGTGGCCGTCCATTGGGGCGGCCGCGGCCGGGCGGCCGCGGCCGGCCCGCCAAGAAGCAGCCGGGGCCAAGGGGCCTCACCAAGCACCGTGTCTGGCGGAGCTCAACGGCCCCGCATAGCAGCGACCGCCGCGTCGGCTGCCGCCCTGGCCGCCTCACGTGCCAAAGCGAGGTCCTCGTCGCTCCTGCCCTTGCCATTGCCCTTCCTGCGGTCCCATTGCCAGCTTTGACCCTTTCCCTTGCCTCGGCCCTTGCTGTGCGGGGGCTCTGGGCTGCCAGCGCCAGGGCTTCGGGTGCGGCTGCGGCTTCTGCCCTGGGGCGGTGGGTCCCCGCGAGCCAGCGCCTCCACACCTTGCAGGAGTGAAGCTGCGGCTCCTGTGTGCCACGCCGGGAGTGCCCGCCCCTGCACCAAGGCCTGCACCCACCTAAAGTGGGCACACGGGTCACACAGACCATCGTCCCCAGCCGGTTCGCGGCATCTGCAGATCCGGCACGGAGACATGGCACGGCGAGGGCGGGTGCTACGGGGCTAGCCGGCGGGAGGGCAAACAAAACGCAAACAAGCTCCAAGTTCTCGACTGGCGCAGCGTGCCCGGTATGCGCAGGCACACCGTCTATGGGATGTGGAGCTTCATTCATGGGCCGTCCTGCCCCCCCCTCCCCTCCCGTTGCGCTTGTGTGGAGGGCCGCGGCGGTGGCTTGTCGCAGCTGGCGAGTCCTGTGGCGGGCGCGGCGGGGGTGCCCAAACGTGACGTGGACTGCGTTGCGTGCGGAGGGCAGGGGCGCGCGGCGATTTGGATACGGACCTCTCATTGCAGCGTGGGTGTTCGCTGCAGGGCTGGCCGTCGCGGCTCCCGCGTCCTCGTCGGGGCGCAGTGCTGGGGGCCGGCGGCAGCACGGTCGCGATGTGGCGCGGTGTGGGAGCAGGCACCCGGCGAACATGGGCGAGGGAGGTGGCCTGATGAGCCTCCGCTGCCTGCTGCAAGACGCCACAAAGCAAGTCGGTGGTTGGCAGCCCTAGAGAAGCGGCCAGCTCGGAGAGCTCGCGGTCGCCTCCGGCAGCCACGCACGACAAAAGCTCGCTTGCGGCCGCTGTCCAGGCCGGCGGGCAGGCGGGGCGTGAGTAGCAGCGTCCCCACAACAGCAGGACCCCCAGCGCTCCCAGCGCGAGTCCCACGCACAACCAGCCCCAACACAAGGAGCAGGGCCCCCACCCCGCAGAGAAGTAGCGCGGCGCGCCAACGGTACACGTCAGCGCGGCGTGCACGGCAGCTTCGCGGCATGCTGCGGGAAGCTGCGTTGCCGTTGGGAGCGCTTCCCGAGCCGCGTTCATGCTCCAGCGTAGGGCGGCCACCAAAGGCTCGCCAGGGCCATGAAACCGACCGGCGAGGCTACCGGGGGGGGACAGGGCACGAACTCGTCACTTGAAGTCTTTTGGCTTGATGCCTTGAGCCAAAATGTTGAGCCAAAATGGCTATCTTCCCAATTGCTAGGCTGCCTCCCAGCCTGAACTCGTCGGGGGCGCCACTCCAACACACGAATCACCCATCGATCACGTGGCATATTTGCAATGTAAGTGGCCAATGTCCAGTAACTTGCCAAAGACTGTTCCCTCCAATTTGTTAGCGAGCTATCATGGCAGGCATTCCGAACTTTGTTGTTCCAAGCATGAAGAGTTTCATGCCAGGGGTCATCCCATGAAATGTTTCCGGGTGGTCCCACCACTGCACGAAGCAACCTCTTGCACTCATCCGGTGCAGGTCGGGTTTGTGAATCGTTCTGTGCCCCGCTGCGAAACAAGCCACTGGCGAAACAATGGCATCAAAGAATTTCAATTGTTTGGACAGGGAAATGTTGCGATCACGTAAAATCCAGCCATTTGCATAGAAGGATTTTGATGCTCCGCCTGCTGACAACATGCACCCAAGCCATCTGTGAGAAGCACTGCGTGGCTGAATCTGGATTTGATGATCGCTGCTTAAAACAATATGCTGGGCTTCCGTTGTTATGATCACCGTCTTTTCGGCGTTCAAAATGAGGCCAACCTCACCAAGTGCTGCAATGAGTACAGAATGAGTAGATCCAGGGTGCAGTGCGCTTTTTCTTTAGATTTGGTGAAAAGACGGATATCATCAGCAAATCGCAGGTCCAGAAGTCGTCGTAAGCCATCTCCCAAATCAAAACCGGCCGTCCCAACCAAGTCCTTCCATGAACTCATTGCCCATTCCAAAACAGCACAGAACAAACGTGGACCAAGAACGCAGCCTTGTCTCACGCCGGCACGAATTTTACAAGCACGACTGCGATCCGAATCGCCGTGGACTGCGCCCCATTGTTCATGGTAAAGACAAAGATAAAGGGGGGATCGTCTGCCAGAGCCACTTCCAATGCCCGCGGCTCGGACTTTGGCGTCCGGATGAGTCCACGCATGCTTCAGGAGAAAAGGAAGGGCCAGCCTTTGGGTGCGTGTTTGCGCCGCTCGGCGACGCAGCGAAGCTCTCATGCGTCGCTGCGCAGGGTTGGGGAAGGCCCGTGCGCGTCAGCGACGAAAGCCGCATTGCAACACAGGGCTCCGCCGAGTGGCGTCGCGCCGTAAATGACGAGATGGCTGGCACGAGTGGGTCGTGTAAGGCCGTGGGGTTGGGGGCAAGCCGAGGCAAACTCGTGCGTACCAGAGCCAAGAAAAGGATCGGCCTCGGTGCGGGCTAGGAGAAAGTGGATGAGCGCCTCCGCTCCTGCCCAGGTGGACAGTACAAATTGGTGGGAGCTGTACAACAGGGTAATCGGCTGGGAAATTCTTGGGCAATGTGATGCAATGTGCGAGCAACCAGTCGTCGCAACGATGACGAGTCCGCAGCCCCAAATGGCTAGCAGATGGCGGCCCAGCGCGCTTGCCACCGCAACGGGCTTCCGCTGGACCCGACCAGCCACCTGACAGCAGCTCAGATTCCTCCAGCTCCTCTAGCTTGTCCAGCTCTCCCCAATCGCAACCGACACCTGCCCCTGCCCACCCCGTCACCGCTTCTGATGCCCTAGGCCGCCCTGGCCAGTCTCGGCCCGTTCCCGGCTGCTCCTTCCATGCCGAATCATGCGAAGCCCGATCTGGGCGAGCGAGCATCTTGGGGCGGCGGAGGCGCTGGCGCTGGCTTCCACATCGACAGCAGCTGTGGGATGAGTGTCTGCCGGGCCCGCTGAGGCAGTGACACGGCTAATAGCTGGAATAGGTGGGGGAGAAAATGGGTCTTGAAATATCAAGACCTAATGAGATTACAAGCCCAGCCTACCGCTGCCAGACTTGGGATTCGTGACTTCATTGTGCAGTTGTGAGTTGTGAGTGCATCGCGCGAGTATGTCTCGCAGTGCCGGAGTGCCCGCAGTGCACCTAGTGACATGTTACGAGCGCATGCGCCCGTGGCGAGTTTGGTTCGAAGCTCGTAGAGCTCGTAGCAACCTCGTTGCAAGTTTGTTGGACCTGCCCACTCCGCCCAAATCGGTGGGGTAGCAGGCTGACTGCGCGCTCTTGGGTTGCGAAAAATCAAGACCTGCCGCCGCATGCCGATGTTCCGCCACAAAAGGCATCTGTCATGCAGGGTTGTTTGTAGTTTGCGACCCCTTCTTCCCCGCCCTCGATTCGAACGCATAGTGACCTTGCCATCGCGGTATCGTTCGGGCATCGTTCCGACAACAAGATAACACAGGCCACCCATCCAAAAGTGCACTTCTGGAGTTTACGTTAGAACTGGAGTTCTGCTTATCGCTGTGAAACATGCGATTTCTCAAAACTGAAACTAGCCTCGCCTGGCTATCGCCGAAATATAGCATCAAAAGAAATGGGCTGCAGGCAGCTTCTCGAGCGCGTGGAGCGGTACGAGCGGGACGAGTGACTGTGTTGCGCGCTGTTCAGGCCGTCACGCACGCCAACGCGGAGGGCCCCACTGACGATGACTCGGCGCTGCGCAAACGCGCGAGGCCGCTTGCCGGCTCGTGCGAATTGGTGAGGTCAGTCGCGCTCGGTCAACATGCCACGTAGCACACGGTTCGACCTCTCGGTCGCAAAGCTACACTGTGCATTTTGGCTTATTCTGGCTATCCATGAGGCCAGCGATGACCCGGAGGCCCGAGTTGCACGTGTATGTTCTGGGGTGGCAAGGGATGGTGCATAGTGCATACGTGATTCTTTGGCATGCATCTCTTCCCGAAATCCAGTGTTCCGATTCTTCTCCCGTCCATCCCTCCCGCAGACCTGACACACGACGTGAACTCTTTTGATCACTTTTTGCCAAAGTTCTGAAAGTTCGCCATTCAGCGCGTTTTCGACATTTACAGTGCCGACCCACCCACCCACCCCCGCCCCCCCCAACCCACCTCCACCCACCCCCCCCCCCCCCCCCTCACCAAACCCCCCCCCCCCCCTCACCCCCCCCCCCCCCCCCTGCGCACATCCCTGCCATTTCATTTTGAAATAATAATTCGAATTCACGAAAAGTCCTTGAAATTCAATGAAACATAGGCCAAACTAATTCAAGATCATTAAATGCAATGAAAATATCCATTACAGCGATAAAAAATCGACAAAAATACAATTTTAGTTGCTTTGCACTTGATTTTGTCACAATTTTCAATTGACAATATTGACAAAGTGATTAATTAAATAGTGAAAACACTTGTTCAATTTTCTCAAGTGATTTGACTATGTAGTCACTTTGTCAATATTTCCACTTGAAAATGGCGACAAAATCAAGTGCAAAGCAACTAAACTTGTATTTCTTCGAGTTTTTTTATCGCTGTAATGGATATTTTCATTGCATTTAATGATCTTGAATTAGTTTGGCCTATGTTTCATTGAATTTCAAAGACTTTTAGTGAATTTCAAATGAAATGGCGGGGATGTGCGTGGCGGGGGGGCGGGGGGGGGTGGGGAGGGGTGGGGGGGGGGGGGGGGGGGGTGGTACCCAACCCCCCCCCCCCACCCCAAAATGAAAAGCCGCACTTCGTGGAGAACTATCAAAGTTCTCTCCAATTGTCAAGGCCGCGCCCGATAAGAGACCCAGGCTACATCGCGATGAGAGCGGGGAGGTCGCGATGCCCGTTCACGCGGCCGTTAGAATGTTGTTCCCTCTTCCCCCTCAGACTGCTCAGAACACTTCCCGGCCGCCGCTCAGTGCTCAGAACCATTCCTCATGCGTTCTGTCAGGGATAGGGTTAGGGATGATCGAAGAAAATTGAAGCGACACTGAAGAAGCAGGGGGGAATTCGGCCTCACAAATCCGCGTAAGGCGGTAATTCGGCATCACAATTCGGATCATTTGAATTTGGCGTCAGGCAGAAATTCGGCGTCGCAACTCGGCGTCGCGGGTTAAGTCGGCTTCACGCCATAATGCAGCGTCAGGGGGCATTTCGGCGTCACCACGCAAACAACGTTTCATATTGCGGCATCACAGTAGCTTCGCTCATTCGGGTTCGGTTTCTGGTCGATTCAGCCGCCCCCTTTTTCCGGGCGCCCTGTATAACTTTGAGCACTTGTTGGTGTACGTTTTTTGGGAGGCAATGGAAAAGCATGATGGCGTGTCGGTGAAACAGACTTCTCCGGTTCGTTGCCAAAGTGGAAAAACGATAGTAAGAACCAACAAGAGTAACAAGACCCACTCGAATCTGCTGCATGGCTACGCGGAGCTGCCGGAAGCGCGAAAACACTGCACACACCACGTCTTCGCCCTCCAAGTCTGGGCCGGACGCCGGGCTGCTCAACCTTTAGCAGGAGTCACTTTGCAGTGGACTCTGTGGAGGTTTGTTGGGAGGTCTTTGGGGTTGAATTCGTGCACCAAAGACCGGCCCCTGGTTCGCCAAGCCTCCTGCGCCTTCGCACCCTACAATCTTGAGGCGGTCCTCGCGCACAGGCTGCTGTCCGCACGCGAATGGAGTCCGCGCGTCCGACAAGTCATCGCGTGATTGCTGTCCATGTGTCGCCATGACCTGGACGAGTAGGCTGGCCGAAGTAAACTAGCAACAGGCATTGCCGCTTCCAATAGGAATGCGGAGTCCGACAGGTGCCCTCAAATTACTGTCGCCGCGATCAGCGTGGGGCTCGCCGCGTTGCCACACCATGTCGCGACCCCCCCGGTGGCGGCATGCCCGCTGCTGCCGGCATCAAATGGCCGGTCATTTGGCTTTAGAAATCACTGCACTTTGCCCAGCTAAAGCGCGCGGCACGTATTGCAGCGTCCCCGCCGAGCATGTAGTTCTTCTGGGCCCCGCGGGTGGACGCATTGCCCATGATCTATATCGCTCGGTTTCGCCGCCCACGTTGGCAGAACGCTGTTGGCAGACGCTTGAGAGCCGCCGCGACGTGCTTTGCCTCTGTGAAGCGGCTGAAGCGCAGAGCTTTTGCTGGCAGCCAGATAGCGATTGCCTTGTTTTCGGAAGCCCATGGAAGCCCTTTCGTTCGGAATGCGGACGCCTCGACCGAGACACGGGCCCATGGGACGCATGGGCAGATGCGCGTGCGACTGCGCGTCTTGAACTTGGCACCGAGTTCCCAGGCATTTTTTCGCGTTGAAGCAGGACTTGGCCTGCAGCCATCCTGGCTGCCTCTGCCAGAGTCGCGTGTGCTGCCGCGACAAAATCAACGGGGCATGGGGGGAGCCTCCGGTCCCCAGGGCCATTCCCGTGCTTCCGAATCTCGCGCTAGTCACGGCGCCGCAAGGCGGCCACGAGTTTGGCGGTGACTGTAGGGGCGTGGCATGGGCGTGAAGCTCAACCTCACCCTGCCAAACACATGCATGCCCTGTGCATACCCTGAACAAGTAGGTGCTTGAAAAAAGATTCCTTTTTGCTCTTGCACGAGTCTCTGTGGCTTCGAATTTGCATTGATTGACTGTGCAGACAAGTTGAAGCAATGGCAGGATGCAGAAAGAGTCTGGTGATCGGGCAAGCTCTGTGCCTTCGCACGACTCTACACAGAAGCTGCTCCTATTCTCCGCAAAGGCGTGTCTGTAGCGCCTAGGCCGGAAAACCTGGACCAAGCGGGACCAAGCCCCCCAGCTCGTCTCATTCGTCTTCGTCCTCGATAAGCTCCAGAGTCGATGCTCGCATGAGTGCTGGATCCTTGGGTTGCACAGGAGATGCATCTTATTGCATCTTCCCACAATTCCAGACAATTCCACAAATCCTGGCGGCACACAAGCATGCCTTCCACAAGCATGCCTTCCACAAGCATGCTTCACAAGCAGAGATCATCAGAGGGCTGCGCTGGCTTGAAGGGGTTGAACCGATTGAGCCGCGCCTGCTTCGGACCAGCGTTGAGCGTAATTCCGTGACGAGCGAACGACCGCCGAGCGAGCCTCCTGGCTGTCATGTGGCCCTGACCGGCCTGCAGGACCTTTGTTCACCTGCAAAGAGGAGGGCCGAAGAAGGGCTAGGCAGCTAGACGAAGGCGCCACCACAAGCTCTGCCACAAGCTGCGAATCGACGGGTCGTCTGAAACATCTGTTCAAAGCACAAGACTTCAACTGGGCCTGCAAGAGGCTTGCAGCCTTTGTCGCGACAAATGCCTCGCTCTGCCTTTGCAATCGGCAACAGCACTGCATCTTTGACTCTTTGACAGCTCCTCACCCGCAGCGGCACTCAGCGGCACTCAGCTGCACTCAGCCGCACTCAGCCCCAGGCTTCTGCGCCAAGTACTCGGAGCCAGCTCTCTGAGCGCGCTGCATCTCCTGGACAGCCATAGGAATCATAGGACAAAAACATCTTTCAGCACTTCTCAGAACTTTTCGGCAATTGCTGATGAAGAACAAACACCCTCTGTCCAGGAGAATCTCCGCTGCGTCGGTGTAGCCTTGCCACATTTCAAGGCCACTCGCCATGCAACCAGCAGATTTCACGCCTTCTCCTTGCAGACCTCCAACCTCGGCACACAACCCAAAGCTCCCTTTGTATCGCCTTTGCCGTTGCTTTGCACGATAAGTAAGCCTGCCACCAGTGTACAAGCTGCCAAAAGCAGAAGGCACGTCATGCCTCTGCCTGCATACTATTCTCAATGACACGCTGTCACCAAAGGCCGGAAAAAGGCGCACTTGAGGGCCTCAGCCTCTTGTGGAGAGTAGTCCGGAGAAGGCGTGAATTGCGGAGAATTGCGGATAATTGCGGTAATTACTAACAGTCTCGGATTGAGCTGGTCGTGTAAAATGGCTGCGGGGAACAGACTCCCAGACCACCGGTGGGTCACTCAAGAACTCAAACATGACGTCATCACCTTCACTTTTGGGTGTGCCGCCCTATCCATGACTCCATGACCTAAACCCCCTACTGCACTCGAAGCTGAACCTATCCTCTGTCAACACGCAGCTTTCCCTATGGGAAAGACTCTGCTGGCTTCAAATTGTTAAAGAATCCGAAGCGCATGCTTGATGACAATGAAGTAAAGTGACCGTGGGACTGCGATGGCGACACTGACTTACTGCATACTGCATACTACTGCATACAACTGCATACTACTGCACCGTGCGCACCTGTCAGTGTCAGCAAGCTCGTCTCTGATTGCTTGTTGGTTCGGGAGGCTGTCGCTTCTGCGATGCCACCGAACCGGCCCAAAGGGGCACGGCGAAAGCACACTCAAGCTTCAGGGAACGAGAGTGAAGAAAGAGTGCGGTAGAGGCCCGCTTAGCACCCGCACGACACCGGTCCGCTGTCAGAGCTGAGCAGTTCTAAGCTGTACTGAGAACTGAGAACTGAGAACCGTTTCTGATCGGTTAGTGACAGTTAGTGACTCCTTGTGCCTTGTGCGAGAGGAGCACTCTTCAGAACATGTTAGCACAACACTCCACCACACCAAACATTACACACACATCAAAAAGAGGTGATGTTGTCACCTCTGTTGTTACAAGCAGAATGGGCTTTAACAGCCCACCCCCTGTGAAGCGTGAAACCATCAGAGAGGAGCGAACCTCATCAAGCATGTCCCGAAAGTTGCATGCCTTGCCTATTTTGTGCGTCCCGAGCCTCTGTCATCACGGTTTGCCGTGCAGGTGCACATGAAGAGCGTAAAGAGGGACGAAGTCCTGGTTGGATTTGGGAACCTGAGATGTTAGCGTTGGCCAAACGTGGCTCTCCGTGCCACACAGGTACGTGTCACGCTCACAATGGCAACGTTTATAGCAACCCAAGTTGGGGCACATGGAAGTCAGCTGAAGGCTTCTGTGCCGCGTCTGTACTCATTGACACGAAGTCACGACAAAACTCGTCTTTTTTGCCCAGTAGCCGAACTGGGTCGCGGTTGTTCGACCTCCTTGTTCCAAAGTCGTTCAGGTGTGTCCTGTGGCAGCTGCGACAGCACGGAAGAAGCTTGGGGCACCAACATTGCGTGCCTTGAACCACACGCCTGTGTGAGGATCGCGCAGATACATCCCCTGGCACATGTCTAAACTTGCAGAAATCGCAGCAGCACACAGGCATCTTCGCATGCTCCTCTCCAATCACAGCAACCAACTCATCCAACTCCAATAGGCTACTCGTTAAAATCGCCTTCAAGCCCTGGCCCGGGTAGATGCCGTACTTTGCAAAGGAGGTGGCGGAGGTCTTGAACCAACCTCGCATCGTCTGGACTCCAAGGCCAACTCCATACTGCGATTCCATCACTTTCAGACTTTCGGCCATTGGTGGCCATTGCATCTCAGCCCGCTGCGCTGGTCTGGAGTCTGGTCCGTCGACTTGCCCTGCGCCACAGGGCATTGGAGCAGGGTCAGCGGCAAACTTCCAAAGCAAATGCAAGCCTCTGCATACGTCTAACAACGGTTACTATGCGATGCATTGAGCATGTGCGTGTGTGGGTGTGTGAGGTCGCTTCACACGAAAGCAGAGGGGGGTCTTGAGGTTTGGAATCGGGCATTTCTAGCTCGCCCTGCCTAGCAAAAAGACCGACCAGATTTGCGGTGATATCAAAAGATGATGTACCTGCAAAGAAGTTCTCCGTCTCCGTCTCCGCCTCCGCCTCTGCCTCTGCCTCTGACTCTGCCTCTGAATGTCTCTGTCTCTGTCTCCGTCTCTGCCTGCGTGTTGTGTGTTGCGTGTTGCGTGTTGCGTGTTGCGTGTTGCGTGTTGCGTGTTGCGTGTTGCGTGTTGCGTGTTGCGTGTTGCGTGTTGCGTGTTGCGTGTTGCGTGTTGCGTGTTGCGTGTTGCGTGTTGCGTGTTGTGTGTTGTGTGTTGTGTGTTGTGTGTTGTTTGTTGTGCGTTGTGCGTTGTGCGTTGTGCGTTGTGTATTGTGTGTTGTGTGTTTGTTGTGTGTTGTGTGTTTTGTGTGTTGTGTGTTTTGTGTGTTGTGTGTTGTGTGTTGTGCATTGTGCGTTGCCCTCCGTTACACAAACCATTCCTGCGCGATCAAAACATGTCCACTTCGGCCTTTTCCGTTTTGAGATGTATCGTGCCCAAGGGTGCATGCTTAGCATGAAGAGATGGGACTGTGCAAAGCTGCTGTTTGCGGGGTTTGCGATCTACACAGGAATTCAAAGTTGGCTGGAACGTTGAAAAGCCCTGCTGACTGTGGGCCTGTGCCTGGCCACTTCACGGTTGGAAGCGCTCAGCCGCTACAGCTCCAGCCGCAAAATCATGCGACGTGGTCCGATTTTTTCGAAGCACGGAAAACTACGAATAGCTACGGAACTCTGCCCGAACTGCATCTTTCTTGCGTGGCATGGCAGGCTGTGCTGGAAGTTGCAACAGAGGACAGGTTTCTCCTCAAGATCCGCCTTGGACGGCCATCTGAAGCTTAATCTGGGACATGTGCCGCTGGCTGTCTGGATCTGGGACTTTCAAGTCTTTCAAGTCCATAAGGTCTACGAAGCGGCGTTCTGGCACGTGCTCGCACGTCAGACTCAACGCCAGGGACCCAGTTCTGAACTGAGACCTTCGGAACTGCAATCCCTGCTTCAGACGCTCGTCGCAAGGCTTCGAATCTTTCCCTGGTACTAGCAGCCGTGGCAAGGTATCAGTCATTCCGAGACACATGGCTTGCTATGTTAGACTTGTGCCAAAAACGCTGCGCAAATGAGCAGCAAAATGCAACGTACATGCTTGCAGATAGCAGTAAATAGCAGCAGATGGCAGCAGATGGCAGCGGATGGCAGCAGATAGCCCCGGATCGCCTGCTGGAAATGTGTGGAAGCCATGCGTGCCATCCGCAACTGAGCCGAGGCACACTACACATGCTACACATGCTACACATGCTACAGGATGGCACACGTGCAAAAAAACTTCCCAATCTCCAAAGCGTTCTGAACCGTTCTAGGCCGTCGGCCGGATGTGGTCCATCAAGGCGCATTGTGTTCACTGCCAGCGTGTGATCCGAAGTGGACCGAGTGAGCCTCAGCACACGGCGTACAGACCGTGCTTGGCTTGCTGCATGGGGCCATATGGGGCCTCTGTTTTTCAGGGAGAGTGCCCTGTCTTTGACGTTTCACGTTTCATGGAGGAAAAAACTGCAAAGGAGTCGATCTTGAGGTTGCAAGCCAGCAAACTCTACAGGTGTGATCACGTTAAGGCATGCTTGATCTTCGCGTGCCAGCCCTGAACTGGCAGAGTCTCTGGCCTTGATGTCTGGCTGAACAAGAATACTGGCGTTGGGGTCGGAAGATTCTGAATCGAGAATGCTTCATCGGTTGCAGGCCGTAGTTCAAGCTGCTGAGGCATCGTGAAACTTGCTGAGGCGTGGGCCAAGAATTTCGGTCGTAAAGCTCCTGCGTGCGCGGCCTGCGTGGACATTTAACCTGAAGCCTTAAGACATTTCGACTTTAAGAGGGCCATCTAAGGAGATGCCAACATACAACGACAACCCTCTCGCATGACACGTCATGACACGTCATGACACGTCATGACACGTCAAGTCATGGCACATGAAGTCTCCGGCGCAACTGCCTGGACAGCTTGGGAGCCGGGTGACCGATCTTGAGGTCCGTCATCGCCTTTGCTTCTCTCTAGAAAAGCACTGGTAAAAGGAGAGGGGGGAGCCAGAAAAAGAAGGAAAAGCGCACTGCGCACTTCCCTTTTTCCCCTTTCTCTCCAAGGCAAAAGGTTGCTCTCTTTCGGCTCCAAGGCTGTGGCCTGGAGGGTTCTCTGGGGCACCTCTGACCAAGCTTGAGCCTCCCTGATGCTGCAGAATGCGGCATAGAGAGCTGCATAGACAGCTGCATAGCGAGCTGCATGTGATGTTCATCATATGTTCCATCAATTTCCGCCCCTCCATGTTCATCGAAAGCTTATGAACCCGTGCAAGGAACAGCTTTTTTGCACTTCTGAGGGCTCGTAGCCGTCGCAGCCGTCGTAGCCTATTCTGGGGAGCCTATAAAGGCAATCAGGCTCCCTTACTGCCGCACTTTCTAGATGGCAGATCCTAGCACGACGTTCCACTCCTTGATGACGTAGGATGGCACCTGCCGAGCACGGATCCTAGCGAAGCCCTCCAAAGCCCTCCTGGCCCTGCAAATCGCCCAAGGGCACCAATCCGTTCGCGACGTACGGGTCCTCCTTGACTAAAGCCTCCACCTCGTCCCGCTCGATCCTTCGGAGAGAGCCCTTTCTCAACTTTTGGCCATGGTGGAATTGGGCGGCTATGTGGACTGCTGGTGCGGGCTGCGTTGTGCCATGGCTCCCTCGCAACACAATCACCGCGCCGGAAGGAGGGTCGAAAGCTCCTCCAAGCAGCACCTAACACGTCTCAGCTTGCACGCGGCCACACAAAGCTTTAGAAAGGGTGAAGCATCAGCCACCAACATCCACCCAACCACCTCCAACCGGCACCAACTGGCACCAACTGGCACCAAGCACCAACCTGAACCAACATCTCCCCGCCTGACTTGCATCTGCCAGTCTCTTCCAATGTGCCAAGTGTCCTTCATGGACACAGATGGTAGTCATATCTGGTACTGGAGGGAATAGGATGAAGGGAAAGCGACAGCTTTTGAAAGCGAGAAACAATGAGAAACAGAGCTGCTGCTCTCCAGTCCGGCTCGATGTGGAGCTCGCTTCTCCAAGATGCCCTCCACGTAGTCCTTGGAGGCGAGAACGGCGCGAATGACGAGCTCTGTCCATCATGCTTCCTCTTTCATCTCACTTTCACATCTCTCTCTCTCTCTCTCTCTCTCTGTCTCTCGCGCTCATCCCGGCGCAATTTTCCAACACTCCTCTCGGCGGGCTATGCTTTGCCAGCGTACCAAGTTTGTTTGGACCTGGAAAAAAAGCTGTCAATTCCGCCTCCTGACCTCACACCTTTGGCAGCGTCGAAAGCTCCGTGTATCCGGGCCAAGGGCTCATTGGGGGGCCCCAAGACAGGCGCTGCACCCCACTTCAGGCGCCAAGTGCCGGGGTGGATAGACACGAACGGGAATCTTTACAAGCAGCCGAGAACCCATGCCGTTTGAAGCGAGATTCCAGCAGGTGTGAAAGACCGGAGCAGATGTCAGAGCGCGCACAACGGAAAGGAGGTAGACATGGGAGCTCTAGACACAACCTTCCTGACGGCCAGAATGTAATTTGTTGGAAGAAATGTGCTCGGCACTGCGTTCTGCGTTCGCCTGCGGCTTCCCCAGCTTCCCAGCTTCCCATGCCCGACATCAGAGTCCAAGCGGCGTACTGCAGCAGCAAGCATTTGCTGACTGCAGGTGGATCTGTCTTCTGCTTTTTCTCAGCTGGATCAGCTGCAGCCTAAAAGCAACGAAACAACAAGCAGCACTTCTACCTGCGACCGTGAACTGAACGAAGAAACCCTTTCCATGAACTTAAGCACGCTGCGCTCGTCTCAGCCATGCTGGCAAACCAAGCGGAAGCGCGGCGATGATGACTGTATAGATCGATCAAAGGCTTTTTTGCTACGTTCGTAGCTGTTGTTTCGTGCCGGGAAAAATGAGGCTCAATCTGCACAAGTCGACATGCCACCATGTTCGGCATGATGAGCAGGCAACCAGCCGGGGCTTGAGAAGGGCTGCCGAATGCCTTCTTCCAATTTCCCGCCCTGTCCGCCCCCACATCGGATTCTCTCTTGATTCCATTTCGAATCGATGGTTCCAACTCCCCGTCTTAGCTCACAATGGGTGCGGGAGCCATCCAAGCCTCCCTTGCCAAAGACTGTTGCCGAACATAGCAAACTTGCGACACAAGGAACTCTCTAACGGGAGTGTGCCAGTGCGGCTTAGGGCTCCTCAACGATGTCCGAGGCGGGCACAGCACTTACCAACAAGCATGTTTACGTAACGTACTGCTGCACTGCTGCCTGGAGGATTCCTGTACAAGCCTCGTCAATCGATGCTTTTCACGAGGTTGTTCCTATTCTGCCATCGTAGCAGGCACTTCATAGCGACAGCTTCCGTATATGATCAGTACCTTGAGTCTATGTCGACCCAACATGTCCCCGTGCATCCAGCGCATACGCAACATGCAAGAACAACAGTACAGGCGCAACGTTAACGTCTTGATACCAGCGTGCATGAAAGATGAGGGCCACTAATCTCGTCAATTCTCCCTCTGATTTGTTCGGCAAGAAAGGCTGCTCTCTTCTGTTATATCCGCTTAGTCCATCTTTCTTTTCGTCGTCTCACAAGCTTCCAGTGGACGTGCCACGTTTCCTGCAATCATCTGGGCATCCGATCACCCTCGCAGAGTGTCCTTCAAGGCTCGCAGGGGATGGGTCGGCGCAAAGAAAGGCAATTGGCGAAGTGGCCGGGCTCCTTTGCAACTCTGCGAAGTGCACGCCGTCCAAGCCTGGCAGCGGCTTCCATTTCAGGTTCGGTTCCGGGATGTGCCGGGGCTTCGGGGTCCTTTGTGAAGTTGTAGCGCCACTGCCAGCTGAACATCTGCAGGCGTGATCCTGAAGCTCTGGAAAATGGGACATACCGGGACATGAAAGCAGGGGCCAACGGACAAACCGGCAAATCAAGGCTTGGACTGAACGCTCTTGAGCTCCTCGAGCGGAGCCTGGAGAGGGAAAGTGCATTTTGTTGCGCTTCACAGCCTGCTTCAGCGCAGAGCTTGGGCGGACCCGGCCTGTCCGGCCGTGCCGCCCTTTGCCACCCGATGTCGTGCCAGCCTGCTTGCCTGTGCTGTATGGGAAAACTTTGGGATAACTCAGCGCCGACAATCTTCATGCATCTCAGATGATAAGAGCACTCTGTCATTGAACAACACAGAGTCTTTAGAGATTAGTGTTCTCGTCTCAGAGGTTGAGGTCGGGATAGTTTCGGTTTGGGGTGCCGGGGGTGCAACAACATGGAAATGGCCTCCTGCAGCACCGCTTCCAGCCAGTGTCGCATCCACGCACCAAGGAGGTCAACAGCCTCTGCACCTCCAAGGATCCCAAAAGAGAGCTGAACATCTGGAGGGTAGGCAAGTGGGCTCATAGTCTACCCCCAATAGTCCGGAACGAGTTCCCCCCCCCCTCCCTCGATAGTCCCACCACCACACCACTACCTACTACCTACAACTTTTCGATGGTCCCGCACGAGTCACACCCCCGCCCCCCCCTCCATAGTCCCGGACGAGCCCCCCCCCCCCCCCCAATAGTCCAAGACGAGGAACCGGTCAAGGAGACTGAACTTGTGTCCGAAGATCGAACAAGTGATGATATGGTCTGATCCTTCACATACCCTTTCAGTTGTGGATTCAAGGGGACGCGCACTCTGGGAAGAGCAGGAAAGCCCAAGCCCCAGAAACCGCCCCTCCTACGCGAAACCCAACCCCAAACGCGCCGAACAAACCAACCCACCACCAAACACCTTCAAAGCAACCTGGCACCCAGGTTAGAACAGACCCGGACGGAGGAGAATGTGCAAAGAATGCAAAGCGCCGGCTTGGCCTCAGAATAGTTAAACCCCCCTCAATAGTCTGGAACGACTACCCCGCTCAATAGTCACGGTAGCTCCCAGTAGTCCGCCCGGGTAACCCCCCCACCTCGTGGGATGGCGCTATCGAACCCAACATGTGCGACTGAATGCTATCCAAGTGACTGATGCACATGTCCTGAAAGGTTCAAAACTGATCACAAGCTTAAGGGAGCCTACATATTATGTATATAATATAGAATGATACATATATATATATATGTAATATGATTATATAATATTATAATGTATATCTATGTATCTCCTTAAGGGTGCACCCGTGTCCTGCATGTAGCTGCGACCAGGTCGAGCTGCCAGATCCTCCCACACCTCGGCCACGTTCCTCTCCAGTCTCTGACACTCCCCACCAAAAAGAAGCCCCCTTAGAAAAGGCCCCCCCCCACTTAAAACAAGGTATAATGTGAAGATTGAGAGAAAGCACAAAAAGCTGAAGGTTCCCTCCCCCCCCCCCCCGCCCCCCCCGGAGGGGCACCTGCGCGATTGCTAGAGCCCAAGCTGGATCGCCTCCGAGTGCAGTCTCCATCGCCGACCGACTCGGTCGAGGCTCAAGAGGCCTCGCAGAGGCACACTGAGAATCTCCGGAGAAAAACACATGGCGCGGGCAACAGCAGCTCGTGCACAGGACGTTTCCTAAGTTGTGGACTCACCCAGAGCAGCCTGCCACAACTGCGTGTGCTCATGTGCTCCACATCCATAAGCAGGTTACCGAGGACAAGTCTTCTTGGACTTGACGCATGGTACCGATCCAAAGGCGAAAACAATGCCTGCTCCACACTCCATGACTTCAGCTGCTGGCCAGCCTTTGATGATGCAATGAGGGCACATATGGCACATGCTACCCCGGCTGGACGCCCTGAGTTCTGAGAGTTCTGAATCGTCTTGGGCTTGATGCAGGCATACTGATTGGCTGCTCTCACAACTCGGCAGACCGACCTGCATGACTTGCCTTGCTGGTCCTTGAATAACTGGAAATAAACGCGAACCAACGTCGCAAACCTAGCATACTGCCAAAGTGGTTGCAGCCATCACACTGTCAAAAGCATGCCCCTCCACTCCTAGTCAAGCGAGTTGCGGGTGCTGGCGGTGGACGTGTTGGCAGTGTGCTGCCCACTTCAGTCAGGAAGCGCTCCTGACATGGCAGATTTTCACGTTAGCCATTCAAAGCAGAGAGCTTCCAGGCCTCGCTCATGATATTCTCCTCGTCACGGCTGGAACAAACTTGAGGAAAACACACAATGGAATGGCACGGTGCGGATTTAAGCTATCAGCAGAACTGCAGCATGCTGTCCCATCCGAGATAGTGCAGACTGAGCTCAGCTCATGAATGTTCTCAGCTTGCAGAGGCTGCTTGAGCCAAGGCACACACACACACACATTCAAGCAGCCTGCCCCAACACTGCCCTACAAAGGCCCTGCATGATTGCAGGGTCAACCGTTGTGATGGCCAGATGAAGGCTTGTGGTGGAATTTGCACTATCGAAGTCTTCTTCTGACATACCAAGGACAAGTTACGCCAAGGGGAGCGACATAAGGTTTGCGTTCCGCAGCTGCTTGGCCCGACAGCTACAGCTAGTGCGGCCTACCGAACTACCGAACCCTGCACATTCACTGACGCACAGCAACGCAGACCATCTCCGACGCAGAGCAACGCAAAGCAACGCAGAGCAACGCAGAGCAACGCAGAGCAACGCAGAGCAACGCAGAGCAACGCAGAGCAACGCAGAGCAACGCAGAGTAACGCGCAGCACCGAACAATGTCCGGCACTCAGATTGTTTTTAACGCAGCCTTCTTGGCCGTGCTCTGCTCCGGCAATGTCACTTCCACCTCCGCTACCCTTCCCATATAAGGAGGGGTAAAGAATGAACATGTGCTGAGAGCCCTTGAGAGCCCCAGAGCATCTCATAGCTGCTCAGAGGTGCGCCTCTTCGAACACTGGAAGAACCCTGTCGGTCACCGCGCCATCCCGAAATCCTGCAGCTCCGCAATCTAAACATGGTCTGGGGAAATTCGGGAACCGTATGCATCGAATGATGTCAAGCGATGTCATGCGCACAGTCGCTTCCTTGCCCTGTGCTCATCACTTCGTGGAGGAGCTGCGCCTTTCAGTGAACAAGGTTCTCAAGATCTTGCACGGGCCTTCCAGATCCGCCTCGACAATGGCCTCCCGATGCCCCAAACGAGGAACCTTTGTCACTGCTTTAGCACGGTGTGATCTGCGAGCACCCAACACAAGGACACACTGAGGACGGGACGTCAGGGAGCGTGTAGGATGAGAACCTCTGATGGAGTGCCAGTGCTCCCCACGAGGACTTCTGCTTTCGCTTTCACTGCGCTTCACAAGCACTGAATACCGAAGGCAGCGTCTACGTAGGTGAAACAGGGGGCATCCTCCGAGCGACCACGCAACCCTCCGCATGGCGCATGGCAAGCATGCCGCATGCTAGAATCGGGAAACAGCGTGTGCAAATCAAGGGCCAAAGAGCGGGAGCAATCTAACACGAAGAAAGCATCTAGCAAGCAGTTACAGAAGCAAGACCGGGTTCACAACGGTCCACAAATCACGGGCTCCGACTGTTGGCGCTAGTTGGCCTCGGCCCCGACTCCTCGAACCAACCCCCAACCCAGGCCGCATACCACCCAAATTTTAAATGCGACAGGGCTGGTGGCGAGACTTCGGAATCTTCGGAAGAGCTGCTGTCACTGCTCCGACAGGGTCCTCAGCTGAAGTCAGCCGTGGCCCTTTGGAGCCCCAGGCATTGGAGGTGCCTTGCAGGATCTTGCAGGCTGTGCAGCGTCGGTCTTGCCACCACATCTCCCCGTGCCGCGCTGGTGTGGGATCGTTGGCTATTCGGGTGCTAGCATGCGCTAGCCGTGGGATGCCGCAGGCAACGCCAATGCGCTGGCAGCGGATCTCGTGACGAGAGAAGTTGGAGTAGCGCTTTTCGGCAAAGCCACTGGAAGCTGTGCAAGCACACGAGCTGCCAGCTTTGGTGCCACGAAGCCGGGTTGTATTGCACGGCGTCAACAGTGACGAGTGCGATGTTGACCGAAAAAGGGTCGCCGCATCGAAGCGAGAGGACAGCACTCGCACGCAGCACCAGCCGCCGCTCTCCGGGCACAGAAGATCTGTGAACCGTGAAACTTTCAGTGTGCCGTCCGATTGTGAGCGCTTTTGCAGGCAGCAGGACAGACAGCCACAAGTCACAGAGTGCTGTGATGTGCCGTGTGCTGTCATCGTCTGTGTATATACTGCAAGTTCTTGTAATGCGTGTTCTAGTGGAGGAGTGCTTCGCAAGGCACGAGGTGAACTCAGCTCGAAGCGCATACTCTTGATCCTGAAAGCAGACGTCGTTGGGCTCCCATCCCCACATGTAGACCTTTGGCACAAATGTACAATCTCGCCGCCCTTATGCAGAATCAAACTTGCATGACTTGCCAAAGCCTCCGTGTCACCCCTTCTTGCACGAGAGCAAAGACCGCCAGAAAGGGGCTGCACCTTCCATAGTTAAAACGCACGTCACAGCAAACTCCACGCTGGCAATCTGCCCAACCAAGAATACACTCCAGCAAATTGCAAGCCAATGCAAGACGTTGCAAGCAAGCTGTGATGATTCGGGTGAAAAGAAAGCAAACTCTCTCAAGCCCAACGGGCTAAGGATTTGCATGACCAAGGTCCCTCTCTTGTCATACGTACCGCATTGTGCCAGGCAGGAGGCTTGGCAAACAGCACTTTGGCATCCCTTGGCATATGCCGCCTCAGTTCTTTGCCTTCGACGTGCAAGAGGCGCCACGTGCGGCTCTAGGATGACGTGAAGAGCCCTGCGTTCAGATGCAAAAAAGCAAAAGCAACGATACCTGGTAACTTGAGAACTAACCTTGAAAGTCTTGCATCCGCCTTGGCTTCCTGGTGCTCTTCAAGGGCTTCAGCTTTGAACAGCTGCCAGCCCTGTCAACCGCAGTGCCCGGCGATCAAAGTGGCCAAGATGTGTGGTAGTGCGTGCTCTGCTCCTGACCCCTTGTGCTGCCAGGCTGGTCTAACACACACTCCCTGTCCCAGGCAAGCCATGCAGGCATTGGAGACTCGAGACAGTCAAACATCAAGGTCCAACCAGACGAAACACGCGGTTTCTCGTGAATGTCTCATTAGCCAAGTAATGTATGAATCAAGCATCAAGCAACCAAGAACACGCAAGGTCAAGCCAAGCGCACCAGCCGACAGAGCCAGACTGCGACTTCTCCCGACAGGTGAAGCCACCTGGGTCGACAGATCAAGTAGCGCTCTGCAAAAGGCGATCTTATACAAAACATGTCATGAGCTGCCCAGACACGATGGGGCCTCCACCTAAGGAACTGCGACTGCAGAATGAGCTTGCCTGCATCTGCAGGCCACTTCTCAGGAAAAATGGACAGAACTTGCCAGCGTCTCGCATCTCACTACGTGTGCTGCTGGCCTCTTCGGTGCTCCTTTACAAGCTCGTGCATGGCTCCACTTGAAGAAAGCTCTCAAAGCCTACACGCTGTGAAGATCCTCTTGCTTTGCCGCGCACGCAGCTGGCACATGTCCCGCCGCCTTGGCCCAAGACATTTCAAAACATCGGATCATCCAGCACTGCTGAAGATCTTGTTGCCAGGCGGGGGTGGTTACAACAATACGGAGCCTGAGCAATGTCATGTGGAGTGAGAGAAAAGAGGAGTGAGCTTCGGGCTGAGAATGAGAGTTGAAGCCACACTTTTGCCTGTAAGCCCAACCGTTTTGGGCGCGGAAATTGATGCAACAAAGGTTGCAGTTGGTTTCTATCCGGTCACGTTGAAGGGCCCCCGGCCCTTTTCTTGCAGGAAGAAAGGCGCGTAGAAAACTCCCAACTCTCAACTGCTGAATGGTGCAGATGGCACAACATATGGCACAGCGCACCTGCGGGGTCCCGTTTGAAGCGAGGCTCGAGGCTCGAGCTGAGTTCGCTGAGGTGCGCACTCTCCCCTTTGCCTCATCTCTAGCAGCGTGATTTCACGCTGCAAGGCCTCCACCTATCAAAAGGGTTAAAACATGTTAGATAAGAACCAAAAGAACGTCAAAGCAATCTCTGCTTCCCCCGCCCCACCCTCTGCCTCGCGTGCCCTCCAAGTCAACGCAGAAGTCACCGACTCCTGGGATCAAGCATAGAGGCCACCACCCTTGAACGCCCTATCCTTTTATAGGGTTTTGAAGGGAGAGGGGTTCATGGGTGGTAGGTATTTAGGGAACCTTAGGGAGTATCCTTGGCTTACATACCTGGAGTTTATCACTGCACTGGACTCGCTCACGTACGACTGAGCTGTCGGGCGTGCCAATGGCCCGGCTCTGGAGGGATACGGAAACCTCGCAGCAAACACCAAAAGACATCGACACCGCTCTCGCAAAGGAAATCGCCGAAGTCGCTGCTTAAGCTGCAGGGAATAGTAATATCAGCTCGGTCAAAACACGGGGCTCAGGCGCCGCATCGCCTTAACCTGCGCACACAGACGCTGCGAGCTTTGCGAGCTTTTTCAAGTGAGACTGCTTCAAACAGTGGCAAGACGCCTTCTTCTGCCACTCAACTCGTTCGCGAGTCGCCGCCTGCAGAACCTGACACATCACGCAAGGGTTACTAAAGTTACTATGCTGTTCATGGTCAAGATGGCAATGATCTCGAAGGCACAGAGACGGAGCACATGCAAAGTCTGAGTGCTGTCAGGGCGTGCCTGCTTCAGCTCTGCGATTAGGGTCTCGCCTGAAGCAGCTCAGCTTGCATGAAGGATATTGCCTGCTAGCAGGTTCCCTCCAAAAGATCAGGTCCCGGCGTTCAGAGATGCTTGAAGAAATGCTGTTCTTGACCATGGAAAGCCAATATGATGTATCCTCGACACAGAGTGATTGAAAAACTCGCAGAGCCTTAAAGGGATCTGCATGAGCAATGGTGTGCGGCCAATTGCTTAAGGATCTGCACAATTCTCACAAGTAGCTCTCGAGGCATGGCAATCGAATAATCACGGCTAAACGGCTAAACAAAGCATGAAGCCCAGTAAGATCAGCCAAACTGAAAGCGATTCGATTGTCCAGACACTCCACAGGCCTCCCATTGACTGGACAGCTCAGGCTCCGTGAGGAATGCCTGTGGTCCACTGTCTGCACTTCAGCAAACAGCCCCTGATCTTCACCCAAACCAAGTGCATGGCGCTGGCTTGTGTGCCATCTGGTGGCATTTCCCCGTCTGGCAACACATGGGGAGATGAGTTTCGAGCTAGCGCAGAAACAGGAACTGGATGCCTTGCCTTCCACATCGCCCGTTGCTTCCTGCGAAGCGGAGTCACTGAGTCAAGCTATCTGGGAGTCTGTTCGGATCCCCCCATGCTGGAGAATGCGGTGTGGAGTCTTTTTTCAAGCTTCGAGCGCAACAATAAACAGGTGGAGTCGTCGTAAAGAAAAGTATACGCAAGCAACCTGCTGGATAACGTCTGGCAGACATGAGATCTGGGTAGTGCATCTTCTGCGTCTTGGTCTCTCGCCTCGGGTACTTGCCCGGGCATTTTCCTCAAGCGCCAAGCTTGTCACAGCCTCTGAGATCAACTTAATGTTTATGTTGGAAGGTTGCCGCTCGTTGTTGAGTTGAGTTCTCCTCCTCCTCCTCCTCCTCCTCCTCCTCCTCCTCCTCCTCCTCCTCCTCCTCCTCCTCCTCCTCCTCCGCCTCCGCCTCCGCCTCCGCCTCCGCCTCCGCCTCCGCCTCCGCCTCCGCCTCCGCCTCCGCCTCCGCCTCCGCCTCCGCCTCCTCCTCCGCCTCCGCCTCCGCCTCCGCCTCCGCCTCCACCTCCTCCTCCGCCTCCTCCTCCTCCCCTTCTCCTCCTCCTCCTCCTCCTCCTCCTCCTCCTCCTCCTTCGCCTCCTCTGCTGTGGCAGCGGCTTGTTGTTGAGTGCTTTGCTGAGTGTTGTTGAGTGTTGCTGAGTGCTGCTGATTGTTGCTGAGTGCTGAGTGCTGCTCAGTGCTGCTGAGTGTGGTTGAGTGTTGTTGAGTTGGGCGATGGCTGAGCGTTGTTGTGGGTGCGGTTGGTTCGGTCTTTGCTGACAGTGAAAGCTGCGAGCATCTGGGACATGTGCTTTAGACACCCTGTCCTTTTCCATGTCGACCTGCCTGAGAACACCTGATTACCATGGGGCTTCACGCCATCTAAACTGTCTGTGCTTGCACAGCATATTCACCTATTGAAGTCTATCCAAACAAACACTTGCCTTCAGCTCACTGAAACCATGCTGGACAGGCTCACGCGAGACTGAGTGATGTTGAAACTTCAGCAATAGCACGTCTTGCTTCACTGTGCATACAGCATCTACTGTAGCGTCCACACGACACAGGGTATCACAGGATGCTCACGGCTGCATCAGTCCGATCATGGTGCCACATGAGAGACATTAGTCAAACGCTGTGCAGGACTCAAGCGCGGCAAAGGGCGCGCTTCTTTGTCGAGAGTTGTAATTGCGAGTGCAGTGAAGCAAATTCCTCATGTAGGCTTTGATCGGGGCCCGAATCTTGTCAGATCACGGCCGAAAATTAGCGTTCCTTAGTCGAGGGGTAGATAGCTCAACGAAAACATGCTTCTTCAAGGCATCGCATGCTACTGCAAATCAGCGTCGAAGCCAGTCAGTGGACAACATGTAACGGTTCCGCATAGATAGCTGGAGAAACCAGTAGGTGAACCGCCAGCCGAGGAAAGCGACAAACCCACTCACCCGGCTAACACCAGGAAGCTTGGCCATCACGGCAGTGAATCCACCCAGGTAGGCCATCGTTCCCTTCAAGGAAAGCACGAGCTCTAAAAACCTGGATTGGAACCCTTCAAACAACATTAACCGTTTGGACAGTTCAAGCCCATGCCTTGTTGTGAAACTCAAAGGGCTTGATGTTGACTTGGTCCTTTTGGCCCAACACTTTGGCCAAATACTGCCCCTGCTGGTTGGCAACTTGCGCTGTTTGCGGAAGCCAGTAGTCTTCTATAGTGGAACAGTCGCCGATGGCATATATGTCCTCCTCGCCTTTCACTTTCAAGTACGGGTCTACAAGGATCTGAGATCCCCTGTCGTTCATTGTAAAGCCGAAGGACTTGATGAAAGGATGCGGCTTAATGCCTGCACACCACACCAGTGTGCCGAATCGAATCGACATCAGGCTCTCTCCAGTCTTGACGTGCACTACGCCGGGCTCCACTTTCTGAACGAAGGCCCCAAGATGGACTTGAACCCCCTGCTTTCTCTGCAAATGAGTGAGGGCATAGTCCTGCAATTCTTGGTCGAAGGAGTTTAGGAGGTCATAAGTGAACATGTGCACGCGGATGTAGTGCTTCAAGTGGCCATAGAGTTTCGAACCCTCGCTGTAGAGGAAGTCTGTGAGTTCTCCGGCCAATTCCACGCCTGTCGGCCCACCTCCTACGACGACAAACGTCAGAAGATCTTGTATCCGTGCTCGTTCCTCATCACTGACCCTGAGATCGTTGTCCAGTGCATGGGTGTAGGACGCTTCCTCCAGCCTCTCCAAGACCTTAGGCAACTGAGACTTCTGTTGCAAAACCCTCTTTCGCTTCTGTTTTCTCCTGAGACTGCATAGTATTTCATAAATTTCATAGCTGGATCTCCCAAAAGCAGATTCTGAGAAGTCTGAGCCGCATGATCTTTGAAACGCGTTGCATCCGCGGTTTCTTTCATGAAGAGCGCATGCTCTTTGACGCCTGGGATGTTGAAGTCGTTGGGCTGAAAGCCAACTCCGACCACCAGCTTGTCATATGGCAGCATGAAGTCCTGGCCCGCGACCGTTCTGCACGTGACTTTCTTATTCTCTTTGTCAATGGCAACGACGGCGCTTTCATAGTAGGTGGCATTCTTTTTGGCCACCAATGGACGCACCGGTTGGCAAATCGATCTTTGATTCACCGTGCCCAGCGCGGAGGAGGCCAACATAGGCGTGAACAGCAAATGATTCCGAGGTGACACGACAGTGACATCCGTCTTCTTGGTGTCGATGTCGGCAAGAACCCGGAAGCTTGCCCAACCTGTTCCGAGAATCATGACTTTGGGCCTGTCGGTGCTGAAAGCTCGATATGCTTGCTGCCCACAGTGAGCACGAACATGACGCCCCAGGGTAGGCCACATAGCAACACTACGCGGCTGGAAAAAGGGGGCTTGAGCTGTGCACCAGTCGGCATTATCGTGGCAACAGCACTCCACATGATCTCATGCACGGACATGCTCTTGTGCTCGTAATCAGACTCAACAAGGATCTGCGTGTACCGTCCAAGACTCGCTTGCCCACTGCGACATTGTCAACCCACTGGCGGCCCTGGCCTCGCATTCTGACGAAGATCTCTGTGCCCCGAGAACGTGTTGTTCTGCCAGGGTGTGGCTTCCTTCTTGGTCGCCCTTCGCCCTGTGGCCGAATTCCGAGACACTTTAAACGTTTCCCTCCACAGAGAAGCAGGGATGGCAACATACCTGAACTCATCTCAAGCCGATCTCCGACAACCGCCATATCAAAGGAAACAGTCGGCTGACCTTCTTGTAGGGGACGCACTCAGCATTGGCTGATGGCGTCTCGCGTTGGACTTCCGCCGCCCCGCCGTCCCCCGCTTTAACGGGGTTGTCGGCAGCTGCGTTCGCCCTTAAAGATTGGGTCTCTAGAGGTTGGCGGACCTAGTGTAGCGGTTCTAATGGAGTGACACCCAACTCAGCCTTGCATTTCTGTTTAGAGATCAACAGCCCACAGGATTCACACCCCGAAACACAAAACAAGCCTGCTTTCTTAGAACACGTCAGCGGAGCGAGAGAGAGAAGGCCAATGGAACGCCAATAAATGTGACGGATCTTTGTCCATTCGCTTCTCGGTTTCTCACTTCACTTGCTGCTTCTCGTCTCGCCTTATGGCGCCTTGCTCCGTGGGACAGGTTGGCGCATCTCCGGCTGCACCATCAACCGAGTGAGGGGAGGTGTGCTGCGGCCAACCTGCCAGCGAGAAGCAAGCGAGAAGCAGAAAAAGCGGCAAGAAGCGGCGAGAACCAAAAAGGGATCGGCTACAGTTGCATGCGATTCCGAACTCTAACAAAAAGGAAAGGGGATGAAACGGGTGCCTGGATTGCGTGGTTGACGCACACAGACATTGGCCCTATCGCTGGGATTGCTCCGGCTGAGAATGGCAAAGCTGAAGGGCTCGGTGGAGTCGACGCCGGGCTGACGTTCACAGCTGCCACATTCGCCATGTGCCAGGCTCCTGATTGGAAGAGTGCTGAAGGCTCCATACGAGGGATGTGCAGAGAGTCGCGCAGGGGGCACACAGCACAAGGGGGATACAATCAGCGTGAGAGCTGACATGATCTGAGTCAGGCATGTCAGGCCCTGACACTCAACTGCCTCCGCTACCGGAGCACCCAGCCTTGGAGGTAGCGAGGGCTCTCAGCAGCCTCGCAATGCGAGCTGAGCAAAAACTGCACTTTCCTCGTTTACACTATTGGGAGGCGCTTCCGATCCTTTTTCGACTCTCCGCGAGGCCAGAGGCCGCGTGGGGCTCGTGGGGGTCATGGGAGTCTCGGCGTTGAGACACCACGTAACACCTGCTCCACAGTCCTTGTAATCTCAAGCCGAGAAATGCCTCTCTTGCCTGATCCGGGGTGATCACGTCGTTTCTGGTTGCAAGACATGTTGCAGTCCATTGATCGACTTTGGAAACTCTCCCATTCAAGAGCTTCCGACCCTCCACGGCCACGCCCACGAGCCACAGTCCGTGTCATGTCCGTGCCATGTGCCACCTTGCCACCAATGTCATCTTTCCTTCCTCGACATCGCAGTTGGCCGATGAAGCTCACGTGGTGTCGTCAATCTCGGGCTCTATAAGTGAGAATCGCAACTCTTGCAGTTGTCTGTCCCGTTTCGTCACTCTCTGCTGCACGGCATGCTCTAACTCGACCAGCTCAAGCAAGGAATCACTTCCATCGCTTCCCCGCTCGCTTCTCTCGCTTCCCCGCTCGCTTCTTTCGCTTCGGTGCTTCCTCTGTCGAAGCCATTGCTGCTCGGCCCGCATCTCCCTCAGCTCTAGGCGCAGCTTCTTTGCAACTTCGGCCTCCTCCTTCGCACAGAGGATCTCTGAATGAACTGCCTCTTGAAGGGAGTTTGTCCCATCTTTCACTTCTTCCTCTCTCTGTAGCTTCTCCGCCTTCCACAGCTCTCGCTGCTCACGGAGCACATGCTGGCCTTCTGCCTCGATGCCCTTGCAGGCCTCGCGCAGATCTGCCAGGCCGCTCGCCTCCTGCTTCCATTGCAAGTAACGTTTTGCTTCTTAGTCAGGTGTTTGAGGTGCTTGACTGGAGATGTTGAATTCCGGTGTACCCCCTTAAAGGCAGCACTTTTTTTTTCTCTCTTAGACTGGGAAGCCCACCTGCTTCAAAGCCTCCCGGATGCTGGCGCTGCGCTTGCGGCTCTGCCTCCAATCTCGCCCGGCTTCGCTCTCGGAGCGCAGGGCCGCGGACTTCTCTGCAGAGGCGCCAGCAAGACTGCGGCGAAGCTCCGCAGCTTCGCTCAGCGCTCGGCTCAGCGCTTCCGCTTCCTGCCGATTCTTCTTCCTGCCTGCCAGCAGAAAGCAGAAACCCCCAAAAACACACCGGGCACTGGGCTCAGCTCCTGCGCTTCAACTTGGGCGCTAGACGAAACCTTCATGGAGCCCCACTGCCCTGCCTGTCATCGGGCTGAAAACTGCAGAACCAGTAGTGGAGCCAGTAGTGCCTGCAGGTCTCTCTGATTCCCAGCAGACCTCGGATTGGACCCCTTTCACAGCCACTTCCCTACTTCCCTACTTCCCTGCCCGCCACCCCACTTCCCGGTCACGAAAAGTTGTGCACTCACGTGGTTCCTGCCAGGTTGCTCCCTCCAGGCGAGCTTTTGTTGGAAGGGTTTCAAACTCTGCAACTTCCATTTCCAACTCCAGCGCGCGTTCCTCCAGCTGGTTGGAATACAACCAGGCCTTCTCTGAAAGATCCTGCTGAATGCGCGTGCAGCGCCCTGCTTGGCCCTCATACTCCGACGACTCACTGCGCAAGTCGCTGATCAGCTGCGCTCGTTCCGCGAGCTGCTCCGCAAGCTGCAGTTCGGGAGGGGCTTCAAGATCTGTACACTGCAATTCGTTCTCCAGGAGCGCCTGCTTCTCCAGCTGAGACTCATTTGCAACCAGCTGCTCTTCCGACTCCAGCCTTCCCAGTGCTGCACGCACATGCACTTGCTCTTCTACGATGCACGCCTCGCTGAAGGCAAGAAACTCACCATAAACATCCTCTCGGATTGACAACTGCTGTTTCCGAAGCCTCTCCGCCTCAGTTCTTTCAGCTTGCATCTGAGCCCATGGACATTGTGCTGGGTTCTGGTTGGAGCCGTCAGCAAGCATCAATTCAATTGTCGTCAGCTCTGATCTACACATCTCCAAAGCATCGCGCAACTCGTCTGCTTTGGCCTCGGCTTGCGCCTGCTGGTTGAAATCACTAGTGCTGAGGCGCACCCTCAACAGAACAATTAAGGCCATGATTTCTGCCAAGTTGATTTCCATGTCGGCGTGCAATCCAGCAAGTGCCTCGCCGTCCTTTTGTCTGAACATGTCGAACATGTGCATCATTGTTCCCGTCATGCCATGCACTTCACTCACTGTTCCTTGAGATCCTCTCTCCGTGGTGCCCAAATTGGCTTTGCACTTGGCGAGAGCACTCAGTGCACTTAAGCCATCATTATGCACACGGAGCTGCTGTTCACAAATGCGACTGGCTGTGAGAGCCACCAGCAGCTGTGTGTTCTCCAACTCGATTGGCAACATGGCTGTCTTCAGCCCAGTGGGCAGGAGCTGTTCCAGCTGGTAGTAGCCCTTGAAGCCTTTGGGCTCCACCTTTGGAAGAGATGCCGACTCTCCAGTTTTGGCACAAGACATGTCACTCGCGGGCTCTTGAGACAGACTGCTCTGAAAAGGGCTTGATCCCGCTCTGCAGCAGTTGGGTTATTCAACGGTTTAAGACATGCGGATCACCAGCAACACCACGATTCTGTTCTGGAGTCGACATGTATGGCCTGGTGGGTCTGGGTCAGCAAAGTTGGGCTGTCCATGCTTCGCGAGCGATAGACTGTCCTTACATCGTCGGATGCAACTGCAAAGCCATACTGCAGAACCATACCATCTTGCACCAAGGAGCACTGCGGGTTTCTCTGGTTTGAGGCCGCTTATGCCTCCAAAGATCGCGTTGAAATCGTCGATCCCTTCCACTCCCTCATGCATTCTTATGCGCGCCATGCGCACCTCCATAGCTTGCCAGCTGCCCTTCAGAGCAGGAACCCTGCCAGGACGCCAGTCAAACCATCATGAACCGTCTCAACGAAGAATCCATGTTTGTGAGGCAGTGTGAAGTGCTGACGCTGCTGCGTGCCCATTTGGATGGAGGCGGCGCAGGCGGCGCAGGCGGCGCGGGCGGCGCGGGCGGCGCGGGCGGCGCAGGTGGCGCAGGCGCGTCAGCCGAGACAGGCGGTCTCAGCCAAGGAAGCTGACCCAACCGAGTCCATTCCCCGCACCTGAACCCCCCTCACTTGCCGTGCTTAGCTGCGGACGCTCTCTCTCGCCGATCAATGGGTCTTCCACCGAGGCGACGTTCATGACTGACCCTGAGCGCATGGCTGGAGGAGTCCGCCCTTACCCAAAACGCAAGAAATCAGAATGCAGGAACGCATTCTGCCAGGGCCTCCTCTGTGAGGCAGCCTGGCCAGCCCACTGAAACTACAGCGCAGCTCAGTACAATTCTTGCATCTCTGTCTCAAGTTCTGGCTTCAGCATTTGCCCCAAAGGACCCATGCGTGCAGTGACAGAATGATTGGTATGCTGTTTGCGGGTATGTGCCGAGTTCAGATAATCAGCACAGATAGCTCGACTACAGAACTTGTCTAAGAGCGTTACATGGCAAACTCACGGACAAGACCTAGGACCTAGACCCCTGGTTTGAGGACCTTCCGTTGTTCCCTGAAAAGCCATGACTTTCCATCGACAAAACTGACACTCAGAAAGAAAAAGCGCGAGGGCTCGAAGCAATTCCAAACAAACAATTGAAAACAGAACAGTTCGAGACTGTAAAGGCTTGGCCGGAGCCACAGGCCAGGCCTCGTAGCAATCAAATTAGGAACGGCAGCTGAAACCCAACGCCACCAAAGTGCTGCCCATGCAACATGACCCGACGTGAGCCTGCCCCCATGACTCCAAGTACGGCAAGAAGAATCATCAAACTGGATGCGGATGCAGCCTGGCCTGCGACACATCAAAGTCCATGCCTGAAGGACCGTGCTGGTGAGCAGAGATGCCATTCAACAGAAGTGAGCGGTCTTCAACAACAACAAATATAAGGACCAAGCCTGGCTGATGCTTCGCATCAGCCTGATGCCGGTCCACCTCTTGAACTAGACAATACTCGGCCCATCCCAAGAGGCACGGTTCACAATGAGATATTTTGCCCTCTAAACGCTCGCCTCTTGAAGCTTCCGGCGAAGAAACTCCGCTCCGAGCGAGAGAAGGCCTGCAACCAAACGTCCACAGAACATACAGAAGCCTAACCTAGAAGCGAGAGCTCTACCCTGGAACTTTGAGGCTTCAGCCGAGCTTCTTCTTTAGGATGTCGAGCTCATTCCATGCCTCCTGCGACCGGCTTGTACCCGGCTGCTTCCACAAACAAGCAACACAAAAACGCCAGGTCTTCACACGGACACTATGGCAAATACTACAACGTCTTCGTGAAAGGGAAGAGAATTGAAGACACCCCATGCTCTCGGTCCGAATGGGTGCACAAATCCATCACCGCAACTTCCCGCGACCTGGCGAACATCCAGATCCATCAAGAGCCATGACCCCATGACCCCATGACCCGACCCAACGACCTGGTTTGCTTTTCGCAGAGAAGGCCCTGGCAGCAGCTGCCAGACTTGCACTTGCCAATGCGCCCGGCTCACATATCACCGCATCTGCGCCTCCGTTTCCAGAGTCATCTGGGAGCTCCCGGGGCTGATCCGAGAGCTCGATGGGCTCGGGCTCGGGTGCCGTCGCGGCGAGCGCGGCGAGCGCGGGGAGCGCGGGGAGCGCAGCGGTGTCGGCGGCGAGCCCTTGCCAGGCCCCGAGTTCCCTGCACAACGTCCCCCTTTCGGCGCAGCGCCTGTGTTCGGCAGGAGCGGCCGGGGAGGCGAGACTCCTGAAAAAGCCGGGGTCTGGGTCGGGGACGGAGTTGCAGCGTGTACTTGAAAAACCCTCTCGCACAGCGTGACAAATTCCTAGTTTTGATGTCATACGATGCTATCCCAGTTCCCTGACACGTTCCAGTCCTCGCACGGCCGCCATCCTCCCAGGCGCCCGAGGCTGCCTTGGATCGCCGTCTGTCAAAAAAGTGTGCCACGCCCCTGAAGCGTTCAGAGCTTCAGAAGGTCCCACTGTTCACACACGCATGTCCGAAGAGAGGAGCCTGTCGACTGGTGCAGACGGCTCCCGAGGCTCAGCAGCTCTTTGGCCTACGCTAGAAAGAAATACAAAGAGAAATACAATACAAAAAAACACAGAGAACATGTCGGGGCTTTGCATGGATTTGCCTTGCGTTGCAAGGCTTCCTTGTCCAAAGCCACAACCTCGCGGATGGTCGCAGCGCGCCCCTTTCCTCACAATGCACCCGTCCCCACCTGCTCCACAAAGTCCTTGGCCAGCGGATTCAGCTGGTCTGCTTTGCGATTGTTCCATCGGCCTAGCCACGGGGTGGCCGGGTTGGGGGGTCGATCATGCGCATCTCATGCACGTGGTGAAATGCCTTCACGAAGTACGCCGGATGCGGCATCCATTTGAACGCAAATGTGGCATTCGCTGACTCTTTCCCCGGTTTCGTCAGATGGGGCTGTGGCCAGCCGCTACCGTGTGACATATCGAGTTGAGGGCGTAGGGTCCAGGATCCCGGGGTCCAAGCCATCTTGGCATTTGGGCCTTAGGTCTTGGGGCTTACTCTTAGGGCTAGACATGCTGAAACCCTCTTCTAAACTCCTCAACCATGCCCTGAGCCCGGAGGCTTGAGCCCTGTTCGTAGGCCTCAGCCATCCGCAGCCCCGCCAATCCGAACGTCCCAGTAGAAGCCGTGTCTTTGGTAGCATGAATCGGGGTTTCAGAGTTGTACTGTCCACGGGCTTTATTGCATCCGCGCGCTCTCCTGCTTCGCCTGCGTGGCAGGTGCCAAGGTCTGCTACGCGGGCCGCTGAGAGTCGTATGAACGGGAATGTCCTTGCATGTCCTTGCGTTCCTAGGATGTAGCAGCTTGCCTTTGATCAGTTGGCCCCTGCAGGTCTCCTCACTGGTCGCATTGCGGCTTTGGCTTCATCATGCCAGCTGTTCTTCCACGGTAGCAATTTTGGGACTGGAAGCCGCGCCTGGGGTTTAGAGCCTATATATAGATTTGCATCTTTGTAAAGTGCAGCACTCAGGCCGCTGATAGTTTTTGATGGCCTCCCTTTGAGCTTTCTTGAGACGGACTGCAGAGTACCCTTTTCCAGCCAGAGAGATGGCACTCACTTCATGAGCTGCATACATCGGGTAAAGGTGAAGGTAGTACAAGTTCTGTCCTGTCGGCGCGGGAATTCGCCTCGGCTTCCTGCCGAGAAGCGTCTGGAACAAGCAGACCCGGATCGGGCCTCCTTCCCCCTAACCCAACCCTTCCCCCCATGCCAAATTTTCTGACGCCACCCCCCCCCCCCCCCCCCCGCCCTGTGGGACCCCCCCCAATCCCTTGGAGGAGCTGCACCGATGCCGTGGAGGGTCCCGCTTGTCGGTGGCTCCTACAGAAGGTGCCTCCCCCCCCACCCCCCCCCCCACCCCCCCCCCCCACCCCCCCCCCACCCCCCCCCCCCCCCCCCCCCCCCCCCCCCCCCCCCCAACCCCCCCCCCCCCCCCCCCCCCCCACCCCCCCCCCCCCACCCACCCCCCCCCCCCCCCCCCCCCACCCCCCCCCCCCCCCACCCCCCCCCCCACCCCCCCACCCCAACCCCCCCCCCACCCGCTCTGCCCTTCCTCCCTCTTTCGTCCTGGGGCCGGCCCGGCTGCCGAGGCGGCGCGCGCAAGCGTTTACAATTACAGAGGTCGCAGACGGTGCGGCGACCCGTATGTGCTGTCCGTTTGCTCAGCTGCGCCGTGCAGCTGAAGTGTTGGCCAAAGACTCAATGTGATGAAGGCATGTGCCTCATAAAAAGGCTGGAGACATCTGGAAACTCTGCAGATGCATCTCATGCCGGTGCTTGTGCTGTTCACTGTGATATGCGAAGCCCGACAGCCACGAAGCCAGCTGCGGGTTTGCATTCAATTATATACTTGCTTGGAGAAACACGTCGGAGCCATCACAGCATTGCAAATCGATGGCCAAGTGTTAGTTCGTTCAGGCAGCTGCCACAGCAATTGCACTAAAGACTGCGTTGCTGTACTGCCCGGACATCCTTGCACGTGGGGTGAAGGAGAAAACTCCATGAAAGGGAAAACCGAGAAAACCTTTGTGCGACTTCTTTGAGCTTGAAGTCCGAATGGTGAGAGATTGAGGGACATAGAGGAGTGGGCCCTGGCAGGCCAACGAAACCTTGTACTTGCGGCCTCGCTCTTCTTGGACATGGTGTGGCCTTGGAAAAGGGCATCGGCAGATGTCATACATTGGCACAGATGTCAGAGACCTAGACAGGCTGCTTGGGCCATGCAAGGAGCAATCCGGCCAATCTGGCCACGGCATGGTAGTACTGGCTTTCCGCACATGTCTTTTCACCACAGCTATGCTTGGCGGGCCACCTGTACATTTCAAAGGCCAGCTACTGCAGAGCCTCTTAACGCCAGAATGTACAGAGCTTTTGAGCACACAGCCCTTCTGCTCACGCGTTTACGGAGTAAGAAGACCACATGGCGAGTTGCCAGCACCAGGTATATACCCTTACAGCACCGATCCACCTACCTGCTTTTCTCCACAAGAGCGCGGATCTCCTGACAGGGCTCGGGGGAGGCATAGTAGGTAGACGGTACATGACGGCATATGACGGCACATGGGTCACCTATTCTCACTAAGCCACGAGTATCGTCACAGCTACGCGCCCACTTCGAAGATGCCGCGATATGCGAGAAGCAATCCCCCAAGTTGTCCCCAGACAACACTGCATCACCAAGTCCGGCACGGAGGGAGGATAACAGCAATAATTGCATCAGTCAAGAAATTGACCGCTTTCACAAAAGTCCTGGTCCAGCTTCGCGGTGCTCACATTCAAGCTAAAGTGATCTGCCTCGTGCGATTCGTATTTGTCATTCCCAACACTGCTTCAAACGCCAGACACTCAGGGTTCGGCACCAAGTCCCTACACATGAGGGCCCACAGCTCTTGTGATACTAGCCCTTGCACAAAAGCCTCGGGAGGAGCCACGGAGGCTCATGGGGGGGGCAGAGAAGATCCGAGTGAACTTTTGTTGGCAAAGGTCCCCGAATGATTTTTTGCAAACGGTCCACGTGACAACCGTGGCCGTAGCCTTACTGGCACAATGATGCGCAAATGGGCCTCGGTAAATACCAAGAAGAAGCGAGTGCAAACCAGCTCTTCCTCGCTCGCGACCCAAATCCTTGCGAAGCTCTCACACACGATTCCGAGTGACACGAGTAACTCGAGCCCTCGAAAGGGCTCAAATGGTGCATGTGTCTACCATTGATTGCGGCTGACCCAGTTCTTGCACCAACTTTGTTCGACGTATTCACCCAGGATGATGATTCAGAGTGGCAGAAAAACACCGCGCAACAGGAAAAAGAACTGCTGCCCAGTCGCTGCTCGTTCGGTTTGCGCAACCGTTTGGGGTCCTCGATCACCTTTGAAGACTCATTGCGGATCAGTAAGGGAATGTGTCACAGGCAAGAAAAATGAGGCCGGCACTTCGCACACAGCCATCATCACAAGGCCGCGCTGATTCTCCACAAAGCGATTGCCTGGGATTTTTTGGAGCAACGCTGTGCATGCTCCTTCAGAGCAATAGTTGCTGGAGAAAAGAACCTTCATTCCCTCCACTTGTTCATGAAAACAAAGCTGACAGCATCTGACAGCCAGGACAATAGCGCAATAACGGACAAGTGTGACAACTACTGGGGCTCATGGGCTCGATGCGAGGAGAGCCCCGCGAAGTTCCTAGCCAGGTTTGGGGTTCTTTGTGTCGCCCTCCTCCGAAAATCTCCGAAACTACCCTTCTGCCACCATCTTCTCACTTTCTGGATATGCATGTTTGCCGCGCGCCACATTCTATGAAGGCCCTCTGAAAGTCCAGATGCAAATGCCCTCACTCTTCGGTTCTCGCTCTTTTGAACTAATGTTTGCCTAACAAAAATGCTCCCAACCCCATGCCAATTTGGTGTCACGAAAGCCCTGAACGTTTGAAACACGAAAACCTCTCGCCGCAAACTCACATCACAAAGGACTAAAACGTACTCGAATCTTGAGAGCGGGCGAAATTCCAAGTCATGCAGAATCAACCGAGATGGGGGCCAAACACTACCCCAAACTGCCCCAAACCCGAAGCCAGACTTTTCCACACGGGCGACCCTGGAGGTGGGAAGGTGTCCTGATTCTCAAAAACCATTTTTTTGCCCCAAACTCGGAAAAACCAACACGACTCCGCCTGCCCGAAACAACCCTAAACCCAAAGTCTGACGTTGGTCAAAGGCCGCAAAGCTGAACGCTTCAACGAAAGCGTGGAAGCCAAGCGTCCAGTTTTCTGACGCTTCAACGCAACCATTGCAGGTGCATCCCCATTTGTTTGCGATGCCGGTTGTGTGAAGCGAGTATAGCCCATCGAGCACGAGCTTGCCTCGGCATTGTACGAACATCCTCCGCGACTGAAAGGCTCTCAGTACTATCCTGCGTGTAGGGCTTGGGCGCATTTGGGTGCTGGGCTTACGGGTGCTGGGTCCTAACCAATATGGGGCTTCAGACGCTTTGAGCACTGTGGGCCCAGAACCGCAGATTGGACTTAGATTCTCACAGCCTCGTATGCCACCTGCTCAGCGAAGCTCAGCGAAGCTGTGCAAGCGGCTTGAGCAGCAAAGTCGTGCGCCAACTACGGAGAAAGCTTCCTGGCTCTTCGACCAGGCGCACGAGGCTGAATGTCGAAACTCAGCACGATATCTTACGCTCAAGAAGGCACCCAATGGAGGAGAAGGCTTGGCAGAGCAGAGGCGGCCGAGGCTGCCGAGGCAAAGTGGCCCCCATTGAGTGGCGCAACGTTCACAGGGGGATTTTTTGTGAGGAAAAAGCATACACACTTACTTTGGTCCCAGGGTCAGTGGAGAGGTAGATGCCAGCGCCGTGCGCAGCTCCACATGTCATCAACTTTGTGTTGGATGCATTCCTGAGCCAATGAGTGGGCGAAAAATGGCAAAAAGGAAAAGGGTTGTAGCACAGCGAAAAAAGACCGATGCGTAGCTTCATGTAACTTCGGCACTGCACGATCTCAGACTCAGACCCAGCTTACACGGACTTGCACAACAAGCTTTGTCAAGCTGTTCTGCAAGCTAGCTTCTTCAGGCCATTGCGCAGGATAGAATGCCAATTCTCGGATGGGCTGCCTGATTATGTCCGGGGGTCCAAGCATCATAAGCCATGGGCTCACATGACTAAGGCTGCAACCATGAAAGGCAAAGGAAGTGCGAAATTGCTTCTTCAATTCCTGGAAACGTGCTTCCTGGCAGATTCCACGGGAGGGAAGAAGGAATACAAGTACCCCGGCGCGCAAGAAATCTCGCCCTTATTGCAGCCTAGCCTGGATTGCTAAGGGGTTTGTCATGAAAGATGTGTTGAATACTTGGAACCCCTATCCACAAGCAACACACATGGCACTCAAAGAGCTGTCGGGCTTTGCGTCGATGTCCCCCGTTTGGTGCTGGGTACAACAGAAAGTTTCATGCCAGATTACCGTAGTGCCCAAGCATCATGCAACATCCACGAGGCAAACGAAGCCAACGTCTATTACACCGTGCAAACTGTGCGCTCTGCTGCTGCATCAACCAACATTGGCCTTGGCAGGTGGCGCAGAGATGAGAAGATACTGGAAAGGGGTCCTGTGCAGGACGCAGGAGTGATCCTCAACACGCTGACACTGCCAAGCAAACGGCCGCATATACTGCACGCGCACGGTCGCCAACACGCCACATGCTTGGCCCATCGGCTCATCCTGAATGCTGGAATGCGCTCATCGTCCTGTCAGTTTGGGTTTTGGAAGCCCATTTAAGACCTTTTAAGCAAACGGAGGGTTGCAGGTTTACACACATGGTACAGTAGTGTACAGTACCGCATTACCCATCAAGAATCAACGATCACAAGATGCCCATCATCAGCTATCCTGCAAAGGTGCCAGGAAGGACCTGTTCGACGCGACCGTCCACTTCAACAGAGCTGCAGCCTCTGCGGACATGGACGACGTCTTGGCAGACCAGGAAGCGCCGAACTGGTTGCCTATGCGCGCACGTATGCCTTCCAGTTCCCGCACGTAAGTCTCCAACTTGTTGAAATCCTTGCTGTTTGGGTGCAAAACCACTTGCAGCTGCTCTCCCACATACACATTCGGATAGGGATCCAGAATCATATGCCTCCTGGAAGACTTTGCTGCCGCCACAAGCATGCAGACCAGCAAGTCAACGACTTCTGCATGGTTGTTCAGCCCCTCGGCAGAAGTAATCTTACTACCAAACTCCCCAAATTGATAAGTGCATAGTTCACGTGGGCACACTGCGCGCATCATCATGGGTGGGAGCATGAATGGGGCGTCGCAGATTGCACAATACTCATTCAACGTTGGCATGCGCAGCTGCAAGTATCTTCCCAGGCAGCTCAGAAAACCGAGCTCCCTGTCGCCCAGAGCTTGCAGCATTAGTTCTTGTTTCTTCAGCTCGAAACGACGAAACAGCTTTTCAGGAGCATCCTCATCGACAGACTCATGTACACAGTCAAAGCTCTCCCACGCCCGGCTCTTGCAAACCGAACAGAAGTCTGCCAAAATCTGCATGAGCTGCTTCTCCAGCCCAAATTCTGGGAAACCCTCTTGCCTGACCTGTGCGAGCATTGACGGCTCCACAACTCCCATTGCATATCCAGTCACAGGCAGGCAGATATCCACACAGACGGGTACATCTGGCTTCAAACCCCAGGCGGCGCAGACTCTTGTGTCCAGCAGCGCACACTTGATCGGCACATAGAGTCGCACACGATACGTCGTGAGGCATAGTTGCGTCAGCACAACCGCACCGTCGCCAAACAGCTTCTGAACCGAGTCTATGTCGGCTTGTAATGCAGGTTCCGGTGGCCGATCGGTCACGACCCAGCTCATCTCCTCATCACTGGATTCTGCAGATTCCGCGTTGGATCCGATGTGATGTCTGTCCTTCGCCGGCTTCGCTTCCAGGGACTTCAACTCTGACAGAACTGCCAAAATCGTGTCCTCTATTGTTCCACTGGTCTGCAACTCGAAGTCATCAGGTCCATAGACGACCGTGGCCTCCATTGGATATGGATCCGACAGGAACGCAGTGAAATCTCCGCTCAGGCCGAAGACTTGAAACACGATCGTGTCTTCTTCCAGATCTAACCTTGACAGGCGCCTGGTCGCTACAAACCGCTCGCGTGCATCGTCGACGTCGCTCTCGATGGCTCTCTTGGAGCGGGTGGACATGGCCGCAACTAGCGCCGGGCAACCGTTGCGGTGCAATCGGCTGAGACTTCAAGAACTGCTGAGTCTGAGTCGGAAACTGCGAATCGACACCCAAAGCTGCGCGCCATCGGACTACATCAAATTCGATCAACACACCTGAAGCAAACCCCGTCTGATGAGTGCCACGCCATCTTGATCGCACGGTCTCAACCTTGATCTTGGGTGCATCTATGTGAAAGCTTAGCAAATCTGCCGAAGTAAAAAATCGTTTCGAATGAATGAAACGAGACCTCTTGATCTTGGAGCCAAGCACCAACCAGAAGCTATATCCTCCGCGCTGCTGTGCTGTGCATTTCTCTGCTGTGCCACTGCCGTGCAGCTGCGAACAACAAATCTGATGTGGCCGTGCCTCCAGTTGTTGCGCCACAGCATCGCCATAAGCATCTCGCAATGCCAAGCCAGTGACTATTTTTATTCCCTTTGCTACTTTTGCTTCATACAAATGAGATTCTTGCAGCTACAACATCATCTGCACAAACTTTCGTGTCCATTCCTCAAACAAGTCTCGCAACGAAGCAGCTGGGCAACTAGAATGCTTCCTACAATCTTCACCCCTCCTGCCATGGGGCAAAAGATGTGAGTCATGTCAAAAAACTCGTGGGACCAAGGCTCGGGCGGAAAAGGCACCATTTGCTTCGCCATGACACTCAAGCGAAAGCGACATTCCAATCGCAAACACGATAAGCAACATATCTGTTCTGCGCAGTGTTTACCGGCTTTGCTCACGTGAAGCTCCGACGGGTTGCAGTTGCAACTTTTGCGACACGAAAGCAGCAGCGACAATCACATAGCAGCAGCTCCATGCAAAAAGACAGCAAATTGTGACAGGCATTGGAGATGTCATGCTAAGCGAACTGCGTGGGAACGAAGACGTTGAGCACTCGCCGACACAAGAAACCACTTCTTACGCCTGAATGCCTCGGAGACGGTGCCAAGGAGCTCGACCATCTCAACATACAAAAACCCAAACGTACAGGTAGGCTTGTCGGTAGGGCTTTGGGCAGCCTACCGGTCGGCCTACCGTAGGCCTACCGTAGGCCCCACAGACCTCCCGTAATTACGGGTAGTCCACCCAACCGGTAGAATACCCACAGGCCTACTTGTGAGCCTAAGCTTGTATTCTTTGCGAAAAAATTCCCCTTTCCTTACGAGTCAGCCTGTGGGTGGCCTGCTGGTAGGCCTGCGGGTAGACCTGTTGGTAGCCTACCGGTAGGCCTGTGGGTAGGCTTTGGTAAGCAGCGGTAAGCTATCCTAGGTCGTAGGCAGGCCGAAACGTAGGCTATCCATAGGCCTACGGTAGCGCTACTCAAAGGTTGGACGTGGCCATATCTTCGGGTTTCACGCAAAAAACTGAACATTCAGCGGCAAAACAACCTTAATCGGGGGGAGAATTAAGAAAACTGGAACAAATGGAACCTTAAACCTAAATCCGAAGGAGCCAGAGCCCAAGTTCAAACCCAAGCCAAAAACTCTTAACCCTGAGAGCCTAAAAAGCTGAATTACCAAGGGTGGTCGGTAATGAAGTTTGTTGCAACATGGCTTTGTGCAGGCTCTTTGCAAAAAAGCTTAATGCGAGAGTGGTCGGAAATTAAGTTTTTTGCAGCTTGTTTTTGTGGACGAAAAAAACGCTTAAGGTGCTGCCACCTCAAACGCCTTTTCTGCCACGAAAACAGGCTGCGAAAAAACTTAGTGACCGACCACCCTTGGTAAAAGGCCCCGGCTGAAATTACCGACCCGCAGCATTGCTATGGGTGCAAGCCGCTCAGTGATAGGTGACGGTAGGTTTTTGTTTTCATTGGTCTCATCTCGCTGGCCTTGCGTCAAGTTGTCCTGGAATGAGGGCCTTGCGCTGGCGGTTGCTTCTTACCCGAGCATATCGAACATTAGAACTCCAGGTTAACCCAGGGTTCGAACACTGGAACCCTAGGTTAACCCGTTCGAACACTGGAACCCTAGGTTCACCCAGGGTTCGAACAGAGTTCCCGAACCCAGGGTTCGAATATTAGAACTCCAGGTTAACCCAGGGTTCGAACACTGGAACCCTAGGTGAACCCAGGGTTCGAACAGAGAGTTTCCGAACCCAGGGTTCGAATATTAGAACTCCAGGTTAAAGGGTTCGAACACTGGAACCCTAGGTTAACCCAGGGTTCGAACAGAGAGTTCCCGACCCAGGGTTCTGATATTACGGCTCTAGGCTAACCCAGGTTTCTAACACTGGAACCCCAGGTAACCCAGGTTCGAACACAGAGTTCCCGAACCCAGGGTTCGAATATTAGAACTCTTTTTTTAAGCCGGGCGCGGCGTTTAAAACGGCAATAGAAGTTAATTAAAAAAGAAAGAGAAAGCGGCGCGCCCGCAGGGCGCGCCGCCGTGCAAAACGCCGCGTCTTATTTTGAGGCTGCTTTTAATACGGCCGTGGCCGTTCTAAACGCTGCGTCTAATATTAGGGGGATCATTTGCCATGGCTGAGAGCCGTGCTAAATGCCGCGTCTAATTAAAGGGTCTCGCTTAAGACGTCCTCCGTTCCCAAAGCTTCGCAGGCTAGCAAGCTTGAAGCAAGTCTGAAACTGCATCCTAAAGCTTTGCAGGGTCAAGCAAGCTTGAAGCAAGTCTGAAACCGCACCCTAAAGCTTCCCTCGATTGAAGCAAGCGCAAGATTAGAAACTGCAGCCTACCTGGGCTTGAACCAACCCTCCAACCCCCGAAAGCACCCTAAACCTGCAAAAAGCATGGAGTTTCGCTCACTCATCATCCTCGAAGAGGAGGCTGTGCTCGCTCTCATCGTCAACAGCTTCGCACTGCGGGTCTTCACTCACATTGCGCTGTACAAGCTGCGGTTCGAAAGCAACTTTGAACTCCGTCGAGTCAAGTTGCACCACTTGACATTGTCTACACCGGCTCTTGCGAGTTCCCGCAATTTGCCGTAGACAGCAAACATGTCACAACCTGCAAACCACATCTTAAGTTGAAAAGCACGCACATGGAAATGCATGAGCTCTTCCATACGTGGCGCTGACTCGTCTGAGGCTCCGACATTGTTAAAAGGTTTCCGTCCTACAACTCTGCGGAAACTTGCAAAAAAACCGTCTAGCTTCTGCGTGCCACCAAGTCTCACTTGCTTCTCGAAAGACTCACCTGTCCAGACATTGACCTCAAAGCGCTTCGTGAACTCTGGATGCGGAGGCTTGTGCTTCACTGCTGTGTGTGCAAGCTTCAACCCGAACTTTGTGAGGCTACCGTCAACGAGAGGTCCTTCAGTTGTTGGGCTTGCAAGCGCTCTGTAGGCCTTGGCGCCGTCGGTGTGGCAAACTGACCCTTCTGCCAAAACGGGTTTGTCCGACTCCAGCAGTAGGGCCTCCTTCATCTCCTCCAAAGAAAGAGGTCCGCCTCCACCTTGGCCAGCTTGAGTCACGCGGTATGGCAAACGCTGCAACCACACCTTGCTTGAACCACGCCTGGCCACACCAATGTACCTCAGCCACACGATGCCTCCCGGTCTTCCGACAGAGCGGAAAGCCACTTCGTCCAGCTCTAAGTCGGCGCCACAAGCTCCAACCACAAGTTCGCTGTTGAGTTGCTCCACCAAGGGTGTGAAAAGCTTGTTGAAGGTTTCGTACAAAGCTCGAAGGGTCCTATGGTCAACACCAAGCACAACACTGGCTTGGTCAGGCGAGAAGTGCAAGCCAGACGTGTACAGCCACATTGCCCCAGCAAGGGACCTCAGCGCAAGGCGTTGCTTGCCAAAAAGGTCCTCATCTCGTCGAGTCACAGCCAAGGTCTTTCGACACGCTTTGCAACGCCACTGACACGAGTGACCTTGAGCCTCCAACTTCCACCGAGGAGTCTGTCGAGCAGTGCACTTGCAGCTGCCGCGCTCAGGTGGGTCCTTCTGCAAAACACCCTTCTTCATCAGCAACTCAGCAACCTCAACTGGTCCTGCTGACAAAATGTCGGCAAGGGACGTTCTTTCTTTCACTGAAGTGCGTCCAAGAACGCGAGCACGGCCACGCTTCCGTTCTGGACTTCTTTGTTCTTCTCGTGTGTACTCTGCAAGTTGTGCATGGCATTCAGACTCAACTCGTTGGGCTGGAACAACTTGGCGGCGTTGCTGGGCCTGACTTTCAGACTCCACAGGTCTTTTGGAAGAACTTCTTTTCTTTGGAGCTTTTTCTTTGCTCGAGCTCGGCAGTCTCCAGCTTTCTCTGCAGAACGACCACGAGTTTCAAGCTTAACTTAAGGCTCCCTTTTAGACTTAACCACTTCCAAAGGCCGTCTGGAAGAAGAAGCAGGCTCTCTTCTGGAAGTTTGCTGTCTTGAGGTGTCCTTGTGGCTGTCTTTGTCGCGTTGTCCTGGAGTTCGTCTCTTGGACTTTCTTGCTCGAACTCGGCGGTCTCTTCCAGCAGTTCCCATGGTGACGGTTCCACCTCTCCAGCGAGCAGCAAGTGCTGCAGTGGTACAAGCCATTTTTGCAAAAGCTGAGCCGGCAGCCAAAACCACGGACGCAAGCAAAACCAAGACAAATCGAAAAATGCCCAAAATCGCATCAAACCAAGCCAATTCGCACGCCATAAGGCAAAAAACAGCCAAAAAATGCCAACCAAAAAAATTGCAAAAAACCATGCAAAGCTTAATTCGGCTAATTCCAAACCCATGCATGAAAACAAAACAATCTTGTTAACCAAGCAAGCAAGAGGCAAAGCACTACCATGTTAAATGCCACGTTTAAAAATGAAATAACATTTAAAATGGTCAAATGACCGTTCTTCCTGAAGGTCTCCCTCTGTAGGTTTGGAAAGCACTTTGAGAAACCTAATGCTTTGCTGGGCTTTGGGGCAGCATTTAAGAGGCGTGATAATTGCTGTTCTGCAAGGGTTTGGGCAGCAGTTTCAGAGGCCTGATACTTGCTGGGCCTTTTTTGGATTGTTTGGACAGCAGTTCAAAGGCGCAATACTTGCTGGCTTTTCTGCGGAAGGTTTTTTTTTTTGGACTGGCGCCCCTTTACTACATCAGTAGCACAGTAGGCCGGTCTTGTTGGGCTCGACGTAACGGGTGAAACGAAGTTAGCGCGCGCAAACCACCAAGAACACCACGCAACCACCCAAAAAACAAGGAAACAGAAGCAACAAAGCAAGCAAAGGCGCCGAACTACTAGGTAACCCCACGCACTCAGTACTCGAAGTCGTCGTTGAAGTCCCGGTGCAATCATACAGCACTGAGCATGCGGGGAGTCGCAAATTGCGACACTGCCAGATTCTCAAAACCACCATCATGTAGCTACTGGTGCGACGTCATTCGGCTCGAACCGAGGTCATCATTCGATAGTCAGGATCCCGTACTCGTCGTCAAGGACAGATAACAGACCCGCATTGGCAAAGGGATGGTACAGGTCAGACTCCCCAAAGGAGAGGAAAGACGTGCGTATGCCCCATGGTGGTCAGCCAGTGGGGACTTAACAGCAAGAACAATAGATGTCCGCGCACAAGCACAGTCTCATCAGACAGCCAAAGCGGAGGCCACACACGCAAGCCCGAAAGCTTGCCGGGGTTTCGGGGACTGCAATCTGGTAGGCAATGGTCCCTCCAGAGTCCAAGCCAATAAGGTACGTCGGCAAGGAGATGTGAGGGCTCACATCACTTTGGCAGCCTGCAAGAGCGCTAAGATCTCCGTGGTATACACAGCTTTCGTCCAGGCGATGCCGTCAGGTAGCATCCAGGCGGGCGAAGATCCTGCCTGTCCTGCCACAGGCCAAGCACAGACGATGATGATCCTCTTGAAGGCCAAGTTACTCCACAGGTGTTCGATATCTCCTGGCCAGGGCAGTAGGTGCATATTCTCCACGTAGAAGAGGACTTCCCGTTGACTGGTCCGCCTAACACATGGAGTCTTGTAGCATTTAGAACCTTCCTTATGAAACACATTGCGGCTCTGAAACGCTTCTTCAGCGCTATCACCACCGCCTGCTCCACTGGCCCCACTCATGGTGTCTGTGTTTTCGTCACATGTCGAGCCTCCGGTTTCCTGTTCAACAGCGAGGCGGGCTTTGCCCGGGCCACCTCCTCCTTCACTAGGGGGTTGGGGCCGCTTGTTTTTGTTGCACCGCATTACTTGGATGGAATAGGCGCATGCTTCCAAATGGCGGCCTGTGCCACGGGGGGACTCCTTGATTGCTCCGACTACCTGCGCACACAAGCCAGCCTGTGGGGCATGGATGGCCCCGGCATTGCAAGGGAATCACACAAGCAAGCCTTCAGGGAACGTAAGGTGGCAAGCATTGTGTTGCCCGTTGAGCGCAAGGTTGGGCTGGACCTCTTCGGTACGCCACCCCTGGACCAGGCGTGGGCACTGAAGGCTACTTGGGGAGAGACACGCGAGGTCCTTTACCGAACGCTTCGGACCGAAGGCTGGGAATCTCCCTCCTACACGTCCAACTCCTACTCTGGCACGATCGCCAGTCTGCAAGCGCGTGGCTTCGTCCTGGAGCCCTTGCCCAGTGCAGTGTACTGTGTCCCCTTTCAACCGGTGCGGGAAGGGGACGGGGTGGCTAAATACCTCACCTATTTGCTAGGGGATACGAAAATTAGGATGCCGCCCAAACGCGGACCTGCTCGGCACACGGACCCGGCTTTTGAGCATAAGGCCGGGATCCAGCAAGCCCCCCAAGGCCTTCGCCTCCTGCCCGTTCGAACGGGCAAATTTGAGTCTGACACTGCGATTGATGTGGACTCTCCGGGAAACAGCCCTGTGCCCGCGGGTAGTACCAGCCTCGATGAGGGGGTTGTCTCAGGAGTGGTTGCATCGACACCAAAGCAATCTCCTGCCCCGGGCGAATCTACGGCAGGGCCGCCTCGTGGCGGGAGATGGACCACGCCATGGACCAGGCCTGGGCCCGGCTGCCCGGGGCTCTGTTGCTGCTGCGGTCAGCCCGCCGCCGCATCCCAGTCGTGATGTGTCCCGCACCCCTTGTGGCACTCCCAGGAGGGCCGGCGAGCTGGTGTGCCGGAACCCTGATACGCAGACAACCATTGCAGACCCTCAGTTGGCCGCTTGTTCCACCTCTGTGGAAACTAGTGTGACTCCTGCTGATGGAGGCGATTTGGCGTTGGGAGGAGGCGGTACCCCATCGGCCCCTCCCCGCCGTAGCGGCAACATTAGGGACCCACCGCCGGGAGTACGTCGTCCTCCTAGCCCCAGAACCCGGCCACCACGTACTGCATCTCCGGAGCGAGCCAGGGACGTCGATGCATCTCGGTCCCCTTGCGCCAAGCCCCCGAAGGACCCACCTGACCAGCAGAGCCTATCGCAGATCTCCCTGTGCCTCCCCTGGCTTGACCCCCATCGCTGCTCGGCAGGTGCCCATTGCCCATGTCCGCAAGGAAAGTCGGCCCCGCGCACAGGATCACGACGGTTCTCAAGAGCCGCTGGAACCGCCAAAAGCCAAGCCGAGAGGGCCAAGCGAACCCACCACTCGCGATCCCAGCATCTCAGCCAATACGCCCCCAATGCAGGGCAAAACAACATCGGTCTGTGGGCTCATGTGGCGTGCACTCCAAACAGGACATTTCTTTGGGAAGAATGTCAAGCCTAGACCCTACATGAGCCTGCGTGACTCGAATCATCTCACGACGCATTGCCAGCAGCTTCGTGCATACAGGACCTATGAAGAGTTGTTAAATGGCTTACCACACCAGCTGCAGGATTCGGACGCGTTGATAAAAATCGCAGACACCCTTCTTCATCTGCCTGAGACTTTCCCGGCGTCTCATCTGAAGGTCTACGACCCCATCATTGCGCAATGCCTTCGGTTGTCGGGAGCGCTGCAACATGTTGACCTTGCGAATATGTTGGCATGCCCGGTTCCGCAGTTAGATAAAGCAAGACTCTCGGAGTCCCTGGCAGGGTATGGTTTCCTGACCACTGCCCAGTATATTGCGGATCTTTTCTTCGCGGTGGCGGATATGCCGAGCGTCATCAACGCCAGCTTTCCGGCCATGATGTGCTACTCTGACCCGGATTATTGGCTGGGTGCGCTCCTGCTCGCCGCTCGCATTTGAGTCCCACCAAAAAGGCCCCCTGGAGCGCACTGCCGGACTGCCCATTGTTGTGGGCTTTCCCGAATCCGACCACAGGATTACTGACCTCCAGGTCAATGTGCCGCCAGCGGCCATGGTGGCTTTCCTTGCCGGCCGCGCTTATCGGCTGCCTACATGCCCTACAACCAAGTACACGGTGGACCCGAGTAGCGGACTCCCTCAGGTCAGTGGGCAGGTGTCCCAGGAGGCCTTGCAGGCATGGGCGGAGGCCGCCAAACACACGGATATGGAGGCGGCCAGGCTCGCACAGCAGCCTAGCCTGAATGCGTTCCTTGGAATTTCGCTGCAGGGCTCACAAACGCTTGGGCAGCGCCAATACCAAGAGTTTAAGCCGGAGTTGCCCCCTGCCCATTTTCTTGAGGCCATCAGGCTCGCCCTAGCAGCCTCGGTGGCCAATCAGAACATTGAGCACTTTTGGTCCGTCTATAACCTGGAATGGCCCGACACCACTGCTCGGATGGCTGTTTTCCTTCGGCGTGTGCTGCCCTTGGAAAGCCTACTTGCCTCGCCCCGTGGCGAAACCGCGGGTGTGAACGAGGTCCAAACCTCGCCGGATGTGTACAGTGTCTCCTCCGGCACGGAACCTGTGTCTCCCGCATCGATGGAGGACCTGGCAGAGGAAGCGGACGAACCAGAGGCGCAGGTGCACGATTGGCGTTTCTCTGAACTGCGAACTACTGACCTTGCGGCCTTGCGAGAAGTGGACGTCGCTGCTCCTTTTCGGCTGCCGGTCATTGACGATGAGCATTGGAAAGGGCTCAGCACAACACCTAATAGGCACGGACCCCAGCGTTCCAGGAATGCGTGGTATGATGCTGCCACTGCTCATTGGGCTGCCCTCAAGGGGCTCGCAAGATCCAAGCATCCAACTAAGCAGCAACTCAACAGCTTCTGGTTCAAGCTGTACTGCCATGGCACTCCCAAGGAGCCCGAGCCCTCGGCCCTCGCGGCCGCGCTTACCACCTTCCCCTTTCAGTATCGGGACGAAGGTGTGGTGCAATATCGGCAAATACAGGATGCCATCCGGACGATGTGGCAGGCAGCACAAGCCTCAATGAAACGGCACATAGGGGGCTCCATCCCAACTGGCATCCCTGAGTGGGGGGTTAGCGAGGAGGAGTTGCCACAAGTATCAGGAGGACGGGCCCATACTGTCTCTGCGGGCCACCGCCCACGACGCCCTGACTGGGATGAAGGCCCTTGGCAATAATCCCTCACACCTGCCTGATTGCATGGGTGGGACCACTGGACTGTATTATCTGAATCGGTAGCTGTCGCTACTCAATGGCTTCCGTACTGGGAGCCTCCAAGGAGCCTGCTGCTCTTGGCTGCGGCTCGCGGCTGCCCCACTGGCTGGCCACCGCGGGGAGCCCTGGGCTGGTCTGCAGTGCTCACTTGTAAGTCCCCAGTGGCTGACCACCATGGGGCGCACGGACGCTTGTAATAGGAAGTTTCCATGGCACCCCAACCTGCCTCGGCGACTGTGGTGAGGTGTACAACTTCAAGGTGCCTGAGCCCTCGGCCCTTGTAGTTGACCCTGCCGTTTCCTCTTGCCTTGTGGAAGTAAGGATTCGTGCAACATTGGCAAACCCTGAGGTCCACTGCTCCGCTCTGTGCAAGGACTGGCGTTTCCCCCAGTGGAACCGGTCGCTACTGACGCGCATTGACCTCCCTTCTGGCTGGTTGATGCAACTTGTCGGGACGGGAACACCCTTCTGGGTGGGCGCTGCGGTGAGCCTAGTGGAGTGGAGTGCCTCTCGCTCGGGGCTGTACCACTGGCGGGCCCCCATGGAGTACTCTGGGCTGGTCTTGCCTTGATTGTTCATCGGGTTATGTCCAAGGTAAGACTGCCCAGTCTTCCTCTCCTCCGCCCCTCTTTGACCGGGTAGGTTGCCTTTTCTGTGCCATGGCACTGCAAGAACCCCTCGGCTTTGAGACCCAGCAGCCGCCCACACTGGTTGCCCCACCGCTCATCACGGGACGAGACAACGCTTGGCTCACAGTGAGTCATGGCAATGCGATCCTCCCCTTTGTGGTATCTCGGCCGAATGACGACTCTGGAGAGGCCAATGCGGTGGTGCTGCTTCTCCCAATTTGCGGGCACTTGTGCCTGAAGAATATACACCCACTGACCCACTGGAGTAACCTGGCCTTCAAAAGGGCCATCATCGCCTATGCTTTTGAAGCTGTCTAAGCTTTTTTCAAGCCCTCAGGAGCCTTCTGAGACCTTTTCAAGCTTCTTGGGACCTGCCCAAGAAGAGCACGCCGCCAAGCTCCGGCTTAGGGTTTAGGGTATTATCTATAATATAGTACTGTTGGCGTACGCCAAGGGACAGGCATTCTGTCCCTCATGAGAACAGCTCCACGCTTGTGGTGCCACGCACGTGCTACTTGTAACAGGGGTCAGGGAGGCCAGGGAGGCCAGGCGGGCTAGGGGGTCGGGGGGGTCAGGGGGGCCAGGGCCAGAGGAGGGCTTGGCCGGTGGCAGGGCAGGCTGGCTCTCCGCCCGCCTGGATGCTACCTGACGGCGCCACCTGAACGAAAGCTGTGTATACCATGGAGATCTTGGGCTCTTGCAGGCTGCCAAAAGTGATGTGAGCCCTCACATCTCCTTGCCGACGTACCTTATTGGCTTTGGCTCTGGAGGGACCACTGCTTACCAGAGTGCAGTCTCCGAGACCCTGGCGAGCTTTCGGGCTTGCGTGTGTGGCCTCCCCTCTGGCTGTCTGTTGAGACATTGCTTGCGCGCGGACATCTATCCAGGTGGGCGCAGCTGCAAGCCAGGGTGAGCGGGGGACCTTTCGCTCGGGGCTGCTCCACTGGCTGACCACCATGGAGTGCCCTGGGCTGGTCTTGCCTCGATTGTTCTTGCTGTTAAGTCCCCACTGGCTGACCACCATGGGGCATACGCACGTCTTTCCTCTCCTTGGGGAGTTTGACCTGTCACACCCCTTTGCCACTGCGGGTCTGTTATCTGTCCTGGACGACGGGTACAGGATCCTGACGGCCGAATATCGACTCTGGAGAGGCCAATGCGGCGGCGCTGCCTCTCCCAGGCCTCCATGAGGCTCATATGGTCTCCTCCTAGCTGCTCCGCCGGGACACTTTTTTGCAGCATGAACTTCATTTGGACCACAATTTTGGCATACTGGGAGACTAACCCAATGGGCGACCCCGGGTACACCTAAAGGTAAGCACAATGTCCGCCAGCACCCTGCTGAGGTCATAGCTGTTGCCTAACTTGGTTTGGGTCTCATCCTGGGCAGGCACCCGTACCCATCTACAGGTCTCCATCCACCTGCCAGCAGGGCTACGCAGAGGCCGCTCGAGCAGAGGCGCATGGAGGAACAGAGCGAGAGATTGACGGCCGGTCCGACAATGGCCTTGAGCCCGGCGGCCTGCATGACTGTCTCTGCTTGTTTCGGCTTGACGATACTCATGCAAAGGATCGACTCTAGCATGGAAACCGGTGAAAATAAGACATCGGAAAAGCCCGAGCCCGAGCTGGGCTTGCCCCAAGAAGGCATCTCGGACTGTCCCTTTTTCCACGGTCCTGCATTTTTGGCCGTCTGTCTGAGCAGTGCCGCGGGCAAGGTGGCCGGCGTGTAAAGGTCCGCAGGGACCGCATTGAGGCCACAAGTCTTTTGCTCCAACAGTTCAGTGACATAGTGGTAGTTGGGTCGGGACCCTCCTGCGGGCTGTCTGTGATCACCGATCATGACGTCAAGTGCATGCTTGATGTGCGTCAGAATGGTATTGGAGCCTGGTGTGCCCAGTTGCTGTGCTTCATCTCGGAGCAGCAGCTCCACATCCTTTAGGCGATTAATGAGCAACGAGTAAGGGAAGCTGAGCCGTGCCACGATCGTCCCGTGTGTCGTGGCTACCAGTAGCCCTCGATTCACATCATGCGCGTCAAAGGGGAGCTTGTAAGTATCCTTTTCCTTGTTGCCCGGTATGCGAGTGATGCGATTGCGAACAAAGTCATTGCTGGCTGACGTTAACCTATCCACCGTCTCGACATAGGCCCGGACCGACTCGTTGCCATGAGCAGTGTACAGGGTAAGTCGACTCGTCAGGCAAGCCACAAGCACTCCAAGAAAAGCACATGAGCGCGTTTTGCCACTGCCAGGCGCTCCAAAATACGGAGGTGCGATTTGCAGCCAAACCGTAGGAGCAAGCTCCCAGTAGCGCCGCCAGATGGCCATCAGCTCCCCAAAAGGTGTCGCCGAGACACGCCAGAAAGGTGGGGCCCACCGCGAGCGCAAAAATACTTGCTCGATTCCGCGGGTCGTGTTCATTGCTCAACGAGTCAGGGGGCAAGCGCAGACACTCCGCATGCCACAGCGCAGGAGTCCGGGCGTCCTCTTGGCTGGGCAGCGGAGCATCTGGTAGCGTTGCTAACACGCCGGTCAGTAGCTGCGGAGTCCATTCCTTGCCATAAGTTAGCTCAGCGAGCCAATTTGTAAGGAAGGTATTCAAGGGATTCGTGGACCCTGGGCCTCCGGCTGGCGATGGTTGGTCAGTTTGCGTTTTATGCCTACCCCTGAAAACTTGGCAAACCTCCGGATAAATCAACTGGGCCCACAAATCGTGCCAATGCCCTTTAACAACCAATCCGATGATCAGAACAAGCACAAGGTCCGTGAGAAAACCCGGTAGCCAGTGTGGTTGCCGATGGCATCAAGAGGTAAGTCTTCCATCGGAATTCCTAATGCGACACGCTGCCGCTCCTTGGGCATGTGCAGCAGTGCATTCCAAAGCGGGGTGGAAGCTCCACCAGGCAGCACCTCGAGCTGGCTAACTCTTGGTAGTGTGTGTTGGTTCACGAAATGGCTGTGCTGCTCATCTGTCAGAAGCAGGGCGCTTTTCTGCGGAAGGTTGAGCAGGTTAAGAGGCCTGACACTTGCTGGGCTTTTGGGGGTTGGGGCAGCATTTAAAAAAGTTATAATACTTGCTGGTTGATGGCTTGCAGAACAATTCTAAACTGACCACGCTTGTGTCCGTCAAACGGTGCCTATCAACGGAAAACACGGTAAGCCAAGAAATACAAACGCAAAGCAAAACCATCCATTCCAGAAGGGTCAGATCTGCAAAGATGGCCTTGGCTGCATTGACTTTTATCCAAAAAGCAGAAAGGTCTTTAGGCATGCTTTGCAAGTGACGAAAACCTGAGGTGGAACCAGCAGTTGTGAACATCGAAGAACTTACAAACAAAGGGCACCCAAAAATGCGCCACTAAAAAACTTTAAAGTGCATTATGTCCGACTGTGTGTTGTCAATAGAAGAAAAGCAAGGTGCTTTGGCACGCTTCCACGAACGCAAGTGCTCCTTGATTTGTTTAATGCACAAAGCCTGAAACTTGTGCTGGACATGTGGCTCCCCCACCTGCCACTTGAGCGCCTTGTTGACATGCTGGGCTACCACAGTTCTTAGCCATGGCCTCTGAGGCAGAAATTGAGGAGGAGCCCTCGGAGCAATACCATTACCCAGAGCAAGCAGCAGTAAAGCGTGCCGGCACACCTGTGGCGGTCAAGCCAGGCACTCATACCTGGCCGATCTGCCTGCTTCACCGAGTCTGTCCAAAGGCGTCAGTCATCCTTCTCACACCTGAGTTAATTGATGTCCCTGAATGGAGTAGACTGTGGTTTGCGGTTGCTGGCAAAGTCCCCGCCAAAGGTACTGCCTTGCTGGTTACCTTGCGAGAGGGTGGTCGGGATGTGGCATACCCCGGTGTGTTCATTGAGCTCCTATCCCCTAAAAAGCTCCGCACCGGCCCGGGCGAGAGCAAAGCAATGCAGCCAGTCAATCTCACCATTGCCCTGCTCCTGACAGATGAGCAGCACAGCCATTTCGTGAACCAACACACACTACCAAGAGTTAGCCAGCTCGAGGTGCTGCCTGGTGGAGCTTCCACCCCGCTTTGGGATGCACTGCTGCACATGCCCAAGGAGCGGCAGCATGTCGCATTAGGAATTCCGATGGAAGACTCACCTCTTGATGCCATTCGGCAACCACACTGGCTACCGGGTTTTCTCACGGACCTCGTGCTTGTTCTGATCATCGGATTGGTTGTTAAAGGGCATTGGCACGATTTGTGGGCCCAGTTGATTCATCCGGAGGTTTGCCAAGTTTTCAGGGGTAGGCATGAAACGCAAACTGACCAACCATCGCCAGCCGGAGGCCCAGGGTCCACGAATCCCTTGAATACCTTCCTCACAAATTGGCTCGCTGAGGAGCAAACTTATGGCAAGGAATGGACTCCGCAGCTACTGACCGGCGTGTTAGCGACGCTACCAGACGCTCCGCTGCCCAGCCAAGAGGACGCCCGGACTCCTGCGCTGTGGCATGCGGAGTGTCTGCGCTTGCCCCCTGACTCGTTGAGCAATGAACACGACCCGCGGAATCGAGCAAGTATTTTTGCGCTCGCGGTGGGCCCCACCTTCCTGGCGTGTCTCGGCGACACCTTTTGGGGAGCTGATGGCCATCTGGCGGCGCTGCTGGGAGCTTGCTCCTACGGTTTGGCTGCAAATCGCACCTCCGTATTCATTACTGGAGCGCCTGGCAGTGGCAAAACGCGCTCATGTGCTTTTCTTGGAGTGCTTGTGGCTTGCCTGACGAGTCGACTTACCCTGTACACTGCTCATGGCAACGAGTCGGTCCGGGCCTATGTCGAGACGGTGGATAGGTTAACGTCAGCCAGCAATGACTTTGTTCGCAATCGCATCACTCGCATACCGGGCAACAAGGAAAAGGATACTTACAAGCTCCCCTTTGACGCGCATGATGTGAATCGAGGGCTACTGGTAGCCACGACACACGGGACGATCGTGGCACGGCTCAGCTTCCCTTACTCGTTGCTCATTAATCGCCTAAAGGATGTGGAGCTGCTGCTCCGAGATGAAGCACAGCAACTGGGCACACCAGGCTCCAATACCATTCTGACGCACATCAAGCATGCACTTGACGTCATGATCGGTGATCACAGACAGCCCGCAGGAGGGTCCCGACCCAACTACCACTATGTCACTGAACTGTTGGAGCAAAAGACTTGTGGCCTCAATGCGGTCCCTGCGGACCTTTACACGCCGGCCACCTTGCCCGCGGCACTGCTCAGACAGACGGCCAAAAATGCAGGACCGTGGAAAAAGGGACAGTCCGAGATGCCTTCTTGGGGCAAGCCCAGCTCGGGCTCGGGCTTTTCCGATGTCTTATTTTCACCGGTTTCCATGCTAGAGTCGATCCTTTGCATGAGTATCGTCAAGCCGAAACAAGCAGAGACAGTCATGCAGGCCGCCGGGCTCAAGGCCATTGTCGGACCGGCCGTCAATCTCTCGCTCTGTTCCTCCATGCGCCTGCCCCCAGAGATTGCTGCCATCCTGTATGCATGTCGGTATTCGGAGGCCTGTACTTTCGAGCTGAGGGGCCGAGCTCCCTACCTTCGCACGCCGCCAGGTCCCACGGTGCAGCATCTGCTCGAGCGGCCTCTGCGTAGCCCTGCTGGCAGGTGGATGGAGACCTGTAGATGGGTACGGGTGCCTGCCCAGGATGAGACCCAAACCAAGTTAGGCAACAGGTATGACCTCAGCAGGGTGCTGGCGGACATTGTGCTTACCTTTGGGCACCAGGTGTACCCGGGGTCGCCCATTGGGTTAGTCTCCCAGTATGCCAAATTGTGGTCCAAATGAAGTTCATGCTGCAAAAAAGTGTTCCGGCGGAGCAGCTAGGAGGAGACCATATGAGCCTCATGGAGGCATGTCAAACCGCGGAGGACTTCCCGTTGACTGGTCCGCCTAACACATGGAGTCTTGTAGCATTTAGAACCTTCCTTATGAAACACATTGCGGCTCTGAAACGCTTCTTCAGCGCTATCACCACCGCCGCCTGCTCCACTGGCCCCACTCATGGTGTCTGCGTTTTCGTCACATGTCGAGCCTCCGGTTTCCTGTTCAACAGCGAGGCGGGCTTTGCCCGGGCCACCTCCTCCTTCACTAGGGGGTTGGGGCCGCTTGTTTTTGTTGCACCGCATTACTCCGATGGAATAGGCGCATGCTTCCAAATGGCAGCCTGTGCCACGGGGGGACTCCTTGATTGCTCCGACTACCTGCGCACACAAGCCAGCCTGTGGAGCATGGATGGCCCCGGCATTGCAAGGTGAATCACATAAGCAAGCCTTCAGAAAACGTAAGGTGGCAAGCATTGTGTTGCCCGTTGAGCGCAAGGTTGGGCTGGACCTCTTCGGTACGCCACCCCTGGACCAGGCGTGGGCACTGAAGGCTACTTGGGGAGAGACACGCGAGGTCCTTTACCGAACGCTTCGGACCGAAGGCTGGGAATCTCCCTCCTACACGTTCAACTCCTACTCTGGCACGATCGCCAGTCTGCAAGCGCGTGGCTTCGTCCTGGAGCCCTTGCCCAGTGCAGTGTACTGTGTCTCCTTTCAACCGGTGCGGGAAGGGGACGGGGTGGCCAAATACCTCACCTATTTGCTAGGGGATACGAAAAAAAGGATGCCGCCCAAACGCGGACCTGCTCGGCACACGGACCCGGCTTTTGAGCATAAGGCCGGGATCCAGCAAGCCCCCCAAGGTCTTCGCCTCCCCGTTCGAACGGGCAAATTTGAGTCTGACACTGCGATTGATGTGGACTCTCCGGGAAACAGCCCCTGTGCCCGCGAGTAGTACCAGCCTCGATGAGGGGGTTGTCTCAGAAGTGGTTGCATTGACACCAAGGCAATCTCGGCGGCTCCTGGGACACCTGCCTACTGACCCTGACCTGAGAGAATCCGCGACTCGGATCCACCGTGTACTTGGTTGTAGGGCATGTAGGCAGCCGATAAGCGCGACCGGCAAGGAAAGCCACCATGGCCGCTGGCGGCACATTGACCCGGGTCAGTAATCCTGTGGTCGGATTTGGGAAAGCCTGGGCAATCGGCAGTGCGCTCCAGGGGGCCTTTTTGGTGGAACTCAAATGCGAGCAGGAGCGCACCCAGCCCAATCCGGGTCAGAGTAGCACATCATGCCCGGAAAGCTGGCGTTGATGCGCTCGGCATATCCACCACCGCGAAGAAAGAGATCCGCAATATACTGGGCAGTGGTGAGGAACCATACCCCACCAGGGCTCCAAGAATCTTGCTTGATCCAACTGCGGAACCGGGCATGCCAATATTTGCAAGGTCAACATGTTGCAGCGCTTCCGACAACCGAAGGCATTGCGCAATGATGGGGTCGTGGACTTTCAACCGGGAAAGAGGCAGGTGAAGAAGAGTGTCTGCCCACACTGGTTGCCCCACCGCTATCACGGGACAAGACAACGCAAGAGCAGCCCAATAAGCAGTGGCAGTATCATACCACATTTCTGGATGTGCTGAACCCTTTCCAATGCTCATCGTCAATGACCGACAGCCGAAAAGAAGCAGCGACGTCCACTTGCGGTTTGCCACGGGGCAAGACAGCACACGTCAAAGGAAAGCAGCCATCCAAGCAGTGGTGTCAGACCATCCAGCGAATCTACGGCAGGGCCGCCTCGTGGCGGAAGATGGACCACGCTCCAGGTCTGGGCTCAAGGCTGCCCGGGGCCCTGATACGCAGACAACCATTGCAGACTCTCAGTTGGCCGCTTATTCCACCTCTGTGGAAAAACTTCTGCTAATGGCAATTTGGCGTTGGAAGAAGACGGTTGGTCGTCGTCAAAGGACCCACCTGGACCAGCAGAGCCGATCGCAGATCTCCCTGTGCCTTTTTCCTGGCTTGACCCCTGCTGCTCGGCAGGTGCCCATTGCCCATATCCGCAGTCCAAGGAAAGTCGGTCCCTCGCACAGGATCAGCATCTCAGCCAATACGCCCCCAATGCAGAGCAAAAAAAACAACATTGGTCTGTGAGCTGATGTGGCGTGCACTCCAAATAGGACGTGTTGATAAAAATCGCAGCTGTTGCATCTTAAAGCGAGGATTCTTACCGAGCAGACCAGCTTAGAGCTCGAGCAGGCTTCCTGGAGGCTCCATTACGGAATCCATTCAGCAGCGACAGCTACCGATTCTGATACAGTCCAGTGGTTCCACCCATGCAATCAGGCAGGTGTGAGGAATTATTGCCCAGGGCCTTCATTCCAGTCAGGGCGTTGTTGGACGGTGGCCTCAGAGACAGTATGGACCCGTCCTTTTGATGCTTGTGGCAACTTCTTGCTACCTCCTTAGAGATGCCAGTTAGCCACTGATTCGGAACAGGTTGTGTACAAACCACTCCACTTGCTGGCTTCGAGGTGGTCACTTAGAGCCCTTGAGTTTGAGGTCAGTGCAGATACTGTGGAGACCCATCTGGCGAAGCCAGATTGCTTGTGTTTCGCGGCCCTGAAAGCGAGGTCGCCCGACTTCCCCGTAACTTGGGCTTCGTCCTGGCAATGCTGCTGGCCCGCCAGTTAAGCTGCAGGTCTTTGTTGGTGTTTTGAGTCCGCTTCTAAGGTCTGGGAAGTTGACCAACGTGGTCTCAACGTTTTCTGCGGTTGTGCAGAGTCGTTTGCTTTTTGGCAGGCTTGGACTTTGAACAGCAAAGATATGTGTTGCAGGCCCGGATTTTAAGTTGCCATGCGCCCAATGAAGAAGATTCTGGGGAGGGCGACGTCTCCAGCGACAGGGTTGTGCACGTGGTTTTGTAGGGGGTTTGACCATGTTTTGAAGGGACTGAGAATTGCGGGTGGGTTTGGGGTGGGTTCGGCGTGGGTTTGGGACTCGGGGTGGGGTGGACCTGTTTAGAAGGGGTGCGGGTGGGTGGGGTGGGTTTGACCGTCTTTTGAAGGTGGGATGGCTTTGGGGTGGTCTTGACCGTGCTTTGACGGCTGGGATGGGTTTGACCATGTTTTGAAGGCGCTGAGGGCAGCTTTCGGGTGGGTTTGGGGTGGGCTTGGGCGGGTTTGACCATGCTATGAAGGGGCAGGGTTGGGTTTGACCTCTTTTGAAAGGGTTGGGGTGAGGGGGACTTGACTGTGTTTTGAAGAGGCTGGGAAGGGGGCTTGATTTCCACAGCAAGTGCTAGGTGACCGAGTTCCTGCCTCGGCTTAACCTGCTTGAGAACATAGCGAAGGTCACCTTCCTGCTGCGTGATGGAGGCCCTCCACCCCCGTAGAGTCTTAGCAAAACGGACCAAGGTGGTGAGCCTGCCCGCGAACGGCGGAGTCGCTGTGTTCCCGAATTAAAAAACATTGTTTTGTTATTCCGGGAAACCGAGGACTCCACGGCACTCTATTGGTAAATTGCAATTTGCGAGAACTCCGCCGACTCCGCCGAGGCTTGTCACGCCGACTCCGCCAGAGCTACAGTAGGTGCCCCTCTAATCTTGATTAGTGACGCCGCGTAAGTGGGCAGGGGTACAGTTGCGGGAAGAGCACGTGACTATTCGCTGGAAGTGTATCAGATTGTAGAAGCAGAAGGCAGTGTGCGCGTCAGGCTTGCAGCTGTGATTCTGTCACCTCCAAATCTGGGGTCGAAAAATCTAGGCAATTCTGGCTTCGTGTGTGTGGGCCTCCCCTGTGCAAGTTTCTCTCATGTTGATCACTTCCACAAGAAAGCTGCCTGCGGAGGTCGTGGTTCTCAGTTTCATTGCTCTTTCCACGTTGAGGGCTTGTCTGTGGGCCAGAGTCGCCTGAGTGTAGCAGTCTGGAAAGCCCCAAAAATAGAAGAATTCGCGGCCCCAAATTTGGGGCCGCCAAACGGCCCCAATTTTGGGTCGCAGTTTCACTCCCCCCCAATCTAGTCCCAAATTGTATTGCGGGAGCTGGATCCATTTCGCGGCCCCATTTTTGGGGCCGCGAGACGGCCCGTTTTTTTGGCCCTTGAATTTGAGCCCGTGGGCGCAAGCAACCGGATCGCGCCTGCCCTTTTTCTAGTAACTTTGGGCAGCGTCGCGCTGGTGCGGGGGCTTGTCCGAAGCAGCTGCACGCTCGTCTTTGTAATGCTGCAGTGAGGCAGACCTGCAACTGTGGAGGCCCATCCTGGCGAAGCCAGAATTGCTTGTGTTTTGCGGCCCTGAAAGCGGTCTCGCCCGACGTCCCCGTAACTTGGGCTTCGTCCTGGCAATGCTGCTGGCCCGCCAGTTGAGCTGCAGGTCTTTGTTGGTGTTTTCTGTGGATAGGAGTCACGCTTCAAGGTCTGGGGAGTTGACCAACGTGGCCTCAACGTTTTCTGCGGTTGTGCAGAGTCGTTTGCTTTTTGGCAGGCTTGGGCTTTGAACAGCAAAGATATTTAAGCGTGTTGCAGGCCCGGATTTTGAGTTGCCATGCGCCCAATGAAGAAGAAGATTCTGGGGAGGGCGACGTCCCCAGCGACAGGGTTGTGCACGTGGTTTTGTAGGGGGTTTGACAATGTTTTGAAGGGACTGAGAATAGCGGGTGGGTTTGGGGTGGGTTCGGCGTGGGTTTGGGAATCGGGGTGGGTTGGACCTGTTTAGAAGGGGTGCGGGTGGGTGGGGTGGGTTTGACCGTCTTTTGAAGGTGGGATGGCTTTGGGGTGGTTTTGACCGTGCTTTGACGGCTGGGATGGGTTTGACCATGTTTTGAAGGCGCTGAGGGTAGCTTTCGGGTGGGTTTGGGGTGGGCTTGGGCGGGTTTGACCATGCTATGAAGGGGCTGGGTTGGGTTTGACCTCTTTTGAAAGGGTTGGGGTGAGGGGGACTTGACTGTGTTTTGAAGAGGCTGGGAAGGGGGCTTGATTTCCACAGCAAGTGCTAGGTGACCGAGTTCCTGCCTCGGCTTAACCTGCTTGAGAACATAGCGAAGGTCACCTTCCTGCTGCGTGATGGAGGCCCTCCACCCCCGTAGAGTCTTAGCAAAACGGACCAAGGTGGTGAGCCTGCCCGCGAACGGCGGAGTCGCTGTGTTCCCGAATTAAAAAACATTGTTTTGTTATTCCGGGAAACCGAGGACTCCACGGCACTCTATTGGTAAATTGCAATTTGCGAGAACTCCGCCGACTCCGCCGAGGCTTGTCACGCCGACTCCGCCAGAGCTACAGTAGGTGCCCCTCTAATCTTGATTAGTGACGCCGCGTAAGTGGGCAGGGGTACAGTTGCGGGAAGAGCACGTGACTATTCGCTGGAAGTGTATCAGATTGTAGAAGCAGAAGGCAGTGTGCGCGTCAGGCTTGCAGCTGTGATTCTGTCACCTCCAAATCTGGGGTCGAAAAATCTAGGCAATTCTGGCTTCGTGTGTGTGGGCCTCCCCTGTGCAAGTTTCTCTCATGTTGATCACTTCCACAAGAAAGCTGCCTGCGGAGGTCGTGGTTCTC